>PVIJ01001744.1:0-52834 GCA_004024925.1 Scalopus aquaticus
TGGGATTACATCAAAATAAAAAGCTTCTGTACAGCAAAAGAGACATTAACCAAAACTAACAGACACCCTACCAACTGGGAAAAGATCTTTGCACACAATACATCTGATAAAGGACTGATAACAAAAATTTACAAGGAACTCACACAACTCAACAAAAACAAAGCCAATAACCCAATCAAAAAATGGGCAGAAGAGCTCATTTCCCCACTGTTGCGGGCCAAGCCCCTCAGGCTGGCAAGGCAGGGAGGCAGGGGTGGGGGATGGGGGCAGCTGGGAGGCCTCCCAGCTCAGGCAAATATTTACTGTTTCTCTTTGGGCTGTGGCATTCTCTCGTGGTCTGTTCCTCTCAAACCTGTCCCTCGTCCTCTGGTAGCCGTTCTGCTTCCATCTCTGAGTGACGCCGCACTTACAGCCTCAGGCTCTAGGCTCAGGTGTGCACAACTACACGTGCCCCACCACACTCCAGTGTCCACAATCAGGCACGCGGCCCCGCACCTACACTCCCAAGCGCCTTCTGCATTCAAGGACCCAGGTGATAGCAACAGAGGCCAAAGGCGTAAAAGCCTGACCAATTTCACTTACCCTACACCCACAAAGGGATCAAAGCCCACAATTCTAACCTAATAGCTCCTCTTTATCAAGGTCTTCATTTAAATTCAATTTTATGGGGCCTCCCTGGTGGCGCAACAGGGTAAGCGCCGCACTATGAAGCTATCCAGAGCCACTGCAGCACGAGTTACATCCCCGGCCAGGGAGATTCCCACATGGTGCAGCAGATCTCTCCTGCCTCGCCCGCTGCTCCCCTCAGCAGTGTACTTCAGTTGATCTACCTGTTCTGCTCCCCACTCTGTCTCTGGTGAATCCTATCATCCCCCCACACCTCTGCCCTCCACCCCAGCTTGTATGCATAAATAAATAAATGTTTAAAAAATAAAAAGAAATTCAATTTTATGTCACAATATTTTTTCTTCACAGGGAAACTACTGTAATAGTGATACAGGGCAGCAAGGGACACTAAAACTGGCCAAGTCACTGTCCAAATAGTTTACCAGTCACTGTCTGAGTTCTTCACCCCTGCGCACAATTGCAAGACTACTCAGGCTCAGAGAACAACAATAGGATTTATTTAACAAACCAGGGAGAAACAAAGAGTTACTGAAGCCATAAATGGCCGTTTACCTTACCAGAAGTTGGTCCAATGTTTTTAAGTTCTAAATAAGAGGCAGCTAAAATGGTGTCTTCCCACCACCGAGAACACGGAGCTCCTCTCCCCAATAGGCCGTGTGCCCGAGATGGTGTCCTTCTGCTACTGCGGAAACACAGCAGCCAGGCTATAGGCCGGTTTCAATTCATGAAGACAACAGAAGACACGACAGATGTTCCTGGAGCTGCCCAGATGCCCCAGCGCAGCACCAGACAAGTGACACTCTAAACAGCAGCTGCAGTGGCTGAACTATCCAACAAACGTCCACACGCAACTCAGTGAGGTGGCTGGCTCCGGGTCTTTGCCTTCTCTACCAGGCTGTAACAGCACCAAAACCCAGTACAGTTTTAGTTGCTTGGCTACTTGCAAAGCCTCCAAACTTTTTCTTTCTGAGGTTGGCTGCTGGAAGCCTCACCATATCCCTCTGAGACCCACAGCAGCCTTTTGGAAGATCGGAGTGGTAGGGGCCAAAATTGCTGACCCTGGAGTCACTGAAGGTCCAAAATATAACACTGAATCCCAAATGTTAAAATCTGAAAAGCTGATTTCCGAACACTAAATGAATTGCAGCTGCTTCTGCAGTCCCTTGTATTTCTTATCAGTCGGTCCACCTCAAAATGCGACACTTTTTAGCATTTTTCCTGGGGCTCTGCAGCCTCATCAGCAACCCCCCTCCAGGGGGCACCACCTGTAACAGTCTTTGGCTTCACACACACACACACACACACACACACCCCCCCCCCCCCCCCCCCCCCCCCCCCCCCCCCCCCCCCCCCCCCCCCCCCCCCCGTTACAATAGCACTGGCATTAGTGTCATGAAAACATTTTTAAAATCTGAGTGGGAAACCCTTCCCAAAGTATTAAATCTGGATGGAACGAATCTACAAAAGGAAAACCTCCCTTCAGTGGTTGCTATTTAAACTTTTATAATTGAGTTTTGAAGATATTTTGTTTTCTTTGAATGTAAAAGGTTCTGACATCAATTTTAGACTAGGCCATTATAGTAATAACCATGTAAAGACATTGAATCTCATAGGCTGCAAGTTTAGGTGGGCAAAAATATTTTATTTCCTACAACTGTTACAGGGCAGGGAGGGGGCATCTGTGGAACCCCCAAACCTGCCCAATCTAAATAGGTTCTGCCATCTGTCGCATCAATACAAAACATACAAGACCTTAAGTGGAAACAAACTTTAATGTACAATACAAAAGAGACAAAGTTTATAGTTTCTAAATCAAGCACCCAAAGTTACCCCTCACCTTGTGGGTAAAAGTCCACCCAAATTGGGATTGGCCCAAAAGCCTGCCACAAGTCTAAAACAGCTTTTGGCACCTGCAGAAAAGGGTCAGAAACAGCCAGACAATTCTGGGAGGAACAAAAACACCCCTCGGCGGGGACCCATAGAAAAGAGTCAGAAACAGTCAGACAAATCTCTGAGGAAAAGAGCAAAATCAAAATCCAGATCAACGTTGACATCATTACCCTCCCCACGGGTTTCTCACCCACATCTGTTTTAATTAGTCCAGGCCAGTGCAGCTTCTTTACAAGTCTCTCTGCTCCATGTGCCTCTTCTGCCTCTTCATCCTGCTTCCTCCTTTTTTCTGTCTCCTCTCTCTGTTCTCCAGTTTCTTATCTCTCCTACTCAGCTCCACCCTCCCTTGGGTGGGGCAGGGAACCTGGAAAACCCTTTTTCCTGGAGACCACCTGTTACATAACTAAACTTTCTTTCTTAAGCTCTTGTCCCATTAATGATAGAGGATTAATACTAGTGAAAGCAGAATCTCCTTCATCAATTCAGAATGTTTTTCCCATCCCTTTTTGCATTTCTCCTAGATGACATCTAAGACGAAGAAGAGTTATGCCAGCCAGGCATTTGGAGTGGGGACCTGATGAAATGGGTTTTATCAGATTTTGCTGGCATTTCCTACTGGCCTCCATTCTGACTGGGAGAGGGCATCAATTGTCCCGTAGACTCACGGCCACAGTCCTCTCTGGCCGGCAGTCTAACCTCGATGGTCTTTCTGTGTCATTCTCATCCTAAGCCAGGGCTCCGTAGGGCCAGCTGCCCTCTCTGCTGTTCCTGTGCTCATCTCCGGGACAGGGTGAGGTTTTAGATGCTCTCTCTGCCACTTTGCCTAGACACTATGACCCACGTTATGAAATCTGGAAACTCATTCCTCTCCCACATCCTACCCAGGAAACAAAGCATAGTTGCAATGCATTTCTGTAACCTTCAGCCTTCATTCCCTCATAGCCTCCCCTAACCACAGCTCTCCTTGTCCACTCTCCCTCCCCCCGAGACTATGAGAACCGTAGGGAGGTGGGTTACCTGGAGCTCTACGACAACCTTCTCTGCCTCTTGTTTGTGCCATAAACTTCTACCCTCATTCTTCAGGGTTCTGAAAAAATTTTTTGTCTTCAACCACTATCACTACCACGAATGTCCAATGTATATTTAAGAATGTGATACTGAAACACCAAATTTTTTGTTAGTCAAGCCTCTTACTTGTTAGTCCTTGCATTGCTGTTCTAATAACCACCTTCCCTGCTGCATGACTGAGAAACCCAAGGGACAAGCCACAAGAAAGATCAAAGAAGCACAGATTAATGTTTTAGACGTAGCTCATTGCACCAAAGAACACTTATAATTGTTTTGATAGTTCACTTCAAAATAAATATAGCATTAAAAATGTAAGACATTTACCTTTAAATTACCATAAGTCAGAGAAATAGAACATTTGTTAGAGATGTACCCTGAACAGAAAACTTACCAAAAATTCTGATCCATTTTTATTTGGGGATTTAATTTTTACCTGCTATGAACATCCTTTGGAAATGACATTAGTCAAAACGGTTCTTAATTTTCACCTCCCTTTTTAAAATCTAAATGTCTTTTATTCTTTTCCCCCTGTTTTTTATTCTTTTTACCTTTTCACAGCTTTGACCCATTTCTTCCACCCCCACCCCCCACTACGGACAAAACATTTCTTAAATATATTTCTAGTGGGACCACTAGATCCAGTGAAGACCCAATGTGACCTGTCTGTGTGCCCAATGATCAGAACTGCGTGGATCCTGTGAGTATCAAACACAAGCTTAAAGGAGAAGTTGCAATTCATGCTGGGAGTTGAATATTGGAATAGCCCCACCCAGGACACTTGCATCCAGCATTTCAATACAGTTTGATCCAGACTTAAACACAATTGCTATCAAGTTACTTTTTCCTCTTCTGACTTTCAGAGCCAGGGAACCTCAGCCAGTTCAGCACTCCCTATGTAAAAGCCTGATGGGCAAGAATAACGTCTACAACTTGTCAACTCACCTCTGCTGTAGTACTGCCAAGTTTTGGGGTTTTTTCACCTTTGTTTTGTTCTAAATGTCAGTGAATGGTTAACCATCCCTGGACTTCCCTTACTCATTAGTCTTCTCACATTGACTGTCAGGTGAGGTGTTTTATAAGAGACATAATACAGAGGCAGCTCTAGAAGATTACCCAAGCTACTGTGACACTCAACTTGACCACTAGACACTCTTTGAGTTGACCAAAGAGCCAAGATCAGAACCTTCATTCTTTTGGCTACTGTTGAAAGCACTAACGTCATTTTCCATACTCTTTATAGGCCGTAATTTACCAGTGTTGGACAATGATTGTATTCATTATTTCATTATTGTGCGTGAAGCTGTTGTGGACATCTTCATAAAATACTCTTTTCTTCGGTTAAATTGTTTCCAGGTGACAAATGCCCATAAATGAGAGTATTAAAACTATTACAAATGATAATTACGACAATTGTATAAAAACAAGATTTAGAACAAAATTGTGTTAAGGAAAAAGAGAACAAAATTTGCCTGAAAAAATAAGCAAAGTGTCAACATGAAAATTACATCAAGGTAGTAAGATTTTGTGTGACTTCTTTTTCCCCAAAATGTATAAAGTAATGTTAAATTTTGCTGGAATGTGTTTAAAGACCATGGAAGTTTTCTAATTATAGGGGCACGTGAGTTTTTCACTGAAAATATATTTATTTTTTAAAGAGTATGTGGTAAAAGAATAACTTTTCTTCAGAGCAGAATAGCTTTTAATGACATAATCAAAATATACTTGTATTCTATGCATTGTTTGCTGGGATTTTAATATTTGAAAAGCATCTAAAGAACAGTAACTACAAAAAGAATCTCAAAGTATCCTGTTTTAGTGTACTGATCTTTGTCACAAATCTGCAGATTTGGAAGGTTATAATAATGACTGATGTAATCATAATTATAGAATTTTGTCTTCATTTACATTTGAATTTAATTTATATCGTGTATTCAAATTCCCAGGGAAAAATGAAGAAGGAAATAGCACTGAGGTCAAAGTTTGCTTTTTGCAGACAAGTAATAAAATATCTTTTCTATTTGTAAAGTTGTCTTAAAAATGACTACTAGCTGTCATGTATTTTAGTTGGTTGCTGCACTCTGGTATGGTTGATCCCCATGCTTGTGCCTTGTGTTACCAAATATTGTACATTACTTTACCCTCACCTTAACAATTGAGTAGTTTCTGGCATTTAATAAGCTTTTGTTTCATGTGTAAAAACTTCCAAATAAGCTAAAGCAAATGACATAAGGAAAAAAAAAAATCAATGTGCCTACTTCATCTCTTTCTGAACTCACAATATAAAAATTCTTCAGACCACTATGGTGAAAGCCATTCTGAAGGGCTAGGGGGGATATTTTTGCTCATGAGTTTATTTAGGTGGAGTGTGTGTGAGAAAGGGACAGAGACAGAGAAAGAGCGATTCTTCCTGTCTTGGTAAGAGTCAGGGAGAGAGAATAAGGAAAGGGAAGTTAAAAGGGAGAAAAGGCACAGAAATTCCCTGTCAACTAGTATTTGCCAACCTGGAAGGGAGTTTTGCAATAGGTCACTAATTAAAAGTTTATGTGGTAAACTCAGGAAGCCTGATCCTGAAGAGAACAAGAGTGAAGGTTTTATAGCGCATTCTGGGTGGGCACAAGCATCAGGCAAAAGCTGAAGTTAACAGAAAGCATTGCTCTTTCAGTTACTCATCTAGCCACTCAATAAGTATTCAGTTACTACTTACCCTGAAGTAAATACATAATACTAATCACTTCTCTTCTCAGGAATCTCTTCTAAGGAAAGACGACAGTCTCAGTTATATCATTAAGCAAGTTATTCATTTTTCATACCCCTATACAGATATGTGAATGCTAAAGGATGTTAGAGTTGGGGTATGAGAGTGATGTAAAATAAAATGTTTAAGGAATCATCGGTCCTTTTTATTTCTATTAAAAATGTCATCTTAATTAAATTCACCTGAAAATCTGTAGAATGACCAGCAACAATATATACTAGAGATGGACTGTTTTAAGATTTTTTAAAGCATTTTTAATTTTTACTGACATGTGCAATTAAATAGATGATCTATATACTCAGGAAAACATAAAATATTTGCCCAATAAAAGCTAAAAAATATTACTAGCTTCAGGAATCTTGTTGCTTTATTTTCCAGATAGGTCTAAGAAAAATTTCTACATTTGTAGTTCCCACTGTACATGTGGCATTTTAGTCTAATCATTTAAGACCACTATTTCATGCTTCTCCAGATAATTTTGTTTGTTTTATTCCATCCTCCTTCCAAGTTCTTGTCACAAGGGCCTTATCGTTCATATATCTAGCACAGCATCAAGCTCGGGGAATAGTGACTATAAGGCTTCTCTCTATTAGCATTCTTGAAATATATTGAAAAAAATAACCAATGACTGTAATCACTTGGGTTTGTCTCTAGTATAAGTACTTCATCACAGGAGCATTTCTTTACGTATATTATATATGATATATATGTATATATAATTTTTATATATATGTATATACGTATACACACAAGATGTTTTTATTGAGGTATAATTGACATTTTATATTATATTAGTTTCAGGCGTACATTGTTATCCTGGTTTAGATTTTAGTATCTGCACAACAAAACTCCTTGTTACGATGAGTGATTTTTGAATGAAACTTAGTCATGAGACTGCGTCTTAGCTAAATCTTCCGTTTTAGCTGCATTTCTCCTGCCGGGCATGGGGTTGTAGTTTTGGTCCTGCCAGTCAAGGTGGAAGTCTGGTTCCCCACTCCACCTACAACAGCGCTTCCAAAAGACAGAAAAATTAGATCATTACCATCCTGGTGCAACTAAAAATTACAGAAAAAACTGTGGCCCCAGCCCTAAGTCCCTCAAGAAAGAATGGAATTCAGACTTCACACTTTCCATGTTGTGCCAAAAAATTCCTTCCCCACCCCCACGCACCCCCCCCCCACCTTGCCCTGTGCTGGGCTGAGAAGGCCAAGTAAGGAGTGCACAGGAGTGTCAGAGGAGCGAGGGGACATCCCTCCCCTGGGACACCCAAGGGGAGCAAGAGCGCTCTTCCTCAGTGCCTTGAGTGGGTTTCTGATCTTTGTAACCAAAGGGTGTCTGCATAGAGTCTGGGTGAGTCGTAGGCCTTGGTTCGGCTGTGGTAGTGTCTACGCAAAGCGTGTTCCTCTCCACGCTGCCTGAGAGTAGCTCCGAATTGTTGGTACAAAGTGCATTCCTCCCTCCATAACAGGCCTTTTTCTTTCCATTCGCCTTCTAGCTTTCCTCTGAGATCCTTGCTTCATCTCTTATGTTCTTCAACATAATTATTAGATTTTGAGAAATGCTACAGCTTGTGAGGATGCAAAAAACAAAAGGATACATAACTGCCAACAGGGCACCAAAGAAGACAAACCAAAAATAGAAATAGCCAAAATGATAGAAAGCAAAGCATTTTATAAAAGGTCAAATAAAAAAGCTATGGCAGTTTTTTCTGAGCTTTCTACACACAATCCAGGTGGTGTGTTTGATCTTGCAAAAATCAAAATCCTTCTTTTTTAGCACCGAGTAAGAGTCTGCTGTCTGAGTGTACCGCAGTTTATCCACTCATTTACTGAAGGACCTCTTGTTTACTTCCAAGTTTCAGCATTTATGAATAAAGCTGCAATCCACCCATCTACAGGTTTTTGTGTGAACATAATTTTCAACTCCTTTGGATAAATATTAAGGAATGCAACTGTTGGATTGTCTGATAAAAGTCTATTTAGTTTTGTTTGAAACCAACAAACCATATCACTCTGTATTCTCACCAGCATGGTTGGGAATTCGCGTTCTTCCGTATCCTTGTGAACTTTCGGTAGAGTCAGCTTTCCAGATTTTGGCCATTCCAGTAGAAGTGTGCTGACTTGTTTTGATTTGCATTTACCTAATGACAAACTATGTGGGACATTTTTTCATGTCATCATTTGCCAGTTGTGTATCTTCTTTGGTGAAGTATCTCTTAATGACTTTAGCTCTGTTTAATTGTTTTGTTATTATCAAATTTTAAAAATTCTTTGTATTTCAGAAAATAGACCTTTATCGATATCTTTTGCAAACAACTCCTCACAATCTGTGACTTGTCTTCTCGTTCTTTTGACGTCATCTTTCAGAGAAGTTTTTAATTTTCATGAAGTTTGGTTTATCAGTTCGTTCTTTCATGGACTATGGGCTTTGGTGTTGGTCTAAAGCCATCCATATCAAGGTCATCTAAGGTTTCTCCTGTTATCTTCTAAGCACTTCAAATATAAAAATTGAAATATTCCTGCAGTTGAGTCATTTCTGTTGACGATGGTTAAGGGGACATCTAGACAGCAGATCTAATGGGAATTTCTGAAGATTCTTCCCCGTCCCAAGCACTTCTTTTCCTCACCCACATTATATGTAAAAAATAAAACTAAAAATAAGAAATAATATATAAATAAGAGATAAAAGAGTGGCACAAGGAGAAACGAAATACTAACTTGATTACTGATAAAACCAGATGGGAGGACACTGCATCCTAAATGGACTCCAGACCTGGGCAGCTGCCCCCGCAGGTGGTGTGAGGCTGTGACTAGCTCCCCCTGGCAGGGCCAGCAGAGCTTGCCAGGATTACAGAGCAGCACTGAGCTGCTGTGAGCTGCTGGCTCCCCAGAGGAAGAAGAGAAGCTGAGCAGAGCACACCCAGGTATTTACATTTCAAATTTACCCATCAAAGAAATTACTCCCCTGGGGAAGAGCTAATAAAGAGGTGGAGGGAGGTCAGGAGTTCCACTAATTACATTCCCTCCACATGGAAGAAACATCAAAAGTGGGAAGGAACTTCCACCTCTGGCCACCCCACCTTCCAACAGTACATTAAATCCTTTTTTTTTTTTTTAAGCCTCCAGTTCACAAACAGGCAAGAAATAAGCATGATTGGAAATATTTTTCTAGAACTTGAGGACCCAGAGATTTGCCAAACATAGATGAATGGCTGGAGTTTCTGCACGGGATGGAGCTCCTGTTACAAGTGAGTTCTCTTCCAGAATTTGTTATATTTGGTCTTAAGTCTTGACTTCAGACAATGATAAAAAGCAAAGAAATGGTGAAGGGGTCCTGCAAGAAAAGGCAGGAAGGGAAGTAGACGAAAGGAGACTAAAAGAGAGGTAAAGGAGGGAAGAGTGTTCACTGCCAAGCATAGGTCTGCACAGCGCTCGCCTTTGACTAGTCCCCTGCCTTCCGCTGCACAAAGTTGCGAGTGTGGCTGATTTCACTGTCTGGGATCTTAACAAACAAGGGGGGCTTATCCTATAGGACAAGACTTCTTTACATTTTATTCTTTAGTTATTCTCTGAACAAAATTTATCTTTATCTGGGGAATAGAGTTTGGGGTAGGGAAATATGTATTTCTACCTGATATTTAAATAGAGGATGGAGCAGTTCAAAGCTGCAGTTACCACTGCAAACACATAAAGAGAAGTGTCTACGCATGAGACTTTCCTGGTGTGGGCAACGAGCGAGTCTCAGAGTCACTCATCCTGCGCTAGACCAGTGGGCACAGCTCAGCAGGTGGGAATGGACACTGCTGGTCTTTGGGTCAATATGAGCAGCGGCGTCTTTACTAGAATCATCTTTGGTTCAAAGAGAGAATCAGACTTAGTTTCTTGTCTGGAAATAAAAACCAAGTTCATGCATTTGAGAGCTGGATCGCCAAGAAAGGGAATGTTTGTTTCACCTGCCATTCTCACCTTTTGTTTTATCTAGTAGAGATTTGAAAAGGCGCCTTTTCCCTTGACAGAGTTTTATTGATGGGCAGTATATCTGTCACTGAATGGTCTTTTTAAAAAAAAATAAAGATTTATTTATTTATGCATACAAGCTTGGGTATAGGCCAGAGGTGTAGGAGGTGAGAGGATTCACCAGAGACAGAGCAGAACAGGCAGAATGACTGAAGTACACTGCCGAGGGGCTAGCAGGCGAGGCAGGAGAGGTCTGCTGTGCCATGTGGGAAGCTCCCTGGCCAGGGATTGAACTTGTGCTGCAGTGGCTAGTGATAGCTTCATAGTGCTGCAATTTAACCCATTACACCACCAGGGAGGCCCCTGAATGGTCTTTGAGATGGCAGTTGAATTGTGGTCTCTGACATTTTCAGCCTCTGTTTAGAAGCAACTGTTGGGGAGTTAGTCATCATGGGACCCCTGATTGGAGAATATAGAGAATGAAGGGGTCAGAGTAAAGCAGATCTAAACTCACCGCTTACACACAGCCATTGCAGTGGGTTGACTAGTGGTCAGTAAGCCAGGTGTAAAGAGCATGGGCAGGTAAGACTTGGGACTCCCTTTTCACATTAGTGACTTGTGATGAGGTGAGCAGTTATCCTGTCCTGTCTGGGGAAATGAATAGTTATTCCTGTGTATCAGTTCAGATTTCTCTTAAGTATCAGGAACCACCCCCCCCCAAAAAAAAAAAAAACCCGACAATAATCAAGCAATTGTTTTTCTCACTGAGCCAAAAGGTTGTAAAGACAGCAGGTCCAGGGTTGGCACAGTGCTCCCCGATGTCAGCAAAATCAATGTTCCTCTCTGGTCTACCAACTGTTGCCTCAGATGACACAAGATAGCTGCTAGAGCTCCTGATGTTCCACTCAAGCTTAAGGCAGGAAGATAGGAAAGCAGGAAGGAGGGATTCTAAATGTCTATTGGTTTACCCAGGGTCACAAAGTAATTTTGGTACTGAAACAAGGAAATGAATTTTAAACTCAGAATCACTTTAGTGTTCTCTACATCTACCCAGACCGGTACACTTGGCAACTCTGACCCATTTCCTCACAATAATCTGGTTCCCGAGGCTTCTAACCAAAATGAAGCTGCAAGATCATAAAGAACATTTAAATGCTGCAAATATCAGATCCTGGAATAGCCTAGTTTTGAAAGGCCTCCTTGAAGACATCAATCATCCTTCGTCTAGAGACTAAGGGACCAAGGAAACAAACCTTCATTTCCTGAAGAAATCAACTATCTTTGCAGGAATAGATATTCCCCTGAGTGCCTCCTTCTGGAGCAAAGAGGAAAAGGTGCATTATCTCAGGTATTGTAACAATTACCAGAAGTTACACTGACATCATAGAACACAGGTCATCCTAGAAAAAAAATCACAAAGAATAAGTCTCTAAGAATGTACAGTAAACTGTTAACAGTGTTCACTCCGGAGAGAGAGAAGGAGCAAGGGTATATGTTAGAAGGTTCTGAAGATATCAAAATTTTATATACTTCCTATACTGTGCAAGTGGAGAAGACGATGCCTCTGCCACAGTTGAATTCGGAAGTCAGTCATACTTACCGTGGCAGGGTGCTCACCATAACACGTGGAAAATATTGGACTGGATGTTTTAAAGTTGCTTCTTTACTAGGCACATTGGAAGCTATGAGATTCCATTACACATGGATCCTGACTTCAAACAGACATGAGGAGGTGTGAAAGCAAATTACTGTAATCCAAAAGTAGAAGTGATTGAACAAAGAATCTCAGAAGAAGTGATATGAGAATGAGAAGACACTTCCTTCCGAGAATCAAGGAGGCTAGAACTGCACGCAAGAGATGACAAGAGAGATGTTTCTATCTAGTTGCATTTTCACTTTTTCTTTAGGATCCAGTTCCAAAGTCACCTCTGGAGTGAAGGGTGCACTGGTCTTCCCGGAGTTCATTTGGTCTGAGATTTTTTTGTTCCTGCCTCAACCTTAGAGTAGTTTTCTGTTTTAAAATCTTAGATTCCAAGTTAAAGGACAGAAAACATTTTAATTATCCTGCTACAGAAATAGAGTCTGGCACTAACGCTCACCCCATTCATCTATTCATTCAACTTGTTGAATGTTCTGTCAGGTATTAGGGAAACATCCAAAGTCAGATGAGATATAGAGGTTATAACCTCTACCACGGAGGAGAGTAACACAAAAATCAATAGTGAGTGTGGCATCACAAGTTCCTTGATAGAAACAACACATAGGCCTATGGGATGGGAACTAGGAAGACCAGAAACAGAGTAAGAGGAAAAGAGAAAGGCTACCCAAAGACAGGAATTAAATGTAGGCTTTTTTTGAAGAAGAAGAAGATGGAAATAGGTAAATGGATTTCATGTGGAGGGGACAACATCATCCCCTGAAGAACTGTACACTGTCACTCAAAAACATTTAATTCCCCAAATTATGGTCAGACTAGACTACGGGACTTAGCTCCCTTCAAAGTATTTCCCTTTTGAAGTAATACATTTTTTAAAATGAATCCAATATTAAGAACCCATTATTTAACATATCTGCCATCTCTCCTAAGTCACCAGAATAACTAAGGCAAAAGGAAAGAGGAGGGACATCTGCTGTGAGCGCTCTAGGCCTTTTAGTAAGCGTGGAGTTGTTGGTTTGGCCACATACATGCCAATCTATAAGGTGAGATTGTAGACATCACCGGGATGGGCACTGTTTGAACAGGAATGCCCCACAGGTTACCATAGCAACACTGGAAATCTGTAATGTTACCCAGCATGCAGTTGGCCTTGTTGTAAACAAGGAAAGGGCAAGATTCTTAGCAAGAGAATTAATTGTGCTACTGAGCATGTAAAGCATTCTAAGAGCCGGGATAGCTTCCTGAAATGCGTAAAAGATAATGATCAGGAAAAAAGGAAGCCAAACAAAAAAAAAAAAGGTACTTGGGTTCCACTGTGGTGCCAGCCTGCTCTGCCCAAAGAAGCACTTTGTGAAAACCCATGAAAAGAGCCTAATGCTAGAACCTATTCACTGTGAATTCATGCATGACAGGTGTGGGGGGAAAAAAAGACCTCTGGACTATTTAAAAAAAAAAATCATAATTATAGGAGCAAGCTGAAGAACTAATTTATCCTGGAATCAGAAACAATCCGTCCACCTTTCTATTTTCTGATCACTTTCTATCCAGGATTTCAGAGCACAGACTCCCTGGGCAAAAGCAGTGAGTCACCAACTATAAACTATCATCATCTAATGGATTCACAGTGAAACTCCAAGGGACTGGCCTCGAGGGCCTTCAGCCCAAGAGCTGAGCTTCCTCTCTCCCAAAGGGCTGGAGTGCTTTATTGCTCAGTAAACAGACCACTCCCTTCCTCTCTTTGCTTGTGTCCCTTAAAATCAATTGTCACCTAAGCAACTTTCGCTTTAATTCCACTTGCCGCAGAGAAGATAGAAGGAGCCAACACTAGGTCAACATGATTCTATTATAATCACCCTTTCAAAGAAGCTGGCAGATACAATGCCCACATCAGGCAAAGGCTTATTTCAAGTCCTGGAGGCATCTGTTAGCACTAAAGGCGGCCTGGTCAGGAAACACACTGAGCAATGGCATAGTAATAATGCCTACTTCTTTCTTTTGCATAAATCTCGCCTAATCCTCAGGTACATATTATGCTTCCCAACAAACAGGTGAGGAAACTGAGGCTTTGGTTAAGCAAATTGCCTGAGCTTGCATGAGAGCTGATTTTTGAATCCATAGTTAATCTGACTCCAAAACCCAGTCTTTCTGCTACACAAAGCTGCTTCTTTTAATAATCCATAGGCTCCTTACAGACAAAAATGCTAGTGGAAAGATTACATTTTCTGAGGCAAGAAAAATCAACTATATGGTAGACTAATTCAATTCTGCTCACTTTACAGGATTATGGAGGAAATAACTGTCATCTCACTCCAGTTTGTCTCAGGCTCCCAAACCGCCCTGATGATACAATCCTATTATGTATATAAAGGCCTGAAAACCAGAAGGGTTCGCAACCGAAAGATTGTAAAGTAAGAACTCAATAAATGCTAACCAACCCTTCAAGATCTGTACATGCCTTGGCCTTTCCCTGCAAGAAACTCTGATTCATTGGTCCTAACACTATCTATCATGTATATACAAGGAGCTAGAGAATGAAAGGATTCAATGATGAGAAAGGAATTGGCAGTAGCACTAGACCAAATTTCTAGAACTTCAAACCATGGGAAGGAAATGTGCTGTCATTGGGGCACATTATTGCACTGAAACCTCTCGTAATTGAGACTAGAATATTAATTTCCAAAAAACTCCCAGCTGATTGTCACACACCTTATTGAATTACAATTACAGCTCTAGAGAGAGCTCCCCGAATCAGTCCATGAGGAATTCATCCCTAGAGATCCCACAGGATTAGGGAAATACAAGATTCAGATGTCTTTTAAAAGTTCGTAACTCTCAATGAACTGATGTAGCATGTTTTCCAAAGTCTGTTCAACATTTAAACAGCTGAATTTGGGAAATGATACTTCACACATACTATCACCACCTATGATGTTAAGAGTGGTCACCAGTGCCTGCTACTAATTAAGAGTCTGTGGGTCAAGTCTCTGAATGTCTAAGATGGGAATTAAATTTCCAGAGCCCAAATCAGATTGCATAGACAACCAAATCATTATGCATCTGCAGATGACTGAAGAACTAAGTTTGATGGAAAGGAATTATAGATTTCCACAAAGGGACTTAAGCAGTACTGTTCCTATACTTCCGGAGTCCATACTTCTCAGCAAATTTGTTACTTTTCATATTCTGAGGACAGAGGCTGCTCTCCAGATTTTTTCTGAGCTTTGGGAAAACTTGTTTTACTTGCTGACCTTGTTATGCTTCTGGTAAAGCTAAAAAACATTCTCCTCTAAGGAAGGATAGCCTCTGCCTCTTCTTCTGTCAATGAGGATAAAGTGTTGATTTAGCTCAAACACCAAAGTATGGAAAGTAATAAAGTGGTCCTTTTTGCAAGCATGATAGAAAAACAGTTTCTAAGATTCTATGAATTGGAAGTGTGTGATTTCGGCTTACTATAACCTCAGCTGTTAAAAGGGCGGTATCGGCATTACTTAGCTACTGGATTTTTAAAAATGATTTTTCATTAAAGTGGTTTCTTTTTTCCAGAAGCAGACAAACTCTCAGAATAAGAACAGCTAAGTTGAAAACATCAGGAAAAATTAAAGCAGGAAAACTATTGAGTTCAAAATAAATTTTTTTTTACTCTTTATGAAATACGAACTTTTGATATCTTAATAACTTGATGCTTCTGCACCAAGTAAGAATCAAGTTCATCAACAAGTCTGATCCATGGTGACCACTATCTTTTGCAAAGTAGAAACAAATTATTTCATAGATGACTTTTCACATTAAAATAAACTGCAAAATCTCCTAAAATAGAAGTTACTACGCCAAGTTAAATGATGCTCCACACGCCAACCTAATCACATGCCAGATGTTTTCATTCTAAATAAGATCTGCCATATAAATAAAGTTTGGTGAAACCAACCTGATAGTAACATAGTACAAGTGTTAAAATTAATTTTTAAAAGGATACATCACAGCTCACATTGCCACATCTACATAACTTTATTAACAAGCAAAAAACGTGAGCATGTTTTATATATAAGGACATTCCCATATTAAGGGGCATGTTAACATCTAGCAGTTACTTTATCAAGAATGAGCTTTTCAAAAATAGACTGATATATTCCATGACTATTTAAATAAACAAATTGTTTAAGAGTAGTTTAAAAATATAAGAGCTTTTTGCTTAGTATTTACCATAAACTGGAATCATCCAAATACAACCACTTCTATTTTAAAAAAAACAAATTCTATGCCTGTTAGATAGTTAGGCCAGATAGTTAGGAAAGGCTGTGACCATCGGCTCCCACCCTAATACTCCAGATTCTTCTCTCAAAGGGAAGTGGGCTGAGGCAGGCACTTCTCAGTACAGAGTATGGTTACATACAGGGTGGTCACATAACTATCCTCCAAGTTGGGACACTCAAGAGTGAGCAGATAACTGTTTAATAAAACTGAGAAAATAGGAATAATCAAGGCTCTTCTGAGCAGACTTAGGTAGGATATATGTCACTCTAATTAAATACAGTCTCAAATATACTATCATCATTACTTTTGCACTTTTGGGGACAATATAGAACAACTGGGAAAAAAAATTAAATGGAAGAACCCAGAATTTTTCTCCAATTAGACTTTCTGAACTCCACTTTTCCCATAATGAGAGGTTTAACTGAAAATACTAATGGTTGTTTTTACAGGTTAAAATTTATGAACAACCTCAAAGCCAAGGGATATTATCTTGCAGACTTCAAAATAAAAGATTAGAGACTAGTATTTTTTTTTCTATTAGACTAATTTTAACTGTGCAGAGTTTGTCTTTAATTTTAAATTTTTAAAACCTATCCTGAACACAGGATAAATTAAAACTTACCTCTTAAGTACATAAAAATGGATTATACTGGTCATAACTAGCTTCCTCAATATAACAGAAACAGTGAATTTTTGCATTAACTTCTAAGTCCCAGTTCACATTCATTCAAAAGTTGTTTAGACACCTTAACAACAGTTTTCATTTTCATTATTTAAGGCAAAGTGCACTGATTAAGTGTTCCCCAAACATAACAGCAGCTATTCTATTCAAGCTCACAGGTAATGAAGGGAAATATGCAGCATTAGATCAGTATGCAAAGGAATGTAAATTAAAAAAAATAATATTCTGATGCTCCTACTTGGATGATGAGATTTAAGACTACCATTGAACTGTGCCAGTTATAGAGAATTAGGTAATGCGTACATTTGAATCTTATAAATGTGAGGGAAAAATCAAAACAAAAAGTGAAGTTTTGATGTTGGGTCAAAAGAGACACATCCATATTCAGAAGCCAAGTACAAAAACCACAAAAACTAAAATAAAAATTAAATAAAGTGATATTTGATAACTGACCAAGTTTTTTTAAATTACCATGTATCATAACTTCACTTTATTTTAAAATTATTAAAAGGACAAAGTATGGGTCTACAGGAAATTAATGAGATAAAGAAGAGATTTAGCATGAGTTTACATTTCTTATAAGTACATTCTAATTTTGATTAATTTCCAAATTAGGCAACAAAGTTTTTTTGCTTTCATTATCCCCACAGTATTGTTTAACATCAAGGGGTGTAACATATGTACCTGATTGAATGAGTGAAAGCAAAATTTAGGAGGCTCCGTTAGCGAAACGAAACTGCATGCTTTACTTACCAGAGACAATGAAATAAATCAGAAACAGAGAAATACAAAAGAAGTTATAAAGCATAGTAAGTTTTATTTTCAGAAATGGAAAATGTCCCTGAATAGTTTTAGATGTATCTTTTAGTAGCAGTGTCTAGTAATGAACAATATTTTATCATATTTCTGTATTAAATATTTTTTAGTTTAATAGACTATATAATTCCCATCATTTTTAAAGTTGGCATTCAAAAGGAAAGAAGTAACTGAAAAGATGAGACATAAAACGATTTCAAAAGGCAGTAGCTTACCAAAGTAGATTCCACTTGTAATGTCACATACACACACTCTCTCAAACACATATCCACACCCAACATACGTATATTCCACAAAAACACAGTCTATAACTTGAAAACAGATATTTCCCATATCTTGATTCAGGGGATATGACTTCTCCAAGTTAATCCTAGTATCATAGAGCAAAAACCTATTAATCATAGTTTTTATTAGGCAAGTTGAACAAACTAAAAAGCTAAAGAGAAAAAAATACAATGATATTGAAAGATTACTTTTATTGAATTTTTAAAAGACAAATGAAAATGAGAATATCTTATTCAGAAAATTAACTTCTTAAATGAAATAAATATATCTAATACAATCTCTTCCTGCAAGACTCTCTAAAATAGAAATGCCAAATATCAAGTCTCTAATTTGAGAATTCCTAGAACTGGCATGTCCCTTACAAGAAAAAGCACTTCTTTACAAAGGACATATGGAATACTTACATTTTCTTAAAATTTGTCCTAAAAAAGAACTCTATCTTTAACATCCAAATTTTCTCTATATATTAAGTTCACTTAATTTATAATTAATGAAAAGATATCTAGACACAACTTCTAAGAAAACAATGAAGAAAGAAATTTGTGCATGGTTATTTACACAAAGTTTTGCTAGATAATGATACAGAGATCATGTTCAAAAATTTGACAAAGCCTTTCTAATAATCAGCACTGTAAGTTTCAAAAAAAACTATAACAAAAGATGTTTCATGTATAGAGTTATTAGATAAATCTAAGACCAGAAACTAAAGCATTTGACATGGTTAATAATTTCATTTTTATTATACTAAATGTCAGGTCAGAAGTCAATGGCATTTACATGCTGGAAGACTGTTTTTCGAAAACTCAACTCTTTCAATTATAGCAAACACTGATTAACCAAATGTGACTGAATTTTACTGCTACAACTTTATGTTTCTTTCAAGTATATGCAAATCTTTTAAATGGGCACATATGCAAATGTGCAAAACAAATGAAATACAAATATTTGAGAGAATGAACAGAAATGGTTTTTAAGCATAAACCATCCTGCCATTCTATTTTGAAGCTCTATCTTTTCTTCACTAATTTGTCTTCTATTATTAGTAGTCTTCTATCCTGTTGAAGTTGTAGGTTTACAGATGATCTGGAAATTTCACATTGGTGTAAGAAAGGAATGTCTGGTTGATGCAGTCTAGGGACAAAGAAAGAATTAATCTTAATATGTATTAAGCTGCACTTATAAATAAAATAAAATATAGAATATAAATATTATACATGTATGAAAGTATAAACAATACATTAAAAACCCAATTGTAACATTACATCAAGCATATAATATTCTTTTGGTAAAGATGTCAAAGTAGCATACAGCAGAATGTATTCTAGACTTTAAAGCTTCTATAGGAGACCAAGTAGAAAACATTTACATCATATTTTCAACTCTTAAAAATGCAAAATAGATAATCATACTGACTACTCACAGAGTATCATTTAAAGTAGTAAAGTTACTTTGCCAATTATCTTACAGTTAGTAATGACAAATTTTCAATGTAACTGCTTGCAAGGGCATTTTACTGGTTCAAAAAAATGTGACATCTTCTGGGGAAGAAAAGAATCTTAAAGGGACATTTAAAGTGGTTCTTCAATATGCTCCAGAAAAGCAACTGCATTCATTGTACTCTTTAGCAGAAATAAGGGAACTATGTTAGCCTATGTATAAATTTAAGTAACAAGATCACAAATGACACAATTTATTTATAAAATGATTACTTTGTATAGTAACCTTAAAACACTGTATACTTGCACATACATACATTCAGAAACTGTTTTAGTAAACATTTTGCTTATGCAGTTCAAATACCTGAAAAATTCAAATCATTTCTTGACGTAAAATAGGTTAAGGAGTAAAGATATGGGCTCTTTTTACGTAAAGACAATGAGTGCACAATAAATAAATGTGATTACTATACACACAGCCTGCGAAACTCACTGGGTAACTAGTAAAACCACCTCTGGTCAATTCTTGTATTCCCATTTATTTAAGCTACGCCTTCAATGTTGATGCAAACTGTCAACATTAAGAAAACAATAAGAGTTCCTATTTTATTTTCTTCACATAACTTTTACTCCAACCCAGTTGTTAAGATCAGTGCATGGCAAACTGCTTTTCAATCACAGACCTGATTTTTATTTTTTCACCAGATGTTTATGTGGAATCACATTGTTTTATGCAAAACGCCCATCCCTTCTATGTACGTGCTTTGTCATATTTTGTTTTTCAAGCCTTCAAATTTTGTGCTGATGGCGACTTCATACACCCTGTGATCAATCTTTTAAAAGTTTAAAAAGTCTCATTTAAAGTTTCCATCTAGTCACTATATATTTAAATTTCTTTAATTTATGAATTTAAATTTAAAAATGCTAAAAGTTTTCTTAAACTTACTAAATTTCAGTAAACAAAACTAGTATAAAAACACTAAATTAAATGCTAAATTTGAATAAACAACATAAGTACACAGTGAACATTTAATAAGTATTTGGCTAACGTGAATACACAAAGAGAATGAATAAACAGAGTCAACATGTTTATATTTCTTACCTCTATAGTAAAAAGAAATATCTTGTTCTATGAGCTGCTGCCATACTTTCAGACATGTTTCTGACTTTTAGATAATTAACAAATCCTCTGAAGAAAAGAAGCAGACCTGAGAAGGTTGAAATAATATATATGTATTATGCTTTTATACAGAAAGGGAACATGATAAATTTTAAATAGATAATTGTAACAAGATTCTCTCAGCTTAAGGAATTTTAATATGTAAGATTCCATTCATTCCATAGTATACCTTACACTATAAAGAGCGTTACATTATGACGAAATACAATAAAATTTTAGTGACACCCCAAATTTTTTCAATTTGTTAAACCCAGATGCATCTAAATTAAAGTGCAAAAATTAAAAGTAAATCCAGCCACAAAATTAAAAATATATGCATGTTAATACATACATTAAATATATATATACATTTATCCAACAATTTAAATGATAGTTACCTAATACATTTCAATGAACTCAAATTGCAGAAAAATCTCATTTTATAAAAATTTCAATTGATGTAACTACTAAGCAAAGATATGTTTACTTATATGAAGTATTCTAAAGAAAATATATTCTTATTTTCAAGTTGTAGTATAAAATTAATTTATAATAAAAATTAAGATAAGAGGAATAGGGAAAGAATACTTGAGAGGCAGCTACTCACTAGCTGCTCTAGTGATTTCTTGAATGATTTGGGTTGTATCTTATACATCTCAGTTTTCTCAATGTAAAACAGCATTTTTAAATACCCATTTATATCACAGGTATTTTTCATAATTAATAAATCAATGCCTGTGAAATGCTTCAAAGTTTCAGATGAAAAAACTTAGCTAAGTATAAAATGCATTATTCCCGGAGGTAAGCCTTTGATATAGGTAAGCATACAATTCTAAGAGAAACATTTATTAACTCCAGTAAATTTTTAACCAGGTAATGGTAGGAGGCAAAAATATAAAAAGAAGATAGGTCTGTGTGCAACCTTCCTCTCTAGAAGAATCTGTTCATTTAAAATACAAAGTCCCAAACTAAATTAGTATCCTAACTCCAAGATAGTAATCAAAGCACTAAAAAAAGCATGGTTATAATATATTAGAGAAAAGATAGAAAAGATACACAAATAACAACTTAAACAGGTGGTATAAATTTTAGCAAAATCTGATTCCATCTGCTTCCCATATCCTATCTCCCTCCATTTGTGGCTCACTCTGAATTCCACCCTCATGCCCTTCCAGATGCAGTTCAAAGATAATAGTATTATGATCCAAATATAAAAAGTATTATTGAAAAACGTAAACCGCAATTATTTGTGAAATCCCTTCTTTTATCTATGGAACTGCTATTCTAAGACAGATTTTGTTCTGCTCAGACATTTCTAAAATACGCCAACTCATATCTAGAAATCAATCACTCAGCAGTTATTGTTTCTTGGAGTTCTACAATGTGCTAAACATTCTTTCAACTACATGTGAGAGCAACATTTTGATCATGGATTAAATTTTTACAGTCCCCTAAATAAATGCAACACTATGGCTCTGATGTGGAACTGGAGTTGTCTTCTGCATTCTACTCTGCCTCCTATTTGTCTTCCTATAACATTAAATATACTCATTTAATATGCTTGAATACTTGATAGGCTTTATTTACTTCTTTACATTTCTTATTTTAACATAAGAAGCTCAGTAAAGACAGAGAATTCATGCAGTCAGAACAAAATAAAAAATGTAAACTGGCAAATGTTTCTATGAGTCTGATTCTCGGATAAAGTTACAACACTAGAATAATTTCACTATAACTATTAAAGAAAGCATACAGGATTTTAGAAACCCAAATAACCACTAAAAATATGTATCCCAAACGATCTTAATGAGCCAATAGCATGACTAAATAAAAACTCAAAGAGAACAGTGCCACCTACTGAAATGCTATTACTTACTGGTATAATTATTTCACTAGAGAAATGCAGGCTTTTAAACCTATGTAGAAACAAAATGCATTCTTCATGCCATTAAATAAATTTGAAATGTGGACTAAAGGTACAATGTGATAATTAACATAATTATCAAACATCTAAAGTGAAAACCACAAGGGAACAAAAATTGGAAATTCACAGAATTCATCCATAGCAATAAAGAGACATACCTAGTAAGAAGACAACACAGCAGAATTTCTGTGATCACGAGCCATGAAGCCTTTCCTATGCCTGGCTGATTAATGATTAATGCAGGGCACATTTCAAAAGTATAAAGAATGTTTCCATGATCCAAAAATAAGAGAATGGCTAGACTATTCTACTGTCAAATTCATTGAAAGAAATTATGCATGTGTATTTTCAAAGATAAATGTTGAAGACGTTTTGTAATCAGGTTAGAAATTTCAAATTTTGTACTATTCAACTATTCAATAATAATTTTGTAGTATTCAATAACCATCAATTTTTTTTTAACTGTCAGTCTCTGGATTTTAAGTCAAGAAAATCTAGAGTGTTAGAATTACTTAAATTCCTGAGTTAAATATTTGAACATGGGAATTTTACCACAGAAAAATCATCCCATAAGCTTCAACAATTTATTTACACCTTATATTTCCTGAAATTAAAAAGTTAAACTAAATACAAATTAAACAAACTGAAATGTATTAAGAGTAAACTTACCAAGTACAAGAAATATCCACCAAAGCCAATACTGTCCATTGAAATATCCAGTAAAATAATCAGAAAACTATGGAATGAACATAAATACATTAACTGTGCTTGCATGGCTAAATTGAAAATTGTGGATTAACCTGCCTCATGATACACCTCAAATATTAAGCACTTAAAAACATTACAAAAATAAAGAATACTGCATGATATACATATTTTTGAGGAAAAAAGGCATACAATAGCAAATTCAAAATATTTATCAGAAACAAAACAAATTCAAACTGTAAAAAGACAAATGCTATACAGCTGAATCCAACATTTTCTCATTAGAGTTCACACGTCAGTTCTTTTTTCATAATCTCTCAAAGCCACAACTACCATCCCAAACACACTACAGCAACCCGCTGCTTTAGATATTAACACCAAAAGCCACATTAGTTTAATCTTATCAGATGGGGATGTTCTACTGACCTCTAAAAAGAAGTGCTTTTGACCTTCTGTACACCCCCTACTGTTAATCACTGCCAAGAATACTGGGCATATAAAGACCCCCAACTCATTAGAGTCTTTTTATTTTCAAACTAGATGCTCCAGCATTCAGTTCCCAACCGTGAGATGAAAACAGCTAAATGAACCTTGACGTGGCATTTCAGCAGCTCCTATTAGGGGCCATGTAGTAGACAATTGCGCGCTCTCTGTGAAGTAAGAGCAGGAGCAAGCAGACGGAGGCAGGGCGAGATGCTAGACACAGGCACCTTTCCCTCCGTTAGACCCCAGACAGCGATGACCGGCTATCTAAAAGTTGCAGGATCAGTCTAATTGTCTCTAGAGTTATTTCAGATAATTCTGCCCTTTTGCTCCTTAGCACCTAAACAATGCAAATAATTAAATAACTACTCTAAAAAATATAAAAAATTAACTTGTTTTATCTATTCTGTTTCCATTGGTCTCCAAATTGAATCTTATTCAACTAAAAATGATTTCTGCTAAGTGCAAATTTGCCTCAAACTTGAGATCATTTAAAATTATCTATCTTCAACTTCACAGGTAATATTTTCAACTATTTATTACTGGCAAATTCCCATAAAAGTTTTAAAATCCTACAGCTTTGTAATTTGAAAATTACAGAAATGCTTAGAAATTGTAAATAATGTCACTGTTGAGGAAACACATCTACTAAAGATTATTTAAGTCTGTTTGTAAAACCTTTTAAGTATTTTCACAGGAAGTATTTACATTAATAAATGAACAATGATGTAAATTCTCAGTTTAGCATTTTGAAAACTGCCAAACACCATTAAAGATGCAAATTCAGAGGACTCCTCACACTTTTGAACTATATACAAGGGAAAACTAAAAAAAATTTGGAAAAAAATAGATTGCAAAATAGGACTGCACCATACTAATTTTTATTCAAGTGATTAAAAAATAGAAATAAAAGATTCTCATAATAGTTTGAGGCTATAAAAAAAAAGGAGACCAAAACTTTTTAATTTTTAAATATATCTAACATGGAATATTACATGCCAACAGGCAAAAAGAAATTTAAGAACAATGTTATTCATCACCAAAAATATCTACCTAAATCTATTCTTTAATTATTGCCAAATGAAGAATCACCTTCACCTTGAAGTCAAAGAGAAAAGACTCACTGTGTAAAAAGGATAAACTAATAAGATTTTTAGGTTCATTACTGACTTATCAAAAATGTTTAAAGATACTAAACACCACAAGGTTGAGTAAAGTTGACACTTTTTTTAAATAAGTAAATCAATCATGTTGATGGACCAATCAGACTTCAGAAAGCAAATGGGAGAGGGGGGAGAATCAACAGTGAGAATTTATCTGATTTAATTTTATTAACTTAACATGAGTATTTTATCACTTACCATCCTAACTACTTTTAAAAAGACTTGCTAGTTTTTAATAAAACACATGTGAATTTTTAATGAAACAACAAAAACATCAAAAAGCCTTCGATAGGGCCTCCCTGGTGGCGCAGCGGTTGAGCGGTGGAGCTGTAGGCAGCGCGCGATGCGAGTTCGACGCCCGGCCAGGGAGAATCCCACATGGTGCGGCAGACCAGACCTCTCCTGCCTCGCCCGCTGCTCCCCTCAGCAGTGTATTTCTGATCTGCCTGTTCTGCTCCCTGCTCTGTCTCTGGTGAACCCTCTTGCCTCCCCACGCCTCTGGCCTGTACCCCAGCTTGTATATATAAATAAATATTAAAAAAAAAAAGCCTTTGATAGTAATAGTATCAGGATCTTAGGCTAACGATATTTTTGCTAAATCTGAGAGATTCATGGCAGTTTAGAAACAAGAAAGGAAAGCAGCAGTATAATTTATAAATTACTTACTGTTAATAAAAGGAAACACCCAGCTTCTGGGAGAAAACCTTTTTCTGAGCACTAAATTTTAAGGAGAATTTACTGTTTGGTGCATGATAATCAAAGTCAAAGAACAGTTATCACAGAAGCAGAACAGAATTAAGAAAACAGGCACTGAATTCAGATCAGGCCAGATTCTAATCTCTATACAAACTATCGAATATGAGGAAGTTATCAGGATCTTTTTATTTTTAGCTTAATCATCAATAAAATGACTAGACTGTCACTAGCATTACTGGTTCAGATAGGGTTAAAGAATTTCATGTTTGCAATGAACTATGCCTGGAACATATTTAGTGCACAATAAATGGCAGCTGTTGCTATTTTATATGAAAGATTCTTTTTATATTATTTTCGTATGTCAATTCTCAGTATACACAAAGGTATAATCATAACTTTAACTCAGTCAAAGTATTTTAAAGATAAACTGAACAGTTTCAATGATCAAACTGGATAGATAGTAGATATCTTTCAAAACTCTGAAAAACTCCTATTTTGAATTTAAATACCCCACCTTATCACATTAAGTGAAGTTAATTACTAGATAATTTATCCCCTTCTCAACTAGGGGTTTATAAGAAAATGAGGCTCTAGAATGAGGTATCTAGAATGATACAATTTACCAAATTTAGGAAAATTGAAAAAATATACTCAAATTATTTTCTGTGTTCTATAACTGAAATGAGAAATCCCAATTGAATTAACTCTATTACTAACAACCAAAGTTGGACCTATCTAGGTCCAACTCTTGAACTTCTTTTAGTAATAACTTTTACAGCAGTAGTATGCTTTATAACATCTCACAGATTTACACTCATGGTGGGAACCCATTTTATATTTTTTGAAATGAAATTAGAACAAGAATCTGCCAGGGAGCAAGTTTTACAATGATCCAGGATTTAATCATCATTTTAGAAGTCAGTTTATAGGCCCCAACCAAGTATCAAGTGATTAATAACCAAAATTTATAATCTGATCTGATAGGATTACTGAAAAACTGGGAAGCTACAAAAGAAATTTTAAAATAATGGACACATTAAACCATTAGTTTTTATATGGATAATTTTATATCAGTAACTTTTAAATCAAATTGATAATGCAGTTGCATAGTGGAAGCCTATCAACTGAAAATTCTGAGGATCTAATTCATTCAATTAGAAATCAATGTTTAAGCAAAAATTTGTAGAAATAATGTTTTAATAAATACAATTATTAGCTGTATAACAGCACTGAAATGTGGGAGTAGCTTTTAGACTTTTCAAAACTACAAACAGCCATAACTGATATTCTCCTAGGCCTTACTCTGAAAAAAAGTTTTGTGAAAAAGGAACCAACAGGAGCCTTTATGAGGTAAAAATAAAGAGCTGGTGGAAGATCATACAAACAATACTAATGTCTGTGTGACTTTTACAGAAAATTATTTGGGGACTAGAAAAGTTGTTGAGATGAGAGAAACAAAAAGACTTATTACTTCCCTATTCACTATCAAATAAATGGTAAGATGTTCATAAAGAGTGATGTCCTGGAATAGGAAATGAAGAAAAAACTTAGAAGGAATATAAAGGGAAAAAAGAAAGTTCTAGTCACCTCAAAGACCTAGACTATACTTTTGAACTCTTAATGCTACTAAAAAAAAACAAAAAAGAATAAGAAGTTAAGTAAACTAACCAGTGGAAGACTTTACATTTCAAATGATTTTAAGAATGTCTGTATCACACAGTAATAACAACCATGATTTACTGAATACATATGTATGTTATACAGAAACTAGGCAAAATATTTTTATTATTTCCATAACTCACAAAAATTCTTTAAAAAAAAAACCTATTAAAAGCCTATTATAAAGAAACCAAAGCTCAAAACAATTCTAAACCTTTAAGTTAAAACACAGATACAGAGATTCAAACTCAAGTTTTTCTAATTTCAAGTACTTTCCCACGTACTAACAAGCTGTCATAAAATAAAATTTTACTATGTTCATACCAGTCACCATAATAATAAGGAAGTTAAAAGCAAGTCTCACAATAACTGAATTCACATGCCAAACAGATGGACATTTATAAACCACACAGGAAATTTTAATTTTAGAGGTAAAAGTAAAAGTGGCTATGAAGATACTCACCCTGACAATAAGGATCCATTTGATCAATGAAAGACCAAATCCACAGATAGCACCATACCTTCCAGCTATGGTATTGGTGATGCAGAAGGATAAACAAAATCCAAGCCAGTTGAAAATAAATGCCACTAAAAGAGAAACAGTTTGTTAAAGATCACACTTTGGAACCAAATTCATAGACAATATTAATAGAAATAGCAGTCTCAATACCAATTAAGTCTTTTATATACTGAAGCTTTTGCAAAGGTATTCATTATTTACCTATACATTAACAATTGGGTAAGCTGGTCTCATCACTTTAGTCAACTAAAATTAATTCCATAAAAGCTCATCACTAATGGGTGAAACCGCATTTTTAACCCAGCTGAAAACTAGGCTATGATAGTCCTCAAGTGATCTCTCCCAAGAGGTCTACAATAAGCCATCAACCAACCAAACTAGGTTTTTAAAAAATGCACACGATATTAAAGATGAAATCACTTATAAATATGGTTCCCAGAGCAAATACATCATCTCTTCTTCCTACCTAACAAAACTTGCTTTTTCTACTCCCTCATAACCCCTCCACCTCTACAATCTGTTTCAGGGGAGGCTCCACCCTACACCTAGCCCCCAAAATGTAGGTCCTGAGTAGTCTGGGCAGGAAAGGGAAGTCACGGAGGAGGGAATCACAGGGGCTTAAACTCCCTGCCAATCACTCTTTTTAACAGGACTTGTAAAAAACATTATTTTGTTTTTAAAAACACAGCAAGAGAAGGGAGGGTGGAATATATAGGTTAAGTAATAGTGACTCTAAATCACTGTTGAAGCAGGGTGACAGAAGGTTATCCAAGTTTCGCCCAATTTTACATATATTTGAAAATTTCCGTAATAAAAATTCATTTTTTAAAAAAAGGAAATGGTCCTTACTCTTCCATTTAACATGTTTGGACACAGTATCTGGAATTCTCTCTGGAATCATGATATTAACCTGAAGATTAAAATATCACTCCCAACTGTGGGGGGAGTGAAGAAAAGCGAAGAACATGAGCGTCACAGCACTGATGCTTTCTGCCCCTGAGATCTGCTCACCCAGCTCTGGTGCTTTCTGTTTTGTGAGATAATTTCCCATTTGAAAAACAGCTGAGGAAGGGTTTTCGATCACTTTTAGCCAAACCCCTCCGAAACAGGTCCTTGAGATGTAACGAGAGTGACTCCATTTGTGACCGAGCATCGATATTATCAAAATAAAGAGTCATCGTAACAAAACATTAAAGATCAATTTGAGCCTAAATTTGGCCCACTTCTTACCATGTGCATCTATAACCAACCCGCAGGGAAAACAAAACAAATTATCTAAAGAAATTCTAATTTTTCAGAATTCAAGAAAAAAGCTAACCCTTTAGGATAAGTTTAACTGAAATAGCTATTTCTTTGAAGTCATTCTCCAACTCAAGTAATTTCTGCCTTCCTAATGGCCTCCAGTCTCAGCTTTTTTGATCATCCATGGCAGGTGGAATACCTTGCGACAGTCAGAAGAGTGAGTTTGAAATGAAGAGACGCATCTGAACCACAGTGCCCCCCACTCACTGGATGTGGCCTTGGCCTCCCTGCTGATTTCTGTGAACCACAGTTCTCTGAGCACCTACTCTCTATAAGCACCTACTTCACAAGGTTGGTGAAAGAGTACGTGAGACAATAAATGTAAAAAGCTTAGCAAAGTGCAAAACCTAGCACAAGGTGACTGCTAAAGAAATATTAGCTATCATCACTACTAATTATTTCTCACTTTACAAGTCCTATCTTTTCTGTGAAAATATTTCAGGAGGCACTCCTGGAAATAAAGCATGTTTACTCTCTACTTTCTTTAATTTTTAAGCCAAAATACTACTAAGTATTTTAATATCCTCTATATCTGTGCTACCTAATGCCGCTAATAATACTATTTCTTCCTCCTGCCCCAGGAACTCATTCTGCTCTACAAAAGTTATTCACATTTAAATTCTTTAAAACTATATAAAATTAAAAAATTGACTTCCTCGGTCACACTCACCACATTTCAAGTGCTCAACAGGCACATGTGATTTGTAGCTATCATATTGGACCAAAAAATACAGAATATTCTATTATCAGAAATAGCTGTTCTCTAATTGAGTATTTGTGTTAGCTCTGGGAGAAAATATAACACTGAACCAAGCAAAATAAAATTCTGTATCTATTTAAAATAAGGACTTTACAACAACAAATAGTAATAGGAATTCCCAACTGTGTAATGACAGACTGTTAATGATAATTCTCTCCTCAGCCGTTAGGGCAGACAGGAGAGACCCTACCCAGGCAAAGAGCAGACTACCACCAACCACGAGCACCTTTACTCAGTATGCTGTAAACATTCTACTATTTTGTAAGCATGTCATGTTGTTAAAACATAGAAAGCACTGACAGAGAAAATTCAAAACAGCAAAATATTCCAAAAGTATAGCTCTACCTTTGAGTATGCATGTTTTTCGTTTTGGAGGAAAAAATAACTCAAGTATTGTCCAGTTTCTTCAAAATCAGACTAACTGCTATTATAGAGATCATTGCATGCGTCCCAGGAATAAAATACAAAAGAGAAAAGAAAGTCTTTTCTGAGCCATGATATTTTATTTTTGATTTGTAACGCTAGTATGGTTATCCATAAGCTGTGTTTGTGTAATATAGTCTGTTGTGAACTCAACTGTGCCCCTCTATTTACAGACTGAAATCCAAATATTCCAGTATTTAGAGATAAGGCCTTTAGGGAGGTAACGATGATTATATGAGGCTACATGGGTAGAGTCCTAATCTGAAAGAATTGGTGTCTTATAAACTAAGAGTAAAGGAGTCAAGAGAACTCTCTCCACACACGGAGAGGGAAAGACCATGTGGAGACACAGCAACATGACAGCCATTTGCAAGGAAGGAAGAGAATTCTCACTAGAAATGAAATTTTCCAGGACCCTGATTATGGATTTCTAGTCTACAGAACCGTGAGAAAATTAATTTCCAAGTAAAATGCTTCTGTAAGCATTCCCTCTTTCTCAAATTTTTGGAAGGCTTTGAGAAGGATAGGTATTAGTTTGCTTTGAAGATTTGGCAGAACTCACCAGAGTTCACTATCTGGTCCTGGGCTTTTTATTTTTGGGACACTGAATTGCTGTTTCAATTTCCTTGCTTTTTTCTATTTCATTTATTTATGCTCTAATTTTTATTATTTCTTTCCTTCTGTCGGCTTTTGGTTTTGTTTGTTCTATTTCTAGTTTCTATTCCCCATACAGCAAGGCCCAGGATGGAACCCAAAGAATCAACGGGCTTATCCAGCCTATATAAGGAAAGTAAGTGTTACGTTTTGGTGAGCAAGCAGCAAAGCAGCAGGGTAATCAACTCGGAAAAGTTGGCAAAGAATGCTGAGTAGTGTTCTGATCATGGGTCTCTACATCACCTTCTTTATGAGAAAGCTAATCAGGCCAGCTCAGACAGGTTAAAGACATGAAGGAAGGTTGCCTATCACTTAAAATCATATTACTTTTAACTAAAAGGTGAATTTCCAGCTATAGATAGGGAAGGAACATTCTATAATTAATATTTCATAGATTTTAACTCATCTGATTCTCACACACTAGTCTTTTAAGAAGGGCAAGGTCAGAATTAATTCCATTTTACAGCAGACCAAAATGAGACAACAGTGAAGCTCCACATGAAGCTGTAAGACAAGCAAGTAAAAAACTAGGATTGGAGGATCCAAGCGTTCACCTCTTCTGTCCAGTGATAGACCTGCATATATCACCCAAAGATAAGCTAAAAAGGCAATACTGTACACTACAGTTTATGCATTAAATTTAAATATACTTGTAAATTTTCAACAGTCACAAGATACTTAATAATTAGAAAGAGAAAAATAGCAATTTTATAGTAAAGAAAACTGGCAGATACCACCTTAACCTAATTTTTATGTCACCAGTAATTAAGACACACCCAGATCACTGCCTCCCGACTGTTGAGGCACTTTTCGAAACCAACAAACATAATTTGAATCTAGTTTTATAAGGTAACATTAGACAAAAGCTAAATTGAGAGACATTCTACAAAACAACTAGCTAGTACTCTTCAAAGTGATCAAAGTTATAGAAAAAGAAAGTATTCCAGATTAAAACAGATTTAGGAAACACAGCAACAAAAAACAATGTGTAATCCTGAATTCTATTTTGGACAAGAACAAGGTCATCAGTGGACAAAAGGTCGCTGACTGGGAAAGTGTGAGTAAGGTCTATCTGCCAGCAAGCAGAGCACTTCATCAGTGTTAATTTCCCAATGTTGATCACTGGGCTGAAGTTATATAAAATGTTAACACTTGCAAAAAGTGCTGGAAATTTATATAGGTATTGTACAATTTTTACAACTTTTTCCTAAGTATGAAATTACTTCAAAGTAAAACTTAAAAAGCTATAAAATTTTTAAAATTTTATTTTTGCCTTGAAAATGAAAACTGTGAAAATTAAAAATGAAAACTGTGAATGAATATATGTAAAATACTGAAACTAAGCATTTATTAATTTTTTTGACATGGAAAAATATACATTAAGTTCCCAGACAAAGAATTATCAACTTGAGTATACTTAATTCTGAATTGCACAGGGTAAATTTCTGTCTTATATTTGGGCACTCTTTGTTTAAACTATTAGTCACTAGTTAAAGACATAAAGCTAACAATTTATTAGTTTTAAGAGATTTCCACTCAGTTATAAGCAACAAGATGACAAAAAAAAAATCCCTTTGCTTGTAAACAAAACAAATTGAATAAAATATACTTTACAAATACTGCATGAATTCCTTAAATTATACTTAATTCTTAGATATTCTCCTTCTGATTCGCCTACAATATGTGATACCCTCTAAAAGCTATATGAAAACACATTTTATATAGACATAACAACTCTGCAATGTATTGTTTTTCAATGTGTGGTACCCAAACAGATCATTTAAAATGTGTAAGTTTTAGGACTTGTCCATGGAAAGAATTTGCTGAATAATGCTCAACATCATTACACTAGGGAAATGCAAATTAAAACTATAACAAATAACACCAATACCAATATCAAATGTTACAGCCACTTTGGAAGAGAGTCTGCCAATTTCTTATAAATTGTAATTTGTGTTTCAAAATCTTCCAACTCTTTTTAAAGTCACAAATAACTTCATTTTTAATTATGCTTCTTTCAAGTGTAAGATTGAATAATGCGAGTGATTAATTATTGTTATAACACACTGATACAATGATTCACACCTAATACAAAAGCTAATAAACCTTGAGGGAAAAGTTTTCTAAATAGAGCCAATTCATAGTTAAGTACTAGAGTTCAAGGTCATTTCTAGACTGGCAACTACCCAGTGAAACAAATCTTAATCTCTAGTTTTCAACTAACAAATAACTAACCTCTTTTCTATTCTCTTAAAGACAAAATCTTTTAAAAATATGATGAAATAGAAACAAGGTTAAGCATGCATATGACGATACTACAAGGGATTGTAAGAAACAAAAATACTATCAATGATTACATACATTTCTTTCTTTACACTTGCTGAACAAGTACATGAAATTATCTTACCAAATTTATCTGTAATTTGTTTTTTAGAATTACATGTGGTAAGACTAAAATGTAAACACTGAAAACAGAGAAGGCAAGAATTAAAACAAAAGGCTTATTAATTAAGATATTCTTATTGATATTCTAGTTTTATTTGTACAAATGTATTCAACCTAAAGCACTTAACTTATAAAACATATTGAAGAAAATCTACTTCTGCATCTTAGAAATTGTCAATAGAGTAGAATCTAGATAATAGTTGCTAGGTTGTCTAAGCATGCAAAATGGAGCAAGCTGCAATTTGCAGAATAGCCACTAGATGGTAGTAATTACAAATACATCTGTTAATCCAACAAATAAGCTCAAGAAGAGCTACCAGGAAAAAAAAAATCAATAAATGCAGGTAAAAAACAATCTATAATTTTACTCTTACAATATTGATACAATATTTGTGGACCAGGAAGCATTAAAATACAAGTCGTAGAAATGTAAAAGATAATTTACATTAAATACATTGAAATATAAACATTCATATTAACATACCAGCATGGCAAAAAATTAAGACAACCAGTCTTTAGGTAACCATGCATTTATAACACTGCTACATCAGTGAAATGTTTTCAAACCTAAATATTAAAAGTTAAAAAGAAGATAGTAGGGTTAAGTGAAAATATGGTAATAGAAAAATAATGGTCAATAATTAGATGGTGTCAAAGAACAGTTTTTTTTAACTTACAAACACCACAATAAACTTGTTATTTTCAATTATAATTTCTCAACAGACAAAAACCATGAAAATAATTAATGTTTACACTAATTTTGTAAACAATGTGGGAAATTTGTTATCTATACAAAGGGTTACCAGTTGAACAATAAAATGAAGTAAAAACCAAGGCTCCTTTTCCAACCTTACCTCTCCAGTTAAAAGGCACACAAATTAGGTCCACTATCTCCAAAGCAGAATTTATAGATTTATTAGACATGTACCTATGGCAATGAATAGACGGAAAGAATTCTCATACATAAATTTAGCTCAAATAGGGCCTCCCTGGTAGCGCAAGGGGTTAAGTACTATGAAGCTATCAGCAGCCACTGCAGCACGGGTTCCATCCTCAGCCAGGGAGCTGACCTACATGGTGTGGCAGACCTCTCCTGCCTCGCCCGCTGCTCCCCTCAGCAGTGTATTTCAGTTGATCCGCCTGTTCTGCTCCCCCCCCCCCCCCCGTCTCTGGTGAATCCTCTCACCACCCCACACCTCTAGCCTACACCCCAGCTCTTGTATGCATAAATAAATGTTTAAATAAAGAAATTTATCTAAAACAGACTTTTATAATTCTGTACAGTCAGACGGTATAATGACTGTAATAGGTAGTTATCAGGTAAGTGTTTTATAATTTCTAGGATTTGTAATGTAACATGATCACACAGTTCAAAGTCAGGAACAGTCTACATTTTAAATAAGATAAATACAATCTAACAATATCTGCTTTCTCCCCCCTATCACATTAAACACACACACAAACAGTGAGGGAGGGAGGGAGGGAGGGAAGAAGGGAGGGAGAGAGGGAGGGAGGGAGGGAGGAAGGAAGGAAGGGAGGAAGAAAGAAAAATATCTTACAGTGGAAAAAAGACTTACTGAAAAATGCCAGCATGAAAATCCCGTCATTACCCACTCTGAGCTGGTCTGCATCGCTGAAGTCATCTCTTGGTGGGCATTCTTCCTCCTGAATCTATAAACATTATCATTATGTATAACTAAATATAATTCACTAAAAAAATTACAACTCTATTATCCTAAATGTAAAGATAAGATTTAAATAAAATCTAATGTCTTCAGCTTGTGGTATAGACAAAATGAGATAATTAATTACAATGTCTGGTGCACAGTAAATATTCAAGAACCAGTAGTAATAACTTAAACACAGAAAGATAAAAGTTGAATGAATAATACCACACTAATGAAAATGCTATCAATAAAGATAAATGTGACCCTGCTGCATTAATATGAAATAGGAACTTTCATACTCAGTGATGGAATATAAATCAGTACAATCTCTATGGTTGGCAAAGTGGCAATAATTGTCAAAGATAAAAATGTTTAAACCCTTTGACCCAGCAATTTCTGCTTTCAAAATACAAAGATATGCAGATATTTTTCCCACTTAAAAGAAATGATGTATTACAGATAATTCATTCGCCACAATGTCAATAAGAACAAAATATTAGATATGATCTAGATACCCATCAGTAGCAGACTACTGTGAGGAAATAATTCTCCATGAGTCACTGCCTATCTTCCAAGGAGGAGACACTGGCTACTTTCTTTTTAACAATGCTTATATCGTAGATGGCTTTTAAAAGAGAGAAATCAAGTATCTCCAGAGCAGAAGTGTGGATATGCTTATTCATCATTAGAAAATTCTGGGTTCCTGAACTCAGGTTTCCAAACTGCACATGAAGGCATGGCTGGTGGCCCTTTCTGAATTGCCCTTTGCGGGCAGAGTTTTGGGAAATGATATGAGAAAATGCTTATGCTTTAGGCTACTATCATTGCTGTGAACAGTAAAATTTTTGTCTCTGATTCAGCCGTCTCTTATCGTCTGCCATCATCCAAGCAACTATGACAAACTTATCAGTGAGTTTACAAATAGTATAAATCTCAGACGTTCATAACTCTTCACATACCAATGAAATATAACTTATTATGTATGTATCTAATGAAATTCAGAAAGCAATGTAAAAATTTTAAAATAGAAAAGAACAAGTTTTGACTATTCTCATGACACTCTTCAGAATACATTAAGTAAAAATCCTTTCTACAATGTAATACATTTTGTGTGTCAAATTTTATACTAACACATTAATGTATCTGCATATAAATGTAGCGAAATTCTCTGAAAGTACATACAAAACTCCAATGTTCAACAAATATGATAAAATGCCCATACTACACAAAACTTTCCTTCCTGGGACTTGGGATACATGAGAGTACATAAAACCAAGATGCTTGCTCCTCTGGAGCCTATCTTTCATTAAAAGGAGCCCGAGAGTCAGCAAAGACATAATAATTTACCTATTTAATCATTAAAAGGTAAGTGATGCTCTACAAAGAAAAATGTAAGGAACTGGATGTTGAGAAATGCTATGAAATTAATGGTGATGGTTTTAAATGTGGTGGCCAAATAAGCCTTATTAACACGAACAAAGACTCAAAGGAGAGGGAGAACAAGTCAGCTATGCATCTATCTCAGAGAAGTGTTACAGGCAAAAGAAAATGTTAGCACCAAGGTCCTAAGGTAGAATATGTGGAATATTAAAGAGCAACAAGGAGGTCACGGCTGACAAGAATGAACAAGAGAGAAAACGGGAAGAAAGGATGTCAAAAATTCAACTGAAGGACCTTGGATTTTAATGAGCAAACTGGTAGATCTTTCAAGGTGTTAGTCAGGTAAGTAACAGACCTGAGTGACATATACATAGTCTCAGTCAGGTACTGATGTCTCCATTTTGTGTTAGTACACACAGAGGCTCAGAGAAGCTACGAAGCTACCAGAAGGCCAGGCGGTCGGTTTACCTGGCAAGGAAACAGTTTGAGGAAAGTGAAGCTGTTAAATCTGTCAACAAACTGAGGAGGGCAGCAGCCCAGAGTCTGAAAGCCCCCTGCCCTCCTCTCTGGCAGAGGGCAGGGGCATTTATGTAGTTACAAGGGAGTGGAAGGGGGGTGGAAAAGGGCCGCTCATCCACCCTCACAAAACCAGCGTCTGGTGACAGTCTGACGCCAGCTTACTTTTGCCACCACCTGGGGTCAGCCAGTCTGCTGTTATCTTTGTAGAGAAGCTCTTTTCCCTTGGAATGTAAAAGAGCAGGGTTTATCAAGCCTAGAGGGAAAATAAAGGAAATGGGAGACCTTATCCGACAGGACAGAGACAGACATATACTTTATTGCTGCATCAAAGCATCCTGCCCAAGATCACATAATCAGCAAGGTCAAAGCAAGTTTTGGATCTAGGACACTGATGTTCTTCCAATATAATCACACAGTTTCAATATGTATGTTGCTTCCCATGAAGAAACAAGATCTTCAAATCCGTATTTTTCATTATTTGGGCAAAACGATTCCTCAAATTCTGCTGTTATTTTTGTTATTTGCAGTCATGGTCAAATACATATTAATAAAATTGTATAAACTTCCAAGTTAATTTAAGAAATTAAGATTAAAACACAGTATGAGCCCAAACAAACAAAATCCAAGCTCAGTATGTTAGCCAGAATATAAATCCTTTATACTCTTTTGAAACACAAGCATGGAGAATTTATCATAGAAGATCATTTAGACATACATATGCAAAAATGTCTTCTACAACATTACCATGGAAACACACACACATATTTGAAAATAATATAATTGTTCACTGGAGAGAAATGGCCACTATATTACAGTATGGTGATTCCATGGAATTTTATCCAATCATTAAAATAACAAAATGCTCACTATTCCCTGGGTGCCGGTGCCAAAAGGAGCACCTTTCTCTCCCTCTATTGCTCACCTAATTCTAGCTTTCCTGTGTAACATGGTTTTTTGTGTCTTTTTCCTGAACAAAATAGGATGAATCCAGGGATCTGAAATGACATCTCTAAGATTTTAAGCAAGGAAAAAAAAACACAGCAAATTCTAGTCCCACTAACAGTCATATTAAAATGTAAATTATTTCCACCCTTACCTGCCTATAAAAGAGCATACATGTATCCACTGAGTCTCTACTGCTTCGAGACCCACTCCTTTACTAGAAAAATAAAGTACACATAGATCACTAACTCTTTTACTAAGTCAGTAAGATACAGGAGAAAGCAGGTGGGATCCTCAACTTTCTTTACAAAATTCTAGGGTGCGATGTATCGAAAGGGCAAAAAGTGAGTTGACAAATGTAATCTGAAGGCCTTGTAAGTTGTAAGTATCTCTGTGCTATTTATCCTACCTTGAATTCATTCATGACATCACTAGACTGGTTATGCTGATATGTAACACACCATAAAAAGTGACTGACGATGACAGCCATGGACCACAAAGCTAAACTTCAATAAAAAGAGGGCAATAAGGACACAGCAGTGAAGTCAATGGAGTGCAGCTAACTAGAGTGAGTGCGTCATAAGGATGGGGGGTGAAGAACAGAATACGAGATTCCTAAAATCAAAATATAGAAAGTAACAAAATTCTGTTCAGATAAGGTCTAGGATGATCAAGTTTAGATGGCATGAAAAAGATAAAGAGAAGTAGAAATAGAAGTGAAAGGTCAAGGAAATGGAGAGATGAATTAACTGAGTGCCAATTTCACCAAGAAATTATATACATTAATAGTAAGTTATTTTAAAAATCTACATACACACTCTTAAACACAGAATTATTTTTTATTTTACTAGATGTACATATCAGTAAGGAAAAAGTCTCGAAAGGAAATAACATTTTCTTACTCTTTGAGATGTTTCTGCTGCTGCAGCTGCCATTGCAGCAGCTTTAGCCTTCTCAGCTTCGTCATATGTAGGAAGAGAGGTAGCAACACTGTAGGGAGGTGGCACAGGATAAAACTCGCTGTAAACTTCTGTATCTGAAGAAAAACAATTAAAAAGGGATAATCATCAAAACAATAATTTACAACAGGCCACTACTATTAGTGTTTATTGTAGTCCTATGTTATAAACTATGTAACACATAAATCACTACTATAATGATGTTTATTAATTTAGACCTTTATTTATTATAAAGAGAAAGGACTGATAAATAACATCTACAGGCTCACACACAAAACAGTAACATGAAGAATGAGACTGAAATCTCATGCTCACAATATGAACATCCTCTCTGTGCCTACTGCAATGATGAAATCATTTACTTGTCTATCATCTCACTATCAAAAAAGAAATATCAGTAATAATAGAAGACATTTATACAGCAATCATTTAATATCCACTTCTCTATATATTGACCTTAGCAATTCTAAGATTCAGAGAAGTGAAGTGACTTCACAATCTAACTAGCAATAAACAACAGAACCCAGGGATTTCCTGACTCCATTTACTTGGCACTGATAATATATACGGGGTAATATTATCTCAAATACTCTTGGTACCTTCTATACATGCCAATTTTAGCGACTGCCCTAATTTCCTAAACAAACTCAGCAATTCTCTTTTTTAAAAGACTGGTTTCTACATGTTTATTTTACTTATTTTTCTTCTACTCTATCAGTCTGTAGTTTTTAATCAGAGAATTTAAAGTTTGGGAAGCTCCAGTCCAGCTCCTCCTCTCAGAAGCTGTGTGGCTCACTATGAAGTTCCACCTTCTCATTTATAATACTGACCCAAAAAGCTATTACTTGTTATTATGGGGTAAAATAGAACAGTACTCCAGAAGATCCTTTAAACAAACTGTGAAACATTACACAAATGTCCTCTAATACTGATGTTGTTCAGACCTCTAAAATCAGACATAAAATGACCTACTGAAGAATAGAATCTCCAGAGAAAATTGGTGGTTTTTAAGCTCTCAAGCTTAAAATATAACAACACTAATTAAGAAGCTGATGAAAAAGAATACCAATTAGTTTCATTAAATAGAGACCTACAGTTCTAGAATTACTGTTCATGTGCTCAGTTATTGTCATTAATAACCTTTTAGCAAAGGTGTTAAAAATAAAAAAGACCATTTTTTTAATATATATTTTTATTGTTATTTCTATCTTTTACATTTTACATTCCCCTTGGGTAACCCACCACCAATTCACCCGTGATCCATCTCCGTAAAAAAGACCATTTATCTCAGAAACTTAGAAGAATAACAGAACATCCAGGAGCCGGGCTCAGCTTCTTTTTTTCTTGAAATTTATCAAACCTTTAAAAATGACTTGCTACATTATCAAAACTATCCCAGATTATAAAAAAATGAGAAGCTTCTCAATTCATTTTATATTGCTTCTATAACATTAATAACAAAGCCATAAAATGAGTACATAAAGGCATAGATTTCATTTATAAAGCTATAAAACTCTAAATACTAAGAAATGTAAATCCAGAAGAAATCAGAATAAGAAAACAGATTTACCCCAGAATAAAGGGATGGATTAATATAGAAGAAATCTATTAATAACATGCCTTGTTACATCAAGAGTTAAAGGATTAAAACCATGTAGTTTTATGATAAGGACCAACGAGATGTGGCTGCAAGATGGAACCATTTATTGAAATGGTGAAGACGACTGTCAGAGGAGATGAACTGGTGGTAGGGAAAGAAGTACTATGCAGATCTGGTGGTTTTAAACTTAAGCCCATTTGGGGCCTCCCTAGTGGCGCAGCAGGTTAAGTGCAGCGCTGTGAAGCTGTTGGCAGCGGCTACGCGAGATTCCCAAATGGCACGGCAAACCTCTCTTGTCTCGCCCACTGCTCCCCTCAGCAGTGTATTTCCCTCGATCTGCCTTGTTCTGCTCCCCACTCTGTCTCTGGTGAACCCTCTCGCCGCCCCACGCGTCTGGCCTGTACCCCATCTTGTATGCATAAATAAATAAATCTTTAAAAAAAATAAACTTAAGCCCATTCTACGATAATCTGTTCTTTGAAATTCTTCCCATTAAGAGGTAGAGGCTAATTCTCAATAGTATTGAATAAGGAATAAACTTAACTCAGTTCTAATAAACCACATTGAGCAGATATGACACTGACTTTTGAGGCAATGACATAAAAGGTGATACAGTTTCCACTTAGCTTTCAGAATACTTGTTCTTGGAACCCAGTCTTCATTAAGCAAGGAAGCTGAAGCCACATATCAGCCACATAGGCTGATAGCCCAACTAAGGCCCTAGCTGAAGCGTAAATCAACCACCACACATATGAATAAGGAAACCTTCAAACAACTCCAGGCCCACTGACCTTAGACAACAATCACAGGAGAGCCTGGGAGAGATCATAATCAAGCCCAGTCCACTACTAAAACCATGAGAATAACAAATAACTGCTATTTTACTCCATTAAGTTTTGAGGCAATTACACAACACTAGCAATGTAGTAACAACAGACTGCTGCAATTTCGCTCTCATCACAGACATCAGGAAAACAACTCATTTTCTTTTTTGAAGACAATCAAAAATTTTTTTGAGATACCAAATTCACTGCACTGTATTCTGAAATTTATAAATAAAAATATGTGCACAATAAATTTTGGCAAGCGTAACTCCAGATGCTAAATCTTATAGCCAAGGACAAATAAAACTTACTAATAGAAATCAATATATAAACTGTGCACAAACTGGGTACTGAACAAGTATATTGATCAAATAAACTTTCTACACAAATAAAAGCAACAAGTATTTACCAATTTAACTAGTGAGAACATCTTTATAGAAAAGATGATTTTCAGTAACCACACTAAAAAGCAAAAAAAAAAAAAATGGTGGGAGAAATATCGGATCTTTTTACATATCCCTAGACAAAATTTGGATAAGCAAAAATGACAACTAGAGGAAGTTGAGTTCAAGAAAAGTAGATAACTTTAATTACAGATTAAGAGATAAGGAAAATTAAATACTGCAGTGAAGGATTTTTACATTGGTTTTCAATAATTGATTTAAAAAATGTTTCGTAATAAGTACATAAAATATTTAGCAGACTTTATATTACCATATAAAATCACATTTAAAATATTATTTATAATGATTAACTTAGCAATATACTAGGAAAACAGAAATTGTGCTCAGAGAAATATTTGAGAGTAGTTCTTTAGAATGACCTGAAAAGATAAAATGAACAAGTAGCAAACAGGAAGCACTGCCTCATATCCAAAAATTATTACCATGTGGCTGGAATAACATTATGTACAATCTTCAAGTCCTTCACAGTACTCATGTTTCCACTCCTCCTCAGCAATGCCTGGCTTTATAAAGACTATGTAAGTAGATATATACACACATATGTACATCTGTGCATTACATGTCTTTATACATGCATGTGTTTGTGTGTATGCACATATAAATAAGTACATGTGTGTGTTTATTTACTTCAAAAGTTATATGCTGGTCAACTTAGAATGGAGTCTAATAAGCACAAGAAAGTTTAAATAGCCACACTTCCATTTAAAAAAAAAAAATAGACAAGTTAATATAGAAAGTAAATATTTCACAAGCTTTCCTTAGGAAAATCTTTCTTAAAAAAAAAAAATCACAAAACCAAGGCCCATTAACAGACATGATAATTACATAAAACTATATCGGTAAGACAACAAAAAATAAAAACACTGGGTTAAAACATCACTAGCTGTTTTGTACTAAAAACAACAATACCTGAAGTTGTAGGTACTTCCACAGTAATACTACTGTAAGGTGGAGGAGAAGAGTCTGTTTCCAGTACTGAAGCTGAAGGAGCTGTCTGCATACTCTGTGGTGTTCGGTTTGACGTTGACGGCTGCTCTACAGAAGATGATTCTGAATTATCCTCCTCATTGTGAAGCTAAGAGAACAAAGGAAAAGGGAAACAAATATGGTTCTGATTTTTTTTTTTAATGTAAAGCTAATTTTAAAGATCATTTCAGGCAAAGGATCACTTTTCAGCAAGATGCAAAAGTTAAAATAGCATTTTAAAAGATGAATATGGTTTTTAAAATGACCTAAGAAGTTTAAAATTTTGAGTTTCTTTAAAAGAAAGATGAAGAATTTATAAAGAAAAAAAAATCATGATCACAAATAGATTCAAGTTTTTTTCAGTCCTACAGTAAATATTATCTATCACCTATCAATCACTGTATATCACCAAAAACAGTAAAAAAAAAATCTAATAATATAACCATGATACTATTTCTACTAGCCGCTGGAATAAGTAGAAATAAAAACTGAATTAATGTGATGGAATAACAACGTATAAAAACAGTCTAAAAAATGAGGACAACTCTAAGGAGGTTTTCTCAAATACCACAAGAATTATTTACAATGGAAAATGAGTCAATGTATAAACAAATAAATAAAATTTTGGAAAATGTTCTTCATCTCAACAAATTTTTTTTTAAACTTATGGAACAATCCTTGTTAAATTAACCATGTCGACAAATTTATTGAATGCTAGCTAATAAGAGTTAAATGATATGTTGAGATCTTTAATGATTTGATTCACTTAATCCTCAGGAAAAAAGCCTGTAAATAATTATAGAGCATCACAAGAATCACAGTAAGTAGGAAGGGTCAAGCCCGAATGAAGCCCAAGCACTGTGGCTGCAGACCTTGCACTTCATGTACAGTAACCTTTAAATGGTCACCAGCTAGGAGTCAATAATAACTACATACAGCCAAACTAATCTGACGTGAACAAAACCTCAGCACTGTAAAAAGTGACACATCAACAAAGTTTTATAACCGGCCCTTAAATATATTTGGAAGGGAGGTCTTATTAAAATACTTTTAAGACATGTTTAAAACAACTAGAGTCTTGGTTTGAAGAATTACAGATTTTCATCATTAATCAATTTTCATATCTTAATTAGTTCTTCTTTTAAGAAATCGAGTATTGAGAATAATCCCTCAAAGAAATTCTGTCACAATGTACAAATGTACACATACAAATTCGAATCTTGTATTGTGAAACAAACGTGCATTTTGGAGTTGAGAAAGAATAGTATGCAAAATTGTGTCCACTTTTAAGACTCCTGATAAACTTACCTTCTTTGATCGCCCTGCCTCAGTGTCTCCATATGTAAGTTCTGAATATAGTCAAAATCCTTACAGAGCTGCAAAACAATACTTGGGAAGCATCTAACAAAATGCCTAATACACTCACACACAGGGGGCATTTAATAAATACTAGTTCTCCCCTTCTTTCCTTTCATTTATTATACTTCATTTCATGGACAAATTATGTGGTAATCTCAATGCAATAAGTCCTCACTTGCCTTTAAATTATATATATGAAAAGTAAAACGGGGTCAATTTACAACATTGCTGTATGTGTGTGTCTTGTTAAGCGAGTACACTAGCAAAACATTTTGGGAGTTGATAAATGCATAATTTTTAACAGAATGATCACAAATAGATCTAAAGTAACTTTTCAAGTTAATAAGACAACGTTTTCCATAATATCAATGTTTATATAATAAAGTCCACCCAAAGAAACTGAATACTAAGGTCAAATAACCCTAACAGGAACTTTGTGTGAGCTTTACATTTCCCTGAAGCACCTTTCCAAGCAGGCACTAAGTGACCACACTCCTTACTAGCGAAACTCTGTCCCTGGTCATAAATAATGTCCCATGTTTCCCAGGTACTCAGGAAAATTTCTAATTCAATCAGTCCTGATCACAGTTTTAAGAGCTAAGTGCTGGATGAATAAACAAAGGCAAATAAAAAGGTACACCTATATACTTGGCAGCATCAACTAAGCCATTTAGCAATAGCAAAGGTGTCAAAATGAGGAAATTACTTTTCCATTTCTAAAAGAGGGCTTATTAAAATGGAGATATAATGACCTGTACAAAAGAAAAATTCCTGAATAACAACAGAGTTCTCATCTAGTTGGTTGCTCACAAGAAATACTGCTTACCACATATATCAAATACACAAATGTACCCCCCATTCTTTCTTTAAACTCATCACAATTTATTCAAAAAGCTACAAAAAAAAAAACACATAACTACAGACACTTTTACATATGATCTCAGAAGTAAAGCTTTGGAATGTGTAAGACATACCCTAATTTATTCTAAATGCCCTATCTACCACCTCCAGTTTTATTTTTACAAAATTATATGCACATTTACTGTGTGTCAACAAAACCCAATAACTCAGTCAATAATCTCTACCCACTATAGCACAGAACTTCCAATTTACTTTAAATGCAACGCTGTAATTTTGAAATCTTTGCAAACTCTTTAAGATGAAAATGCTACTATAATCTATTTGGTTGCCTTTTAAATAAATCCATACAAGGGTTCAAATCACATTACATGTTTATCCAAATAGATAATGCCATTTGAGAAAATTTTTCCTTTATCCTGCTGTCCAATAATTACACATTCTTTAAGGATTACCTACTAAACAAAAAAAGCAGGAGGGAAATGAGGCAGGATGTATATGCAGAAATGAACCATGCTCGTGGGCTATCCACACAGCACCTCAAGTTATCCTCCCAGCTGGTCCTATTTTTGAGCATCCTGAGAAAACATGTAGCAAAAACTAAAATATACCTTTAATATGGTGACTAGGGTGATGAAAAGTTCACTGAATCACCATTTTTTCAGCCTGAAGGGAAAAGGGTTGGCTTAAACATAGCTGTGGGTAGTCTTTGCAGGTGTATATTGAAATCTTTTAATGACAAGAAGCTGTAACCATCACGATGAACTTATTGGAAGTCCAGCCTTCCAGCGTATAAACTATTGTTTCTTTTACTTTTATTAGCGTATCTCCTAATCTCTAGCCTTTATTCTACCTGAAGATGACAAAATACTGGAAGCTTTGCTTTTAAGAAGTTGAAAGACATACAAACCTCACAGAACATTTCCTAATGTACCAAGATGGGAATCTGCAAATGCACTACAAAGCGTTCAGGCAAGTTGTGCCCTCCTTGTACCAGAACCCGATGGGTTAAACCAGTTACATGGCCTTTTCTCATTTTTCTTGCCATTTCTTTTCTGTTTCAATTTAGGCATATGCTAAAACTACAGTAACCCAGTTGTAAGGCTTTATAAAGGGGGAAAAACATATTTAAAGTCGTTTAAAAAAAAAGATATCTGAAGAACTGATATATTTTGGATAGTACCATATGCTGACTATATTTAGTACCAGAGCACAACACAGGGAAGGAAAGTTAGTAGTTGCAAGAAACAAATTTCAGCTCAATTGAAGAAACTTTCAATTTAGTTTTAATTTAATTATTAGAAAACTAGCTTTTCTGTAGGGCAATAAATACCTTTAGGCAGAGTTTGGGTGATTATCTAACTCTAAGGGTGCTGTTAAGTAACCAGGACAACCATACACCTGTTTCCCCTAGGCCAGACCTATGTTCTAGCCTACCATTCTAAGCCCCACTCAATTAGCATTTTCTCTACTCCTTTCGGTCTCAAAACACTGTATGGTCAACCTCAAGAGACTGGCACAATAATAGTACAATACTAGAAAAGATGACCAAGGTTCCTTCAAACTCCATGGTAACATGACTAGCAAAAACCCAAGCAGTTTCTATCATTCTATGTTGCTTATTTTATACCTGACTTAGAAACTAAAGTAGATTAAGGTTTAGAGTAGAGAAAGGTTCAGGTTAAGGTAGAGTCAAACTACTCATTTTAGTTACCCAAAAAGAAAGTGAACTGCTCTATCAATGGCGCTAGGTATAAATATCCAACAGGTGCTGAGACATCTCTGCAGATAGCCTAAGTGTTTTAAGGCATTAACACAAAAGGTAAGTTCCCACAAAACAATGCTATTTCAGATTTCTTCTCAAAAGTTTTCCAATTAACTCTTGCTATCTCTGGATATTTTTCCACTAATAGAGCTAACCTATGACAAAGCAAAAATATTAACGATTAAGAAAGAATGTATCAGCAACAAATGCATATTTTAAAAAACTGTAAATTGGCAAAACATGCCTAATTTTCAGCTTCTGAAAGTACAGCAGTTTGGTTTATATATATAGATAGATAGATAGATAGATAGATAGATAGATAGAGTATATGGTGTGTGTATATATATATAAAAAACGATATAATAAAAGCAGAAGTATGCACACACAACTAAGTTGTCTTTTTTTTCCCATTTTTTTAAAAGATTCATTTTTTTATGTATACAAGAACTGGGGTGTAGGCCAGAGGTGTGAGCTGGCCTACAGAGGATTCACCAGAGACAGAGCAGGGAGCAGAACAGGCGGATCAACTGAAGGACACTGCTGAGGGAAGCAGCAGGCAAGGCAGAAGAGGTCTGCTGCACCATGTGGGAAGCTACCTGCCCGGGGATCGAACTCTTGCTGCAGTGGCGGCAGACAGCTTCATAGTTGAGACTTAATCCGTTGCACTACCAGGGAGGCCCTAAATTGCCTTTTAAATAAGAGTTTTTGTTTCATTTAAAAACTGGTATTGTCTGCTCATAATATGTCAACTAAAAGATGAAGAAAAGTATATGCATTACATACAGATTCTTATCATATGGCGAGATGCTATTTTTGTAATACATATGGACAGTCAAAATTTTGGGAAGTACACACAAGAAACAGCAAAGAGTTTCAGGTGAGGGGGTGACTTCATCTCTCCACTCGTTAAATATTTTACCCTAGATACAAATTAATTGGAATTTTTAACTCTTCATAAATAAAACCAAAATGCAGTGAAATGAAACTTCTAATTCTGGTTTGGCATGTGTCAGAAACAAAAATGTTAAGGTGAATACTATATTCTACAATATGATGAAAAATGTTCTCTAATATAAAATATTATGTAATATTATAAAAGCTGTCCTTGATTTATGTTTTTCTGTTGAAAATGACATGATCTGGAATTGTAACCAAATAGATAATGTATTTGAAAAATGCAAACAAGAAAGTTATCTATCTTTTTAAGGAAAAAATAAGGAGTGGCATAATTAACAAGGCAATAGAGTAATTAAAGGAAAAGGACTAAATTTATATCGCCAACCAGACTTTCTTTCATCATTTCTTAAGACAACATTAAACATAATCACATACAAGAAAAGAACTCTAGGCTGTATATGTTCATTTCTTTTCCTCCCATAACACACTGGGCGCTAACTTCTACATATTGTTCAGATCTTAACTAAAAATCAAATTCTCAGGAAAGCTATCCTTATCTTCCAAGAGTAGATTAGTATTCTCTAACAAGCACTCTGTTCTTCAGAGTACCAATTAGAATAGTAATTATTTACGTAATCATTCAATTTCAATCTGTTCTCCCAACTAAAGTAAGATCTCTACAAAAGTGGAAGTTATGTCTGTCTTGTTAAATACTGTGAACATAAAAATAAGCTCCAGAGTATTTGGAGTCAACCTTGGTTAAAATTTTTTAAAAATGCAAAATATGTCACCAGTAACAGCAGTTTGCAATGGAAAGTCTTGAGAAAGTATAACATTTGAAGTCTCCCATGCTACTTGTTACCTTAGTAAGTGAAAGGAGAAAGGACTAGGCCATACTCACATCCCAAAGACTTCCAAGGAACAGAGAAGCCAAAAAGATTGCAGCAAGGATCTTACATAAATTCCTGAATTCCTTTTTATATGCTAAAACTGCAATGTAAATACTAGATCCCAAGATACCTTCCTTGAATAAGGTGTGCTCATAGTACTTAATTAAATGACAAATGCTTGGCCTGATTTTTAAACTACTCTAAAATGTCAACTCAATTGCTTTTTCAAAATCAACTCAATTTTATGTCGGAAGAATATGTATTTACAATCTGCCCTGCAATTGTGTCTCTTTCGACCTACTGAGGTCAACAAAATCTTAACACAAACTATTAACAGTCTGCTAGTGAGACAAGGAGAGGCAAGAAGAGGGCAAGAGAGGAGGTAGGTCAGGAAAAGGAGGAGGGAGGGAAAAGAAGACAAAGGAGAGAAAAATATTTGAGTGTGCTGGGTTGACACCTTCTCTTTTTCATCTAAGGCTGTCTGTCTTCACACCCTGTAGGTCTCCACTCACCTTCTGAAAATTTCCAACTTAACAAGCTAGGTCACATCAATTCAGCATGAAAAGACCGTAACGTATGACAAAAATGTCTATTTCATCATAGGAAGATGTTCAGTCTCATGTTTTGTGGTTTTAGACCAAAATATGTGTTACATATAGTTTAAGTTTTCTTTTAAAAGACTATTTTTTCAAAGTCTGGCCAATAATGCAGGTTTTGGTCTCTCTACAACACCCTGATTTCATTCATATATGCATTTTTTTTTTTTTATACTATGCTGTGGTCTTAAGTAATTAGGATATCTGGTCTCTCAGTCAGGATAATGTTCTTAGGCACAACAACTGCTAAGGCTGAAAACAACTGTCTAGACAGTTAGAAATAAGTAAATATTATTCCATGGGTTATATAATAATTCAACGTTTTAAACTGATGAATTAAATCTATATGAATCATCTTAAATCTTTAAAACATACTAAGTAAATAAAGCAAGCAAAAAAAAACAGCTAAATATTGTAACAAATATCTTTTCACATAATTTAAAGTAGCTACTGTATACAGATACATGCACTTATAGTAAAAACATGTACAGAAATTACATATACAACTTCAGGATAGTGTAAGGGGAAGGTATAAATATAACATTTTAGTTTATGTTTCTTTTAAGAAAAAAGAAAAAATGTTTAAGACCTGAAACAAATATGGCAAAATGCTAACATCTATTACCTCCACAGTAGATAGAGAACTATCTTCACATTATTTTCCATACTTTATGTTTGAAATGTTTCATAGTATTAGAAAAGGTAGGCTTGTCAAGTCCTCTTTCATATGGAAAGTATATGTAGTACTCATGAGTCCTTGGGGAAAAATACCATTACGATATCCAGGCAATCAAAAAATTAATCACAGAAAAAGAAAACCAATAGGAAAAGATATGGAGATTAGCACTGCATCCTCTTAAATATAGACCAGTAATATGTAAAGACCTAATGACAAAACAGTTGCTGGCAAACAGAAAACAAACACTATATACCCTGAAAAAATTAAAATATAAGTAACTTGAAAATCAGGAAATGGGAAAAAAGTAGAAAATAAAGTATTAGTACCACTTGCCTCATATATCATAGCAAGGATTTTAATCTTTAGTATCTAAAATTAAAAATTACTCCAATTTCATGTAAGTTTTTAAAATTCTATGCTCATTTTACTTACAGCATTGTGGTAAAGAAACCTTTAAAATCCTGTGGTTCTTTTAGGTTTTTCTTTGGTGCTAAATTATAAATATTCAAAATCATATTTCACATTTTCATTTTCCTTAAACAGTATCACACTATCCCACTCTTATCTCATTATTCCTAACTACAGCACAAATGGAATGACGTTCATCAAATGTTAACATATTTCTGGCTGCTAAGATTGGGTGCCAAGATTGATTCTTTCTTTGTACTTATGTTGCCTATATTTAAAAAAAAAAACAACTCATATATCATTTCTTATAAAAATAAAAAGATGATTACAAGAGTATTTTAGCCCGTAATTCTCATTTTTAAGACTATACCAAAATAATAAAAAACATAAAAGAGCATTTCTTTATAAAACTGTTCATCACAGTGTTAGAATAATGGAACACTTAAAAACAGAATAAACACACTGAAACAATATAATGGAATATCATACAATCATTTAAGATGGGGTTTCAAAAGCTATTTAATGACAGAGGGAATATTCAAGACGTAGTGTTAAAGAACTGACAAAATTGTAAGTGTAAATCACTTATTCCAACTTTAAATAAGACAAAGTATTAATTTCAAAATGACTATTAATAGACAAAATGAGCAGAGTGGGTGTTTTTAAGTTGTCTTGAGTTTCTTGTTTGTTTTTTAACTTTTCTGTATTTTTAAAACAGAAATGAAAGTAAGGAACATTCTTTTCTGTTCTTAATGGAGAACAGAGGGCATTATGTTAAAGAGATCTCCATCTATGCTTAAAGAAATGTCTTTCCTTGAAAAGTGACATAAATAAGTGTATGTGCTACTAGAATAAGCACTCAATAACCTTTTATAATCATTATCATCTTTACAAGAAAAGGCAAGTACATAAACCCAGATATGATCATATTATTTTCCCCCTCAATCAGTTAACAGTGCTAGCACATAAAGTAATACCAACATTAAGAATTTAGTGATGATTTTCTGATGAAACCCATTTTAGAGATCAAAATGATTCATAAAGGCTCTTTGTCTCTTTCCTACCTATAATAAGAGTTTTATTCATGGTGCTCTTTTGCCTTCACTAGTTGTTAATCATATTACAACTATTTTCCACATAATCTACAAAGGTATTCTGTTTTCACAGTAATATTATCTATTCCTTACAATTCCAATTACAAGGAATGACATACTAACCTGTAAACAACACAACACCAAAGTTCCCCAACTGCTTTATTCAACAACTCAGCTGATAAAGAACTCTGCAAATGTCCCACAAACAACTCAAAGAAAAAGCAACCAACAAAGCAGGAGTAAGCTACTGTGGTAGCATCTGCTGTGTTGGTCAGTGTTCTTCCACTGTAAGCAGTTTAAACAGTGCTACATAAATTTAAACAATGCTCCTCAACCCAAATTAAACCATAGAGATCTGATATTTTCACGTTATCTAAACTCCATATGGTAGGAAAATAGAAAAAGAGATGGAACATGTTACAAAGACACAGGAGCAGATTTAAGAGGCTCACACTGGTCAAATCTGGAATAATCTCAGCTTCAAAATAAATGACGACGGTATCAGACTATAAGCAATAAAAAAATTCCACAAATTCAAACTGGCATAAATGAGTAAGGAAGTTGAAGACAAGAGAAAGGTCCCCTTATTGAATTTCTAAATAATAAACGTAGAAGTACAGTCAGAATTAGACCACTATTTGACAACCACTATAGTTTTAACTCTTTCAGGCAATAACAACAAGTTTTTACAAAAGTCATGTTACTGAAATAAAATTAGTCATTTCCTATCAATTTTTATGTGCTCAACACGAATATAACAGTCAAATTCTAATTTTGGCGCTAGTTTTTTTTTTTGTAATCTGCAATAAACTGATGTTTACATCACGAAAGGCATGCCAACAGTAATAGGCCTACGGTTAATACCTGTAAAAAATCAAGTCATAGACTACTATTAAGATTTCTTCGCTTGTCTCTTGTACAGCTGTTCAGGAATAGAATAGAAAATGGTTTCCACTGTGCAAAAGCACAGCCTTAAGACTCAGTTTCGAAGAGTCTAGAAATAGTCTCCACTCCTGTGGGTCATCAGTGATTTCTTTTTTTTTTTTTAAGATTTATTTATGCATACAAGCTGGGGTACAGACCAGAGGCATGGGGGGTGGGGGGGCAAGAGGGTTCACCAGAGACAGAGTGGGAAACAGAACAGGCAGATTGAGGGAAACACACTGCTGAGGGGAGCAGTGGGCGAGGCAGGAGAGGTCTGCCGTGCCATGTGGGAATCTCCCAAGTCGGAGTCAAACTCCTGTCGCCGATGCCGACAGCTCCAGAGTGCAGCACCTAACCGCTGTGCCACTGGGGAAGCCCCATGAGTGATTTCTAAGTCATGCATGAGGCCCTCGATATCGGAACAGAGTATCAGAGTACTTTCCTTTCTGAAGAAAGCCTCCAACTGGTGGTGGTGCTTTCGATAGAAAATAATTGTAATATCTTCTTCTAGAAGATTCCATTGTTGGAGTCTTGATCCTAGCAATTCTGCCTTGTTCTTCGATAAAGTCCAAATCACGAACCAGGTCATTTAGTTCTTCCTGTGTTAGTCTGTGTGGGGATGGTGATGCACCACCGTGAAAATCTGGATCACTGCATGTTGATAGAACAGGAGAACAGGTTGGCTCACCCTTGTCCTCATCAGATGAATCAAGAGAATATTCTGCTG
>PVIJ01001744.1:52934-186160 GCA_004024925.1 Scalopus aquaticus
GGTAGACTATTCTCAACTTCTTTTGCTTCGTTATTCCACCAGAAAGAGGAGGAACCAAGCAGAAGTCTTTTATGTGGCTGCTTGGCTCTCTCCACACCATGGGGACTGCAAACGGCATTAATGGTCTTTTGCCATTGAACCACTGGGAAAGCTGTGTTGTACATGTAGCACAGCATCTATGTGGGGCCCAAGGCTTGTCTGGGTCACCAACCTTGCATCCGAAGTAAAGATGATAAGCCTTCTTCACTTGAGAAGTGATCCTTTTCTTCTGCTTGGCAAATGTCACTTCCCCACAAATAGAGCAGAAATTGTCCACACTATTAACATACTTTTGAGACATGACTGCTCTGTATTGTGCCTAAATGGACAAAATCATAACAGTTCTATGAAACAGTAGCTTACACTGTCTCGCACAAAGTCTGAAATATTTTCAATGCTCAATCTTTCCGACAGGGCCTTAGATAGAGCACTGCTGACGTCAGCTTACTTCAGCAGCCGCCTGGTAGTAGTATTGAATTGCATCAGAAAATGATGCAATCCACTCTGGATGATGTGTGCATGATGGTATTCTGCAATGAGATGCAATATTACATCTTTCTAGGCTGATTTAGGATGTTGTTGCAGTCCTACTAGATAAACTGATACAGCGAAATATATAAAATGAATCATATGAAATATCTTCAAAACGAGAGCTAATAAAAAATCTTCAGGGTTCTATTCATGTTCAGCACACCAAGATACTACAGATTAGGGCCTTTTTAAGTCAGTAATGATCTCACTGTTGACCAGTGTAATCAATGAATTCTAAAACCAATAGATGAAAGTGTAACTGTTTTTTAAAAATCTTTTTCTTTCTCACTTCCTCACTTCCACTGAGTCTATTTTTTGGGTCCTCCATTTGCAACACCTGATTTTAGTTTCTGTCCTTGGTAGCACAGACTATAAAGCAAAAAACTTCTATGAGACTCACCCTCAACTTCCTAGGTCCCATATCTTTTATCACATCTGTGCCACAAAGACCTAATTTGGGACGGGTCTTATTCCAGTTGCTGACAGAGGGAGGAAAACAAATCCTAACTGCGTAGAGCGGTGTCACTAAGAATGTAGTGTCTAACCCCAGCAGGACCGTCAGAACTAGTTATGGCCATGACACGATCCAGCTCCTCCCTTCTTCCTTTCCCACTAGCAACCACTGAACTCTTGAATCAAAATGTTTGCTTCTTACTTCACAGAGGAAAACAGGCTACAAGTTTTAAAGCAAAAATTTCACCTTCTCTCTTCTGCATCTCTAAGTTTAGCATTATGGCATCCATCCTAATTTAAATTCTTTGCTCCTAAATGCCAGATAAAAAGTACAGAGAAGATCCTGTCTCCCAAAGGATCATTTTTTTCTTTAAATTATCTCTCCTTCCTGTTCTTTCTCCCTACCCACATGTATAGTCTATTCAAGCCACACTTACCAAAAAAAAAAAAAAAAAAAGAGAGAGAGAAAGGAAAAAAAACCTGCCTCAGCTAAAAATAAAGAGATTTTCTTGTGCTTTCTGAACTATTTCCATCTCAGTTTGTTTTAGTGGCATATCCTAAAAGAAAGAAGAAAGATACCTCTCTATTCTCATTCTGTGCACTACTAATTCTCATTTCATTCCCAACCCATCACCATTTGGCTTTCATTCAAACACCTCTTGCAAAAACACTGACCTTCTGATTGTTCAATTCAAATGTCTTTTTTCAGTCCCTATTTCTGAATGGTTTTTTTTTTTTGTTTTGTTTTGTTTTTTGGCTTCCAGAGCACAATTCCAGTATGGTTTTCCTCCTACCTTCAACTATTCATTCTATTTCTTTTGCAGGGGTCCCTGTTTTCTGTCAACTTTAAAAAGTCTTTGCTATACTAAATCCAGAGTTGGGGATACTGTCTTCACATTCTTTTAGATGATCAAGGAGTTGCTATATGAATAAACTAGAGAAGATAATTTGATGTTAGAGTAACTAAATTTAAGACATAGATCTAACACCTTCTAGATGCACAGGTTTTGAGTTTTGTCTTTTTTTTCTGTGATTCATTAATTTTTAGTCAGTTTTCAATCATTCAACCAATATTTACCAAATGCCTAATATGTCCTAAGTACCATATTGGGCACATGACACAGGAAATAAGAACAAATCTCAACTCATCAATCTCAAATCTCAAATCTCAAATCTCAACTCATCAAATCTCAACTCATCAATACAACTTCTGGCTTTTAACAACTAGGATTTCTGGAGACCACAATACAGTATGTAGGGATATGTCAGGGGTAAAAAAGAAAATAGAAGTTCGCATATTCTATCATAGATTTAACCAGACAAACAAGCAAAACTTAAAGACCAAGCCTGAAATAACTTTCTTCAGAGAAAACTTCATTCTTCTCAAGTAAGCACAGAGAAGTTAAGAACTGAATCCTCAAAGAAAACTAAATACAGTAATACCAATTACGAAGACATGCTGTTGATGATTCATCCAGGAAGTATAGCAAATGCCAAGTTGCCATGGCAAGCAACAGTTACAGGGCTGAGCCATCAAAGCCTATATGCTACAGCAAACCCTCAAAAATCGGCCAGTTTATCTAAATACATAATCTGAATCATATCAGAAGCCACACATGCATATTCACACACTCCTTTTGCTCTCAAAAAGTTAGCAGTCTCAGGGGAAGGAAGACTGAGGGGGGGGAAAGGGAGCAGGAGGTTCAGTGGTCGTTGGTTAGGATTATGGTGCTTTGGTGGTACGTGTGGTATGGGGTCATACATCTGAGGAGGTAGTCCCCTAAATCATAGACAGTTTGGCCAACCAATATTAACTCAATAAGTAAATAAATGAAGTTAGCAGTCATGCGCACCTATACAGATTCACCCTATCGTATTTCTTTATTCTGGTATAAGTAATACACATTGTCATGTTACAGTGATCACTACAAGGCCATTTCTGAAGGCACTATTCAATGCAAAAACAGTAACACCTAGGCTTTCCACAAAACTTGACATGAATAGTATTTTCTTCTAAGAACATTACATACATGAATTCCATTACTACATCGGTTTGCACTAGGATAAAAGAAGTACAAGACAAAATGTATGTCTAGAAAAAAGCAAAATTGAGTCTGGAAAAAAGCAAAATCTGGGATGAAACTGAGTAGGGTGGTTCTCTATAGTGCTCAAATTCCAATTGTCAGCAAAGCTATTTCAGCATATAATAAAATAAAATGATCAAGTATCTTTGGCAGGGAAAAAAATCTGGCACTGATAAAGTCTTAAAAGTATTTTGTTATATAGTAATTTTGCTTTTAACTAAGTCACTGAAAAGCATTGTATATTATATATTGATAAATGAAGTAACAAAATGCTGGCACAAATAGTTTTGAGTCTATCTTCAAGCATCTACACTGAGCTAAGATGAAAAAACATACTGGTTAAGTACATATGTATGAGAATAAAATTTTCTAGATTTACATCTAGGATCTAGCACTTATTAACTCTGTGACCTAAATGGGTCTTGTTTTTTAATCACCTAAAACAGGGACTATTTCCTCAAAGAATTTTTGTTAAAATTAACACCTGTAGGGCCTCCCCGGTGGGGCAGCGGTTGAGCGCTGCGCTGTGGAGCTGTTGGCAGCAGCGACGACGCGAGTTCGACGCCCGGCCAGGGAGAATCCCACATGGTGCGGCAGACCTCTCCTGCCTTGCCCGCTGCTCCCCTCAGCAGTGTATTTCTGATCTGCCTGTTCTGCTACCCACTCTGTCTCTGGTGAACCCTCTCACCGCCCCACGCCTCTGGCCTGTACCCCAGCTGTATGTATAAATAAGTAAATCTTTAAAAAAATAAAAATAAAAAAATTAAAAAAAAATTAACACCTGTAAATGCTTATAATAATGCCTGATAAAAAAACCTAATGATAATTTTAAAAAATAAAAGTACTTCGCATATATCATCTACTTTAGTCCCTACAACACCCCTCTGAGGTAAGAGTTGTCCTCCCTTTTACAGATGATGGAAGCCTTAAATAATTGAATTCACACAGCTAATTAGGGCCAAAGCTAAGTTTTACTGCCTCTAAATTTAGGTTCTTTCTATTTCAAGATGACTCTAATAAAAATTCACAGGTAATGACTAACTACCTGCCAATAAAGTACCTTTGTGAGTACGTGTAATGCTGATTTGACTATGCACACATGCACACGCGCACAGACACACACCCCAAATCTCTAAATCCATTCACTTCTCTTCACTGCCACTACTCTAATCCAAGTTAACATTCCCCTTATCAAACTACTGCCATAGCTTCTAAACTAAACTGAACCAACCAGTGAAAAGGTTGGTTCACTGAGGAATGACACAACACACAAACACACAAATACAGCTTGCAGAATATTAAGGAAGACCCAAATTTAATAAAAAATTCCAACATGAACAAAATGCATGGAGGAGAAAAGCAAAAATCTTTAAAAAAAAAAAAAATTTACAGTTGGCTCTAGATCCAGCATGTCAATGTAGGCCCCCTCAGACCTGCCTTCCCACTGACAGCAACTATAAACGTGACAAAATACAAAAGCACAGCTAAGTGAACATTCTGAAACATTAAAGAAAATAATGATCTAGAGAGAACTTAAAACATGGAGAAGGAAAGTGCACAACGAGGGTTTCTACTCTTTTCTCTTTTTGCCACTTTTTTCTGAGGCAGAATCATAGATGTGAAGAGACACTTTGGCTTGCCATGTGTAAGTCCAACAGAAACCCTGCTCTTTCTAGCCAGCACAAGCATGGAATGGAGCCCAGGCAGACCAGAAAGTGAAGGGAAAATCACTAACTTCAAAATACACTCGCATAGGACTAGTCCAAAACATATTAGTAAGGGCCTAAGGAATTAAGCTGAGAACAAACAACTGCACACAGACTGTGTGGCAGTATTACAATCTAAAGCTACTGAGCTGACTCCCTCTGTAACAAAATATCTATTAATACAATCTTCAGAGAACCATGGAAAAAACACTCAAACAGTCCAAGCTAAAAATCCAAAATTACCAGAAATATTAGAATTAATAAATCATTCTGAAGGAAAAATGGAGCAATTAGATGTTAATTTCAAGATGATTCAAATTATAATGACATGGATTTTAAAAGAGTTTATAACTATGTTCCAGAAAGTAAAATAAAATTAATGAAATCAATGAAAAATATAAGGAATATCAGCAGAGATATTTTTTTAAATGCTAAATAGAAGCTTAACAATGAAAAAATCAAAAAATATGAAGTAAAAAATTTTCTAGACAAGATCCATAGCACAGTGAAGATAGCAAAGAAAATGATTTTGAATTGATGGAGAGAATTTATCCATTCTAAAAAACAGGAAAGAAAGAATGAATGAATAGATGTATAGATGGGATGGATGGGAGGCAGGGACCCATGCAAAAAGCAAACAGAGCCACAGGACTTTAAACCTTCAAAGAGTGAAGCAAAAAGCAAACAAACAAAAAATGGGTAACTAGCTGCTTAAAGAAAGATGCTGAAGCAGAAAATCAAATTGAAGAATTCACCACCAGAATTCTTCAAAGGGGTCAAAGTCGTACCACAGTGAAATTCAACTACAGCGAAGCTAAAACAGAACAAATTCACAGAGAACTGACTTAGACACTTCATAGTAAAACTCCTAAAACAATGCTAAAGAAAATTTAATGGAAGCAGCCGGAGAAAAATAATGTATAACATACAGAGAAACAATGATTTAAATAAATACAGGTTTCTTATCAGAAACCATGATCACCAGAAGAAAATGAAAAAAATAGCTTTAACGGCTCAAAGAAAAAAATTCAACCTACAATTCTACACCATGTGTGTAAACTTTAAAAAGGGAAACAAAATAAAGACATTTCAGATACTGAAATAGAAATGATCAGTAACTGATCTATACTTTAAAAAAAATGGCAAAGGGTGTTCCTCAGGCTGTAAATTTATTAATAAACAAAAATTTGTTTATTAATACAAACACTCCAGTTAAAAAGGCAAAGTCAAGTGAATTGAAAAAACAAGATTTCACGTATGTTACCAACAAATGACACACTTTAAGGACCAGACAGTTTGAAAGTAAACAAAGAGAAAGGTTAAGTTGCAAGAATTAAAAAGTCTGGAATGGATACATCAATATCAAACATAAAATAGATTGTACGCAACACTAACAGATAAAGAGAGGAATTTCATAATAACAGAGCATCAAAATATGGAAAGCAAGAAGATGAGTTAATTAAAAGACAGAAAACTCTACAATTATAGTGATTTTAACACCTCTTGCTCACCAATAGAGTAAAACAAAAATAAAATGCTGCAAAGACACAGAAGTCAGAACACTGTAAGTCAAACTGATCTGCATTTACAGAACACTAAATTGAACAACAAAAGAAAGGACATTATTTTCAAGTGCACATAATACATCACCAAGATTATATATATACTGGGCTATAAAACAAGTCTTAACAAATTTAAAAACAATGAGATTATACTAGGTTCTCTTATCATAAATGATTTATTTTAAAGACATCTAGGAAAATACCAAATAAATGGAAATTTAAAGTACTTCTAAATAATGTATGGTTCAAAGACAAAATAACAAAACAAGTTAGAAAACGAAATGATCTGAACTGAGTGAAAACAAAATGCCATACATCAAAATTTGCTAGAGAGATCAAAAGCATAGAGGAAAGTTTGTATCAGAGGAAAAAATATTTTTATTAGGAAAAAAAGAAGAGTCTGAAATCAATGACCATTAGAAGTTAGAAAATAAAGAGCAAAGTAAACCACAAAACAAGGAAGGAAATAAATTAGGTGAAAGTAGAAACTGGTAAAATGGAACACAAAGACATTTAATAAAGACAAAAGTCAGTTCCTTGACAAAGTCAGCAAAATTAACAAAAATAAAATTATTCAAGGAAAGAGTGAAAAAAACAGAAATTTTCAATACAAGGAATGATCAAGTACCATAGATCTACATATATTAAAATGATAACAAAAGATTGTAAATATAAAGCCAACAAATTCAATGCCTCAATTATTTTTTCTACCCACCTAGGCCTCTTTTCTTAAGGGCCCACTAGAAAACTTGTTCCACTAAAATGAGGGAGTAAGCCAGAAATAGAGAAAGACTTAGAATTCAAAAAGTAGAGGCCCCAACACAGCAAACCACTTAAGGAAAAAGCCTGACAGCTGTGCACCAGTCCTAGAGAACAAACAGTACAGGCGCACAAAGGGCTCTAGGAAGAGTATCTTTGAAAAACAAAACAAAGGAACTAGTAATTATCTGATGCATTTAATCATGCAAGAAATGTAGCTTGAAAAGCAAATTTTGAAAAATCACCAGATAGACAAATAAAAATATAAAGAAACAAAAATTGGGCAATGCCGTGAAAAAGTTGTATAAAACGCACCACCTGACCTGGTAAGGAACAATATCGTCATAGTCAAAATTGTAATATTAATTGCTGATTTATCCAAAAGTTTGGTGCTTTTTATACATTTAATCTCCCAATTCCATAATATATTGATAGGTACCTTATATTCTTATTTTATCCTTATTTTATAGTTGAGGAAGCCATGGCACAGAGGGAAGCAACTGAGGCAAGGTTACAGTACTCGTAGGTGAGGAGCTAAGATATGAGCCCGAGAGATGATAGTCAAGAAAGAGAAAGCAGGACATATAAGAATGGAAAGTAAAATTAATATATAAACAAGCAGCTGAGAGAGAGAGAGAGAGAGAGAGAGAGAGAGAGAGAGAGAGAGAGAGAGAGAGAGAGAGAGAGAGAGAGAAGTAAATAAAGCAGTTAAAAATTAAAAATTAAGTCATTTTCTTTTCAGGAGAAAGGCTGGAGCACAAAGTATAAAAAAGGAAATTGCTGTTTTTCATATTCTTTGGCACTTTAGTTTTTGAATCTGTATACCTGTATTATTGTGATTTTTTTAAAAAAGCACATGCTAGTCAAAGAAAACTTGCCTAGAAGCTGAATCCAGCCCACCCAATGACTGCTGAGTTGCGGGTTCTAGAAAACCAGCAAGGTTCAACTACTGGCTCAGTGACTACCAGACTCATGCTATTCCATCTGTGCCCCCCATGTCTGGCACCATCATGAGTAAAAGAAAGTTAATTCTAATGAAATTTCTACTTCCCAGGATCTTTAATGCATTTACCCCAGCTGATAGGTTTACAAGTAATAAAATAAAATCCTTCCTCCAAGCTTTGCTGTGTAACCTTGAGCAGATCGTCCCTTGGACAGTCTTGTATAAAATGAGATTTAAAAAATAATCACTAACTACATATGCACTGCATCCAAAGTTTGTTTTCCTTCTTTCCACAGGTAGACTAAATAACTTAATCATGGCTATCTTACAAATGAAAGTCACAAGGCAGAAGAGAAATTATGTAAAAAAAAAATCAGAATGCATCTAGACAGATTCATCAGCACCACTCTAAAAGCAAAGTTCATAACCTAATTTTGAACATGAAGAATATCAACACTGTACAGGCTAGGTATTACATTGTTAGCTGTTACATAACAAAACTCTGGAAAACTGTTCTTATTATAAAAGAACATCACATATACACTGTGAGATCATTCCGACAGGCATTCATCTATTTCTTCTTCTGTTGTGGGCCCAGAACCATGCTACACACCTTATAAACAAGGCAAATCTAAGCTACTTTTCAATGAGTTTACAATCCAGTGGGGAAAAATACCATGGGACAAAGATTGTGATAAGGACTAGTGCACAACAATATTAAAAACACAACTTGAAAAGAAGGATGGAAAATGGGGGTGGGGAGGTAGAGACTGAAGGAAGGTTTTCTGGAGGTAACGTCTAAGTAGATCTAAATAAAGAACATAAATTAGTCCTGAAAGAAGGAAGGAGAACAGAAAAAATGGAATGTATGCTACTATTATTAAGCAAGAAGACAAGAGCGAGCACAGTTCAGAGTGGTGTTTAGAGAGGGTGGGAAGTATCACAATTCAAAACACAGCTCAAGTGTGCAGTTGAGTAACAAATCAAACAGGTGACACATGCAAAAGATTCCTGTTATATCAGCTTAGAAGCAAAAATTTAAAAAGGTCTCAAGAGTTATTTCAAGACCCTTCCTCTTTGGGTAAATCATTCAAATGCCATACTAATAAAAATGAAAACTCTACCCAGGTGAGAATAAATGTTCTCTAAAAATTGTCACTACTGGATTTCTTCAACATCCGACAGAGGAATTTATTTCCTTAACTTCAAAGTCTCTGTCCAGGGCCTTCCTGGTGGCGCCGTGGTTGAGTGCTGTGCTGTGGAGCTGTCAGCAGCAGCAATGCGAGTTCAACACCCAGCCAGGGAGATTCCAATATGGTGCAGCAGACCTTTCCTGCCTTGCCCGCTGCTCCCCTCAGCAGTGTATTTCCGTCGATCTGCCTGTTCTGCTCCCCACTCTGACTCTGGTGAACCCTCTCGCGGCCCCACGCCTCTGGCCTATACCCCAGCTTGTATGCATAAATAAATATTTAAAAAACAGTCTCTGTCCAAACAGCACAATTTCTTTACATATTAAGAGCAATTCTGGAAAAATATCATAGACAAACTAAACCACAGCACATTCCTAAACTTCCAAAATATATACTTCCAATTTAATATTGTTCATGTTCAAATGAATCTTAAAAGCAAATCAAAACCTTTAAAAATAATCTGATAGTAAATCTTAGACTACTATAGCAATTCCCAACTTGTTTTTGACAAGTCTTTAACAGGAATTTTACCCACACCTTAATTCCAGCTAAATGATCAAACTTTTTGGAAGAAACTGTAATAGTAAGTGATGAGAACACAGACAACAGGAGGACTTACAAACATTTGGTAGGCAACTTAGCCTTAATTACAATGATCTTGTCAGTAAATTTACATTAAATATCAACAGAATATACTCCATAGTCATTTAAACCTAAGTCAGATCTACATTTCTAGAATATTATATGTACACATACATACATAATACATATATATGTATACGGTCTAAAATAATGCGTTGTTGATACACACATAGAAACATACAATGTTTTCAAAGGTAGGTCTGATATTAAGGAAAGAACAAAAAGAAAATTGCTACTAAGTAATCAATATAAAACAGATGAAAAAAAGTAAAATCCACAACTCTACCATGAATTAAGGCACTGAGCATGTCTACTACCTATGATTTCATGGGTTACTAAGGGAACATGAGAGATAGAAAGACAGGGGCCTCCCTGGTGGTGCAGCAGTTAAGCGCTGTGCTATGGAGCTGTCGGCAGCGGCGACGCAAGTTCGATGCCCGGCCGGGTAGATTCCCACATGGCATGGCAGACCTCTCCTGCCTCGCCCGCTGCTCCCCTCAGCAGTGTATTTCTGATCTGCCTGTTCTGCTCCCCACTCTGTCTCTGGTGACCCCTCTTGACGCTCCACACCTCTGGCCTGTACCCCAGCTTGTACACATAAATAAATCTTTAAAAAAATGAGATAGAAAGACACTAAACAGTAACTGCCAAGCTGGGGGGTTAAAACCTACAACCACCATCACTTAAGACCAAACCTCAGTAGCAATGCATCATTCATGCATTCATTCCTATCAAACACTAAGTGCTCACCAAATGTCAGGTAGTGAAAGACATAGCAAGTAACAAAATAGACAAAAAAATCCATTCTCATGAAGCCTACTTGTGTGTGTGTTGGCGGGGAGAGGAGGATGAGAAGTAGAAAGTGAAAAAGCAAAATATTTGCCTATAGGTGGTGATTAAATACTATGGCTATAAACTCAAGCAAGGAATGGGGCTTGGGAGTACTGTACAAGAAGTACAGTCATTTTAAGTAGCATAGTCAAGAATGGCTTTAATGAAGTGACCACTCCAACAGAATGAAGATTTCACCAGACATAAGAAAAGTGTGATTCTCAAGAGAATTTTATACTCTATTCCACTACCCATTCATTTCCATCCCAGTTCTAGTGAGAGACTAGGTTCCTGCCTGAACACCAGATACAAGTGATGAAAACAACTTCAGCACATTCCTTAGGGTTTATTTCAAAGCTGAGTGATATAAAAATTAATTTCTCAAACATATTCTGGAACATGTCTAAGTTTTAGTCTTGTATGAGACACATTCCTGTATCATCAACCTGAGGGGTGGGGCAAACTACAGTCAACAGGCCAAATCTACCCACCATCTGTTTTTGCAAATAGTTTTATTGAAACACAGCCACATTTGTTTACATAGTGGGTATGGAAACTTTTGCAGTACAACACATATGTGAGTAGCTGTAACAGAGACCACATGGCTTACAAAGTCTAAAATACTTACACCTGACCCTTATTTTAAAAGTTTGCTAACCATAGTCTAGATCACCACCACCATCTCCCCACAAAACTGTTTTCAGGATCACCTTCCTAAGCAACAACAGCACCCACCTCAGGAAGGCTCCATGCTTGGAATTTATGCTCTGTGTGGTCACCATCTTAAAATTCTTAATAATATTACCTTTGAACTTGAGCTTTGTAAATGAACTGAAAAGAGGTAACAGAGATGTCCCATGAGCCTGGAACATCAGCTCACAAGCAGCCAGTCTCCCCAGGAAGAGATTTCCATCAACCCAAATCCAGAGGATCAGCTTAAAACTGCAATCCTTACCCCTTGGCTAGATAGTGACAAGGCAGCAGCCTATGCCTACGGCAGGCTGGCATCCACAAGACACAAGCATCAGGCAAACCAGCAGGGCTTCTGGTCTACTGCCAATTCAGGTATCAAGCACAACCTGGTGTGGAGGTCACAATCTCCTAGGGGTCATCTGCTGTGGGCTGAAAAAGTAGGCCTGTAAGAAGGGAAGACTGACTTCTCACCCAGGTTAGGGCCCCACATTTTCATTAGGCCTTGCCAATTTTATAGGTAAACTTACACTTCAAAGAAACCACTATAAACAGCAAATAAAGTTCCATTCCTCTATCAAATTCAACAAAATTAATTGTTTTGTCCTCTTATCCAGTCATCATCCCCTTCATCTTCCTCTAACTATTAAGTTTTCTTCCTATTTCTTAGTCAAACAAACTCATTTCCACCACAGGCCATTAATCACACTTGTAATATTCATAAGCTGGGACAATAGAATAGAGTCTCAGCTTGATTGTCACACATTCAGAATGATGGCGTTCCCTGATCATCTTTTTTTAAAAAAAAGATTTATTTACGGGCCTCCCTGGTGGCACAGCGGTTAGGTGCTGCGCTGTGGAGCTGTCAGCAGCGGCAATGCAAGTTCAACGCCAGGCCAGGGAGATTCCAACATGGTGCAGCAGACCTCTCCTGCCTCGCCTGCTGCTCCCCTCAGCAGTGCGTTTCCGTCGACCTGCCTGTTCTGCTCCCCACTCTGTCTCTGGAGAACCCTCTCGCCGCCCCATACCTCCGGCCTGTACCCCAGCTTGCATGCATAAATAAATAAAAATCTTAAAAAAAATTGCTTTAAAAAAAGATTTATTTATTTATGCACACAAAAACTGGGGTGTAGGCCAGAGGTGTGGGTGGTGAGAGTATTCACCAGAGACAGAGTGGGCAGCACAACAGGCAGACTGACTGAAGTACACTGCTGAGGGAAGCAGCCAGGGAGGCAGGAGAGGTCTGTATATCATGTGGGAAGCTCCCTGGACAGGGATCAAACTTGTGGCTGCAGATAGCTTCATAGTGCTGAGACAAACCGTTGCACCACGAGGGAGGTCCCCTAGATAATCTTGATTTCAATCAACTGAGGGCTCAAACTGGTGTCACCTCCAAAGTAGCCACCATCAATTTCTTCCTTCCATGACTGTGTATACCACTCCCTTATCGAGAGATTGAGTTTATTTCCCCACCCTTTTAATCTGGGATGGTCTTATATTGTTTTCACCAATAGAATGAAGCAGTATGGACAGTCCAGACCTTTAAGCCCAAGCCTTGCAAGGAATGGTAGCTTTCTCTTTGTTCTATGCTGTGAAAAATCATGGGCTCATTTGGAGGGCACAAAGAGGAAGTCCCACCTGAGCGCCCAATCAACAGTCAGCATAAACTGCTAGTCAAGTGAGTGAGCCATCCTGGAAGTTTCAAGCCAATCAAACCCCAAAATGGCTTCAGCCACACAGAGCAAAAGAATCACTATGGTGATAGATCAACACACAGAAAGAAAAAAAAAATGCATATATTTGGAGTAGTTCGTTACAAAGCAATATAAAGCAATGATATCAAGATTTGAACACCATTACTGTTGAGCCTACTATTTAACTTCTTTACCTCATTTTTCTTATCTATCAAATGGAAATCATGACATTTATCTACTTCATAGAAGTGTTCCAAGAATTAAGTATACTGGTATGTGCAAAGCACTGAGCAGAGCTCTCAGCATATTTCAAACTTATTGCAAAGTCACTACTGTTCTATTATTGTTGTTTTATTATTAACAAAATGTATTTATCCCATCAACCTGCTTTATTGTCTTCAAAGCACCTACTGCTATTTAAAAGGAGGCATATTTATCAGTCTCCGCTCCACCAAAGTACAAGCCATGAGACAAGAACTGTCTGGTTCACCAGCACCTAAAGCAGAATTTGGCAGAAAGAAATAATTATTATATTTGAATAAATAAATGAAATATAGGATCTTTGTTTCATAGTTAATCCAATAATATTAAAAAAACTGCTCTCATACTTTATCTTGAGTACTCAAAACATAAAATAAGCATATAAGCTATATATTGTATGATACGGCATTTTCATGATATAATTCTAATGCATTTACTTGTACTAGCAAAATGTTAAACCATACTAAAATATGTCCTGCTCAAATATACCTAAGTGATGGCTAGCATCATGCAGGTGTGCTAGAGTATGTACTCATTTGTGTAATTTTTTTAATGAGCTGTACTGAATCAAATTAATGACACTTAGTTAATAGCACTACATTCACAGAAACAGCCAAGACAAAGGTTAATATGTGGTCCATTAAAAATTAAATACCCTAGGGGCCTCCCTGGTGGCGCAGCGGTTAGGCGCTGGGCTGTGGAGCTGTCGGCAGCAGCGATGCGAGTTCGACGCCCAGCCGGGGAGAATCCCACATGGCACAGCAGACCTCTCCTGCCTCGCCCGCTGCTCCCCTCAGCAGTGTATTTCTGATCTGCCTGCTCTACTACCCGCTCTGTCTCTGGTGAACCCTCTTGATGCCCCAAGCCTCTGGCCTGTACCCCAGCTTGTATGTATAAATAAAAAATAAATCTTTAAAGAAAATTAAATAAAATTAAAAAAAAATAAATCTTTAAAAAAAAATTAAATACCCTAAAGACAGACTAACATAATCCTCAAACTGTGGAAACTTGTCATAAAACACACTTGAGGGCCTCCCTGGTAGTGCAACAGGATAAGTGGCAGCACTACAAAGCTATCCAGAACCACTGCAGCATGAGTTCGATATCCTGCCAGGGAGATTCCCACATGGTGCAGCAGACCTCTCCTGTCTCACCCGCTGTTCATCTCTGTGTATTTCAGTCAATCTGCTTGTTCTGCTCCCCACTCTGCCTCTGTCTCTGGTGAATCCTCTCCTCCACCCCCACACCTCTGGCCTACACCCCAGCTTATATGCATAAATAAATAAATCTTTTTTAAAAAAAACCCACACACACTTGAGTGTGAATTTGCACAATTACAAATTGTTTAAAGTTTGAAACTTATTTCAAAGATGAAATAAAAATCAGATAATCACAAAACCCTGAAGTACCTCTGAGGAAAAGCATCAGTTACCAAGTACAAAAGCACCACACAAAAACATAATTTAGAGTAACAGCTACTCTAAACTCTATAATTTTCAATTTTTCTTCTGCATCCACATAGGTGATAGAGACAAGAAACTCACCCTGCCCCCTCTTCCAATTATAGTTTCTTAGGAATTCTTATACTTAAGAACAGAATTTTATCAGGCAAATAAACAAGAGAAGATGAGAAACAAACATGTTAATCTAGAGAAGAGAGAATACACTGTGGTTGAAGAAATGTTAATAAGTAGGTCCTGGGCCTCCCCGGTGGCGCAGAGGTTGAGCGCTGTGCTGTGGAGCTGTCGGCCTCGAGCGATGACGGTTCGACGCCCAGTCGGGGAGAATCCCACATGGTGCCGCAGACCTCTCCTGCCTCGCCTGCTGCTCTCCTCAGCAGTGTATCTCTGATCTGCCTGTTCTGCTCCCCACTCTGTCTCTGGTGAACCCTCTCGCCGCCCCACGCCTCTGGGCTGTACCCCAGCTTGTATACATAAATAAATAAAATTCTTTAAAAAAAAATAATAAATAAGTAGGTCCTGCTAGACTCTATCAGTTAGTAGTGCATAAAATTTCAGAGAACAGACTGTTTAAACACAGCACTACATAGTTACACAAGTTTCATCCAAGGAACTGTGTATTAACTACAGAAACACAAACTCAGAAATACACTAAAATGGCTAAAATTAAAAAGAGTAACATCACCAAAAATTTGGTAAGACTGTGAAGGACCAAAAAATTTCATACATTGTTGGTAGAAGGAAAATGGTACAACTACTTTGGAGAAGAGTCTAATGTATCTTATAAAACTAAACATGAGTCTACCCTACTATTAGAAATTCCACCCAAGAGAAATGAAAACATATGTCTCTAAAAATTATTTATTCAAGAATATTCCTAAGAGTTTTATTCATAATAGCCAAAAATTGGAAACAACCCAAATGTACATCAAGAGAGCAAAGAAAAAACAAACTGTAATGTTCATATGGTTTATATGATGAAATGCAATTTGGCAATAAAAGGGATGTGCTACTGATATACAAAATAATGTGGGTCAACCTCCAAAACTATAGAGTAAAAGAAGCTTGCAATGATTCTAGAATATGCAAAAGTAATTTCAAGTAAAAAAAAAAAAATCAGAACCACCTGGGGGTAGGAACGAACAGAGAAAGGTCATGAGGGAACTTTCAAGGATGATAATAATGTTCTATATCACAGACTGGTAAACTTCTATAAGGTGCAGATAGTAAATACTTCTGGCTTTGTGGGCTTTGCCTCAAATACTCAATTGTGCCATTATAGACGAACGTAATAGCTATGTTACAATAAAACTTTATTTACAAAAACAGTAACTTACTGATCCCTGTTCTGTATTTAGCTGGGTGTAGGCATTTAGCAACTCATTCTATAAGCCATTTAAGACTTGTGCATCTTATTTGTGTATTATCAGTTTTACCTTAAAAAAAAATTTTAAAAGTACTAAATTCCAGACTAATAAGCATGCAGTTTGCACTGAGGTATGCTGACATCTGTAATTTACTTTGAAAGCGTTAAAAAATAAATGGATTACAGCAACACATATACAGCAAACTATTTGCAACTTTAAACCATACATTTGGCATTTGCTATATGGGAGTTAACCATACAATTCTTTCAACTTTTCTAGAATGTGAAATCTTTAATATTAAACGAGGAGGAGGAAGGAATTCAAAAAGGAACATTGAAGTTTTTGAGCAAAGAAATGAAAATCAATTTATATTCCATAAATATAATTTATACCATGTAAATGATAAGCTAAAGAAAGGGTAATCAGATTATGACTGCATCAACATATAGAAGTACAAAATAAGTTCACAAAGAGGAAAAATGTCAGAAAAGAGTAGACTTATTCTTGGTATGAGGAATAAGGAGTTTCAAGGAGAAAGTTCAGTGTAGATCTAACAAAGTAGTCAAGCAAGACCAGAACTGAAAAGTACCTAATAGATTAAGCAACGGGCAACCATGATGATATAAATGAGATGTGGTAAGAATATAAATCAGATAAACAATATTGATAAGTTGAAAAGAAATAAAACAGTGAAGATCAAAGGAATCAAGTTGCACCAAAAAAAGAAGGAAATAACTCAAGAGTAACAATGATGGCAGTATTTCTCTAAAATGGAAAAGGGCACAAAATGGAATAGAAAAGAATACAAAGGACCATGGAGATGGATCACGGGTGAATTGGTGGTGGGCTACTCAAGGGGAATACAAAATGTAAAAGACATAAATAACAATAAAAATATATATTTAAAAAAAATTTTTTTTAAATGGAAAATAAAAGTAAACCACTGCACCTAAAAATTACCATATATAGTATCTCTTTCACAAAAGGTATCAGGGGCCTGGAATGTCCCTGCACAATCCTGCTGAGTATGACAGTCTGCATAGTTCACGCATTTCCTGATACAGAGAGGATTCTTGCAGTCAGTCAGTCACAGAGGGAACAAAGAAGGTTAAGGTTGTAACAATATTTAACTAACTCTCCCAGGGAGAGGGGAGAGGTGAACTAGTTTGTTTGCTGTTTGCTATGATGTTTACTGCTTGCTGTACCCTTGTTCTGAGTTCCAGACTTGTGAAGTACTACCTGCACCCATCACCCTCAAGGGACCTGGTTGCAAGGAAAAACTACACAAATACACAGATTCATGTGGTTCTTTGCTGAGCTATGAGTAATGTCATTTCTTTCTTACCTCCTCCGCATCTGTTTTCTGCCAGTAACCATGAAACATTAACAGACTAATTAACTTGCAAATATAGCAAAATCAAATCTTAAGACTTTTCTGTTCTTGATATGTATAATCAAGAACTAGCTGGTATTCACATAGCTAAACAAAAGAAGGGGCCTAAACAAGTCACCAATAAAAACTGAAATACATATAGTTTAGTTTATCTACCTCATGTTAGTCACAATATTTTATCAGTTACCAGTATCCACACTGTATCTCTTACATATATTAAATTTACTTGTCACAATAATTCCAATGAGAGAGCTACTAATACAAGGAAACTGAAACTTCAAGATACTAAGTAACCATGTCAAATGCTCATAGCTTGTAAATAGCACAAGCTAGGTATAAACCCAGATGAAAACCTGTACTTTTTAACTATTAGTTGTTAACCTCCTAAGCAACTGATTTCTTAGCAGCAAGTCTAATTTTTCAGATAATAAGCCAAAGTAGTAAAACATTAGCAGTAAGAATACTTTGTCATGTTCATGAGAAACATTAACATTTTGAAAATGTTAACATACTTTTTTAAATTTTTTAATCTGTGGTCAAAATTTAGGAAGAGCTAGACAAATATAATCCATTGTCTTTATGCAAAATTTCTCGTGGCTTTAATGTGCAAATAATTATAATATAATAATAGATATTAATATACATATATGTACTATAATAATGATATATTACATCTAATAATATTAAGTATCTATTATAAACCCTACGAGAACCTCTATTATTATAATTCTGGAATAAAGTTTGGGAAAATACAGCTACAATCAACAGTGCCAATTTAAGGCCTTTGAAATTTTAGTAGACAGCTAGGTACAATACATAATCCTTTAAAACAGAGAACATCAAAGTTAGAATGTGGCCTAACAGCTCCAAGCGAGTAAACTACTTCACAGTTTGGCAACACTACTCACTTCCTACCAAAGGAAACTGATTTTCCCATAACACAGAGAAACTACGTAACATACCTGGCTTTTTCAGAAGGGTAACAATCAGAGTTCTTTGTAACTCTGTGTTCTTAATCCAGCAATCTACTTAAAAAATTTCAGATCCTTTTAACAATGAAGAAGAAAAAGCAGGTTCCACATAGAGCTGGCACATTTATTAACGGTAGTCATTCTGATGCCCTGGGCATCACCACTAACTTTCCAACATGGAAAGCTACATTTTACTTCTTTCACTAAGAGATAAACTAACACTGCATACCATTCTGATCCTAAGTATACCTGCCCATGTGTTAGTCATCTCTAAATATTCAACTGGAGTTGCTGAAGCTCAAGTTTATTAATCATTCAGAGTTTTCAAAACAAAATACTGAGCTAAAATGAGCCACACAACAGTTGGGCCCATCATCATATAAGCCAGAGCTGCAGACTGGGCCCCAACTAAATAATCCACTGGAAACCAATTCAGCTGCTTCTCTTTCACGTACCTGGACGGGGACAATTCTCATCAAAACCAAGGGTTATACTGGGATAGATGAAATTACCACATAGTTACAGTTTTAAGAATTAAAATCCAAATTTAAACTGTGCTAAGATTCTCCCACTTTGCCTTATTAGGAAAATAAACTGATGTTCTACCTATTTAAAGTGAGTAGTATCATCAGCAGGACTGATTTTTGCCCTCCGCTCTGATGGACTGTCTCCACCCATTCAAAGTCTATTGAGGGCACATCTCCAGTTTGAAATAAAGGATACAATAAAATATGATACAGTACACTTATTTTGAAAGTAGTTGTAGAAAAATAAGAAAATATCTTAAGCCTGAGTGCAAATTTCAGTATTTTGGTATTAGAAATTCTTTAAAATAATAATTAAATCAAGTCACTACCGAAAGCAACTGTGACAATGTATCATAAGAATTCGGTTGTATGAGAATATGGTTAGATGAAGATGTGGTTGATTCTGATGAGCAAAACCCCTAAAGAGAAAGAATTCAAATTAGCTAATGACATGAAGAGAAAAAAAGATTAGAAAAAAGAAATGTTACACTGTTAGTGAAATTCAAAATTTACCTACAGCACTTAACTTTTGTAACATCTGCAAAAATACATGTCTTTAAAAAAAAATTCAAACCAACAGAGGTGTATACACTTAAAAAATGTCTTCCGAACTAGCAGCAAATCATTCAAAAAGTTCCAATAAATTTTCAAAAAAATCAGAACGAAGACCATTTGGAGGTTTTACAAAATGTAAACATAAACTAGATAAAATGAAGTATCATGATCTTTTATCTCTGAAAAATGAAAACACATGCATTGGGATCTCATCTTTCAGTATCCTTATTAATTTGTCAAAAATGCACTTATTAGCTGAATTTCTTGGTTTATGTTTTTCATTCATATGTACAAAGACATTTAAAAGGTGAACTCTGTACATTTCACAAATAGTACAAAAATTTTACGAACAGTACCAGTAATTAATTGTACGTTCAGAACTGCCTATTGCTTTTCTCCTTTCCCTCAGTAAATAGGTTTAACTAAATTACCACCTGAAAGTTTCTAGAATAGCATGCGACAGAATCCAAAAGCACAGTTCATTTTTAAAAGAGCTTACATAGGAATCCCCAATGACACCACCAGAATTAATACTAAAGGGGGAAAAAATGTATTAGAAAAAAAAGGCACTGAAAAAAAAAAACTATTTTCACTCGTTTCAAGTTACAAAGGTTTATATGTTGGAACTGGAAGATCTTGTATTTAATGATAATAAATCTTTCAAACAAGATTGGTATGCTTTCTGATAAAACTTGTTTCTCCTCTCGTCAAAAAAAAAAAAGTGGGAAATGGAAAAAAGAAGTCACTTTTAAAACTAACAAAATGGAAACGGACGAAATGACAAGGTTAATTAGAACTAAGAAACGAGATGAGTCCCACGAGTATCATCTACAGCTAAACAAATTTCCACCTTTTTCTTACTAAATCCTTTTTTTTTTTTTTAACCAAGCACCCCATGTATGTGTTGCTTACAGCTCCTTCGTCCCACCCACTCCTTCTATGACGGAGATCACCTTCCCGCAGGTAAGTGAAGTCAGCACCATCTGCAGTAAACAATCCACTGGAATGTCTCAGAGGTGACTGGGTCAGGGAATAATTAGAAAGACTCGAGAATGGGGGAAATAAAACATACCAATTTTTAAATGGGGGGCTGTGTCACTGCGGAGCATAGGACGCGGGAAAGGGGTGCAGAGCTCGGAGGACACTTGGGGCGAGAGGGAAGGAATGACAGGCAGGCTGCACAGGGGCGGTGTAAAGGAAGCAGCTCCGGCCAGGAGAACCCGAAAAACACTGCCAGCACGTTGCCTTCGTGAATCCGGAGGAAAGGGTCTCCGGGGCCACGAAGGGAGGTACCCCAGGGGTTCCGGGCAGCGCAGAAGGCGGGGGAAGGGGCCGGGAACTCACCACCTGGTAGCGGCCAGTCCCCGGCTGATGGTGGTCCATCCTGCCCGGCTCGGGATCCGGCTTCCCAGCCGGTGAGTCCCCTCGGCGCTCGGCCCCCTCGGCCACCCCGGTCGACGACGTCGGCGCCGCAGCGCCGCTTCCGCCTCTGTTTCTGCCGCCGCGGTCGCCCGGCGGGGCCGCCTCACTTCCTGTCGCTCCCACAGCAGCGGCGGAGACCTCCGCGTCGACCGCCGCTCGTTGGAGAAGCTCCGGGGCGCCGCGAGCACTACTGAGCATGCTCGGGATGATGGCGCATGCGTCCTGTGCTCTCCGGCGTCCCATCCGCCTCGCGAGTGGGAGGAAATGGAAAAGTAAGGCTAGTCCGGGGGAGCAGTCTGGGTTGTCAGCTTGTCGGCGGTAGGCGGTGGCATAGGGAGCGGAAAAAATGTATAACCGGCCTTGATTGGCCTTTTCTATTGGGCGGCTTTCGCGCTGGCACCGGTAAGTGCACAATCATACCTGCAGACCAAAGTCGAGGAGGGAGGGGACGCGTTCCTAGAACACCTGAGGGCAGGTCACCGAGTTACTCAACAGTTCCCCTTATTACTCACTCGTCCTAGGAAAACACAGGGAGATCCATCTCTGGACATTCCTAAAACGCTCGTTCAAAGACATTAGAGACTTAAGGATATTAACAAAAAAGTCTGTCCCCCTTTCGGGGTAAGATTATTCAGTTAGACTCTTGTATCTCACCAAGGGAAGAGTACTCTGTGAGTCCTAGGTTACTGGAAGGAGACAAGAACATAATGAACTGAAGTAAGACGATTTTATGATCATACATCAGTAATTCTGAAGGATTTAACAGTAATGAATGGATCACTTTGTGTGCAACATTGTGACCACACTTAACGACTGTGTGTATCTCCCATGTGGCACAAAACATGTTCTTTAGCAAGTGCAGGAGAATGATGGGGCAGTGTAAAATACCTTTTAACTGAAAGACCTGTTTCTGTACCCTGGAAACGATAATCCCACGTTTCTGGTCCAGCTATCTTGTTTACTTCCCTCCTGAATCTCCAAAGGAGATTCCTCAGGCCACTGGATGAAACTGAGCAGCTGGTTAAAATAGCACAAGTACAATAAAGATGGAAACACATTGAGAGATCATCAACTAAAAAGTAAGCCTTCCTTATAGTATTATTCAAAACATTGTTCAGTTGTTCCAATTTTTGCCATCCTAACTCATCTAGTGGCAAAGAAAGGCTAACAAGATATACTTAAATTTCTTTAAACTTCCTTTTTTTGACCAAATTTATTTTGTATTTTACATTCTGAAACAACTTTGTATAACATTTTATTGGCATTATTGTACAAGAGTTCACCCTCACAATTTCACCCCAAATGTTATCATCTTTCAAAAATCAAAATAAGTCAGTGTCTGCAAAATGAAATTAACTTCCTATATCATTATTGGCCTATATAATTTATTTAGACCAATATTTAGAATTTAATTTTACATATACTTGCATTTATATGTACTTGCATTTTATCACTTATATCTCTATTTGTTTTTCAAGTTGACTGCTCCTCAGGGCAAAGGCTGTTTGTTTTTTCACACCCAGCACAGTATTGAGAAGCTAACAGTGAGAACCCAATACTTAAGCAAAAGCAGACATCCTGAATCCTCATAAGGTAACATTCTTTCAACTCCTCTCTCCTCCCAGGTTTTGTGAATGTTTTGCTAATGTAGCAGAGCAGGTGACAAAATTCAAAATGAAAGTATATTCTTAGTGAAGAAGAGGAAGAGTGGAAAGAGTTGATAATGAAAGAGTGCTCAGACAGAGCTACAGTAGGGCTATAGACATACAAAGACAGTGCTGCCCATAAAAGGACAGGTCACTGTTGTGGGTTTTCACCTGAGCTCACAATTGCAAGATCACTCAGGCTCAGGGAACAACAATAGGTTTATTTAACAAATAGGGAAACAAAGAGCTCATAAGACCACAAGTCACCAGCTATCTCACCCATAAAGCATCCACAGTGTCCAAAAGTCCCAAACAAAAGGGCACTCATTCAAGATGGGCCTGTCCCATCAATGAGGGCCGGGAGCTTGTGGCACGCTGACAAGTAGCGGGCCAGGAACCAACTCACCAAAGCTAAAGGTGCTGAAAGGTGGGATGGCTGAGATGAGGCCACAGCAGCCCACAGCAACATTCTGAATGGGATGGACAGTATTGGACACTGGACCAGATGGCAACAGAGGTAGCAGCACCAGGAGGTAGTACTGGACAATCAGAAGTCATTAACAAGTTTCAAAACGTGACCTAGACACAAGAGTGCTGGTTACCCATCAACAGTGCTGGGCACCACTACCAGTACTGTCTGTCACCACTGTTCACCAGGAGGGAGTATCAGAAACACCAGTGTTACGGCTTTTTCTGAATTGTTGGCCTACACCAACAACAAATAGCTCTTTGAGACACCAGCCCAGGACCTTTGGTGCACCTTTTGAGACAATGTCAGAGGCAGGGCCACAGGTAAATGTAGTTGCCTCCTGCCGCTGCAAAGCTCTTAGGCTCTCTGCAAAGCTTTTCAGTTTCTCTTCTTTGTTTGGAGGTCGGCTGCTAGGTGCTTCTCTCTTCTTTGGAGGTAAGGAATAGAGTCTTCTTTCTTCATAGGCCAAGAACAGAGTCCAGGTGAGTCCTAAGTTGGCACCTGGCCTGCCTTATATCTTTCTTCAGGGTCTCCTGCCTATAATCATGTGGTTGACTGGACCATTTAGCACCAATCAGCTTCTACCTTGCACCTTATCAGTTGATTCTATGATCTAGGCATCAAGTTGGTGCTTGTACAAAACTGGCACAAAACTGGCCTGCCCTTACCTCATGACTGGCTCATGGGCTGGTGAGCTCCAAGGAGCACAGTCAGAACTGGCCTCAGTGGGGCCTGAGGCACACTGCACTAATAGCCCTTCAATGGGGCCCGTTATAACAATGTAAAGGCTATGTGTGTGTGGCGGGGGGGGGCGCTGAGGGGAGGAGAGCATGCAGCAGCACTGTAGGGTGGGTTCCACTGGGGGCCCTCCATGTTGGCTCGAGATTCCATAGGCCATTCTACTGCCTGCAGCTGGAGGTAGCCAAGTGTTGGAGCTGGCCAGTGGGACCCCATGCTCCCCCTGCATCCCTGAACAGGGGGTTTCATGCCCTGGGTGGCATAGTAGGGGAACCACTGTTGTTCCCATCACTGCTGGCCTCTGCCTGCAACCTGAGCCCCAGTGGGGCTAGTGGTGGTGGACAGTAAAGTACCCATCACCCACTGTTGCTTGCATTGCCCACAAACAGCATCTTCTGGCATAGGCAGAAAAACTCCATTGCTTTTCCAATGTATTTGGCTGCTTAAGTGGTGGTGGGAAAGAGTTGGCCTTGCTGGGCAGCTTGTGTTGCTCCAGTTTCAATAACAGCAAAGAGGAACTGAGCCAAGGACTGCACACGTGTTATATCACTTTGTCCTGACAACAGCTCTGTGGTGTAGGTATATTTGTAATCCCTGTTCAGCAAATCAAGAATCTTCAGCAAACCAAAGCATAGAGAGGTTAAGGAATTTGTCCAAATTTAAATCACTAGTAGACACAGCTCCACCACTGCTTTTATATTAAATATTAAGCACTATACTATCATCTACTCTTAAAAAAAAAAAAGCCATCTCTCCTTGCAGTCTACTACCATGTGGAACTTGTGCAAAAGCCAAAAAAGTAGTTATGAAGAGTGAACCGACCTGACTTCCTAAGATCACACCTTCTCAATCTATATAAAAAAATGATTCTTTTTATTTTTAAGATTTATTTATTTATGCATACAAGAGCTGGGGTGTAAGCCAGAGGTATGGGGGCGGGTGGTAAGAGGACTCACCAGAGACAGAGTGGGAAGCAGAACAGGCAGACTGACTGAAATACACTGCTGAGGGGAGCAGCGGGCGAGGCAGGAGAGGTCTGCTGTGCCATGTGGGACGCTCCCTGGCTGGGGACAGAACTTGTGCTGCAGTAGCTGCCAGTGTCTTCATAGTGCTGAGACTTAACCCCTTGCGCCACCAGGGATTCTTTTTCCTTTTACGTCATCCCCAAAAGAGTCATTCTGAGCTCGTTTTGCCCTTTTCAGAACTATGCCAGTGTGACCTGACACAAGCAGGTCTTGACTTGTGTCACTAGGAGTAACCTAATTGGGATGAAATGCGAGTAATAATATCCTTATCATTTGAAAGCCCTTAATCAACAACCAATAATATTTTGGTGTCCTAAGGAATCAGTGGTGGTACACTGTTGTAAGCTACCTCAAGTGGAATTCTAGAATTTTAATGCACTTTACCTCATATTCTGACCTAATCAATAGTCATTTCTAAATATTGCACCACCCAGAATTTTACCAGTGTCACACTGCAGTACTGGGACAGACATGAAAATAAGCTACCTGGATTTCCTGTCAAGAAGCACACACTGTCTAGGTATAAGGAATGTGATGAACCAACAATCTCCAGCTGTTAGATTTGTCATTTTTCAAGCTGAGGTCGTGCTATTTTCAGGGTAGCACTTGGCGCTGACTGAACAAGGCAGTGATAGAAGTCTACATGCTTTTGTCTGACCCTGTATCCCTTTAAGGTACAATCTCCTTCAGAGCTTCCTGTTGAACTAGGAGAGACTATCCAAATGTTGTTACTTTCACAAATTCTAATTCTCCAATAAATCTCTTGTATTCATAACTTCGTGTCAGTATATCTGCTTCCTGGAGAACCCGGCCTAGATGAGTACCAAGATATAAATTGAATATTGTTAATAGTATCAATAATGTGTTAAATGATAACTGCTCTTTCACAGGATTGATGTTTCATCTCCAAAATAACTCTCAGTAGCCTCTGTTGTTATCATTTTCTCATGTGACATAATACGACTACAGCCTTCCCGTTAAGAATGACTTTGATTTTGTTTTGTAGAATGATGCTGTCAGGTCATAGGAACTCATTTTTCTGGAACATACTTCCCATTGAGAATCCGTCCCTTCTTTGAAGAAGCCGAGCTGTTCCTGCTAAAAGTAAATTGATTTCTTAGTATCCCCCATCCTTTCCTCTTTCTTCTAGCAGCCAGGTATGCTGAGCTGCATGTATGTATATATGTGTTTATGTATGTATGTATGTGTGTGTGTGTGTGTGGCTCTCCAGATTCTTGCAATTCCCATCAGTGAAAGAGCAGTACAGATGCTATTGCCAGCAAGATGTTCAGTTACAGGAGCCTTTATCACAAGTAGGCAGATGCTCCAGAGTTTCCTTAATTCTTCAGGGATTTTTAGTCTTTCATTACTTCCTCAACAATATGGAACCTACAACACAGAAGTAGCTACTGACTATTAGTGTGATCATAGATCCTAATAGTTAATTGCATTTGGACTACATGTTATTTTGTTTCTTTATCTAGAAAATGTTTGAAAAAGTTAAATGTTATAAAAAGATTTCTATCTCTACCTAATAAAAATTCACTAGCCATTATTTTCTAAATTCTAAAGTAGATTTCAGAATATATAAGAAACTGTTACTTGTCATTTTAGTGTATGAAAATTACCATAATTATTACTCCAAAGTATAATCTCTGGTACCATATCTGTGGATCTTTTAAGCAGTTTGTAGGCTTGGACCTCAGTTTAGTTTTGCAGTGTTCGTTCTTTAACTGGACCTGAGATTCCTATTGTGTGTTCAGATCCATAATTTTACAGAGGAAATTTCTAAGTAATTCCAAAGACAATTTGACAATCAGATATCTACTGATTTTCTCTTGCTTTATTCTCATTCAGTCTCAGAAGAAGCTAAAATACAACTAATGTTTTGTCAGGGTTCAATTGAAATAAGGGCTAAGAGAAAACATGTGTTAAGATGTATTGCAGGAATTGCATGGGCTATTAGGGGAACTGGTTAGGCAAGTCTAAAATCTATAGTGCTGGTCTCTGGAACTCTGGAAGATGTCTAGAAGGTGCTGTCTACAGGCAGAATTTCTCCTCAGAGAAGACTCAGTTCTGCTCTTAAAAACTTCAGCTGATTAAATTAGGCCCACATGGGTTATGGAAGATAATTTCCCTATTTAAACTCGAACAACTTTGGACCTTAATCATATCTATAAAATATCTTCTCAGCAAAGCTTGAATTACTGTTTGACTAATTGGAGACACAGCTTAGCAGAGTTGACACAGAAAATTGACTGCCATGTTTATTTAAATACTATAAGCTGAAATTGTCTCTATATAATAAACAAAGGATAAATAGAGAAACAGAAGAAAGGGAGGGGTTATCAGACAGTTCTTAGAGATTAAAATAAATGCCCATATTTAAGAATTTCCTATCACTTTTATTTTATATGTGTACTTTTATGTATGGAGGCACCATCACCAGGCAATAACGAGAAAAAATTTGAATTCCAATAAGCTGTATCTCAGATCTAATAATATTTGTGCCTTTCATTTTTTCCTTCCTTTGGGCATAAATAACACCTGGGAGCAAATCAACAACCATTTGCCTTAGGGATTACATACTTTTAATTAGGCTAAGCTAGAAGTTACTAAATTGGTCTTTGCTTTACCTGAGTACCAAAGGTTGTTTTTTAATCATACTGAAGCAGGACTTTTTGTGCTGTTTGTCTCCTTTTTTCTCTGCAAGTTTGGTAATCATCTTCATTATAAAATAGTAGGGTTGATATTGAATATTTTGCCAGTTATGACAGCCTTCTCTTGCCTAATTAGTCTATAATCATCATATTAGAAAACAAACACTGTGTGCATGTGTGCGTGGCTGTGTGTATTAAATGCTAGGAGAAAAAGTATCTTCTGGGTGTCAAAGTTTTCTTAACTTGTTAATGATCATTTGCTCTCTCTCTCTTCCATGACGAAGAACCAGGTTCCATATGTTTAAAAAAAAAAAAGTCTAACAAAATAGTACAACATTAACAATAAGTTTGCCATAAAATAAGGTTGCCTGATTTCATCACTGAGATAAAAGGCATTCAACTTCTGGGGAAACAAAATGATGATGGTAATCAGATCAAGTAGTTTACAGGAGTCACCTTTTATCCTATGACCTTCAGTGAATGTGTGAAACTATGACTAATACTGAGCCTTAAATACTATGCTTTCCTATCCATACATACCTATGATACAGTTTAATTTATGAATTAGGCACAGCAAAAGATTAACAACAATAATATAGAACAGTTATCACAGTACACTGTAATAGAAGTTATATGAATTTGGTCTCTCTCAAAATCTTATTTTATGTAATATTTTTGGAATGGTAACTAAAGCCTTGAAAAGTTAAGCCATGGATAAGGTGAGGGAATACCCTACACACATGCTGCCTTCCCAGAGCTAAGGAATTCTTACCCGTTCCTGCCCTTAAGATTCAAATAGGAGAAAAACTCATTGCTGGACAGAGCCAAAATCAGTCAAGATAACTTTAAAAATATTAATAATGAGTTCCTTTTATGTCTGGTATTTATAACCTAGAATATAATATTTATACTCTCTCCTACTTCACCTGTCAATAATATATAAAGCTCCCATGAAATGTCTATAAAAGCTGCTGATGAAGAATGATTGTTGACAAATCCAGCATGATTTCCCCAATTAAGGTAAGGACATCAAGTTTCTTTTATCCAGTGCCACAGTCTGTCTGAGCTGCTGTGACAGAATACCATTGACTGTAACAATAGACATTTTCTTCTCACAGTTCTAGGGGATGAAAGTCCTAGACCAGGGTGCCAGCAGAGTTGAGTTCTGATGAGAGAACTCAGGTTGCAGACTGCCACCTTGTCCCTGTATCTTAACCCAGTAGAGGGCCCTTTTCTATCTCTGGGGTATCTCTGGGGCTTCTTTTATAAGGACACTATTCCTCTTCATGAGGGCTGAGCCCCTGAACCTAATCTTCTCCCAAGGTCCCACCTCCTAATAGTATTCACTTTGGCATTAGGTTTTCAACATTTGAATTTTAGAGTGACAAACACATTCAGACCATAACATCCAAAGACTGACTGTGAAAAATGGGAGCGTAAACGTTACAAAATGCACACACAAATATAGCACAGAGAGTAGAAAATTTTTTATTTTTTTCATTTGAGTGGGACAGATAATTTGGCCTATGATAGCTTCCTGAAACTTCCTTAGAAACCAAATGTTCAGAAAGAGAAAAATGTGTGCGTGTGTGTATATACATATTTATATGTATGTGTTACACACATATATCTGTATTCTCGTAGAACTTTAATATTTAGCATTTAATATGTTAATATTTTAGTTTTAATATTTTAATATTTTCAGAGAACCCATTCCAAACACCTTCATTTTAATAGTGTGGAGACTTCATTTAATAATGAGTAAAAGCAGACTTACGGTGATACTCCCACTCTGCTTCCAGCTTGGTTCAAATATGATAACTCAAAAAACAATCGAAAATGCCCTGTTGCTCATTACCACCTCATCCAACATGCAACAGCCCCCTACAACAATACCACTAAAACCAAAAAGTACTGGGCACCAATATATTATCAACATGTCAACCTGTCAGAATTTCTTTTGGAAGAAATATTATAGTCATATGGATTGCCACCAAAAAAGATAAACTCTAAGACAGTCATTAATCTTCTCAAAGCTTGCTGTTTTGGAACAAGGAAAATGTCTATTTTTTTAAATGCAATAAATAGTTCCAAATGTCATCTTTGAAAATATAGTAACATTAGTTGTATGCTTGCAAACTTAAAAACCAAACAATCCCAATTCCATACATGCATATTCATTCCTATATGAGATGACTTAAAGACATCAGTAAATGTACACTCCCTCGCTTACCCAGCTCCCACCCCTTGACTATGGCACTTTGCCATGATTCCTGAAACTACAGCTGATGTCCAATACAGCAGCACTTAGTTACCAGTAACCATTTAAATTTATGCTACTAATATTAAAAATTTGGCTCTCGATCACACTAGCCTTCAGTACTTGGTGGCTACCATTGTTGGATAGTGTTGCATCTTCACAGAGAATTCCACTGGACATCATTGCTGGAGCAAAGAATTTTACTCTTCACTTTAAATTCCCTCCTCCTTTTACTTCCTGAATTATTCAAATAATTTCCTAATAGCTTTTGTCCCAGCTATGCCATGTCTTAGTAATGTGCTCCTGAGCAAGTCATTTAACCTGCTGAACTGGTTTGCTTATATTTAATATTGGAATACTAATTCCCTCCTTATCTGTCTCACATATTATGAAGCTGGAATGAAAATGTAAATGTAAACAAAGCATTTTTATTCCTGGAGATCCTTTACCTCTCTTTCGTTTTTTAGTAGGTACCAGTAAAAAAAGTGACTTTAACACCTTTTATACTAAAAACGTGGGATCTGTCTAGAAGAACATAGAAGCTAATCAGGCCTCCAAATGAGGCGGTGTCATATTTTTTTTTCCTAGGCTAAGTGATTGGGCTTATACTCCATAACGAATCATAAAATAACCAGTAAACTCCAGTGTTTGCAATGATTGAAAATTTATCAGTTGTTTATCCAGCAGTAAAACTATTCCATACTGTATTTGTCAATCATTATAATTATGGTAATAATAGCTAACATTTATTGAATGTTGTCAGCCATTTTACTAAGTGCTTTATAGTTATTATCTCACTATACTTTCACAACAAACATGGAGTGAGTGCTCTTGTTATTACCATCTTCAATATCAGAAAACTGAGACTCAGCCTTAAGATATTTAAACAAAGATCACAAATCAAGTGAGATCACAAATTTGTGATCTGGACTTTTTTTACTTTAACATTTTTATTGAAATATCCATATGTGAAGGAAAATACACAATTCCTAAGTGTACAACTCAAAGACATTTTTTTATAAGCTAAAAAAATCCATGCAACCACCACCCATAATAAAAAATTGAATATTTCCAGAACCTGGGAACAACCTTGACCAACTTTCTGTGTCTTTCCCCATACGAAGGGTAACCATGATCCTGGCTTGAACACCATAACTTAATTATAGTTTTGACTTTGTTTTTGTGGGAACAGACTATAAGTGTTCTTTTGAACTTGATTCTTTTGCCTCACTGTGTGTTTGTAAGATTGAGTCATATTTTTGAGTACATTAATTTGTCTATTTTAGTTGCTGTATGGTATTTCATTACATGAATAGAGCATACTTTATCTGTTTTACCGAATAAATACCATTTATGGATAGTTGAGTAGTTTCTAGTTTGCGGTGTCATGGTTTCCTAGGGCTGCCACAAAAAAAAGTACCACCAATGATTAGATTAAGCCACAGAAATTTATTATCTCACAATTTGGAGGTTGGAAGTCTGAGACCAAGTGTCTTCAGGGTTGGTTTGCTTGGGGGGATGTAAAGATGAATCTGTTCTGGACTGCTTATGTCTCTCTCTACAGATTTTTATCTAGATTTGTGTCCTCTGCTTTGCCTGACTGGTTGCAGGAAAAGACAGGATGTGTTTGCTTTCGGTGCCAGTAGTGTTTACTTTCAGTGCCAGAACCTATTGCGTAGAATAGGTTCTCATTGTTGATTCAGTGTCTATAATTGATTGAAGCCTCTATGTCATTGCTACACAACAGATGCATGGCATTCGTTTATAGGATATAGTCATATTTTTAAAGAAGTTTTAATATCAACAAGAAAAAATTTTAAGTGGTAACAAACATATCATACTTTGTAAATGAGGTTTGGGAAATCTCTAAAAGGTCTCTATAAAATTTTCCCTGAATAACTTCTAAATGTAAATAGAACCAGGTTTGATCACTTACATGATATTCCACTCATGGTTTCCTTCCCATTTTCATTTATTATTATCTCATACTCATTAAGATGGCTACATTAGGGCCTCCCCGGTGGCGCAGCAGTTAAGTGCTGCGCTGTGGAGCTGTCAGCAGCAGCGATGCGAGTTCCACGCCCGGCCGGGGAGAATCCCACATGGCGCGGCAGACCTCTCCTGCCTCACCCGCTGCTCCCCTCAGCACTGTATTTCTGATCTGCCTGTTCTGCTCCCCACTCTGTCTCTGGTGAAGCCTCTCACCACTCCACACCTCTGGCCTGTACCCCAGCTGTATGTTAAAAAAAAAAAAAGATGGCTACATAAAAAAATAGAAGGTAAGTGCTAAAGACGTGGAGACATTGAAATCTCCCTGTTCTGCTGGTTGGGATGTAAATTGGTACAGGGGCTGTGGACAGCATTATGGTAGTTCTTCAAAAAATTAACAATAGAATTGCCACATGATCCATCAGTTCTACTCTGGCTATATAGGGAAGAGAATTAAAGAAAAGTCATAAATAAATCTTTTTACAATTTTCCTAGCAGCATTATTCAGAAAAGCTGAAATGTGGAAGCAACCCAAGAATCCATGGATGGACAAGTGGTTAAGCAGAACATGGTATATACATGCAATAGAATGTAATTCAGCCTTAGAATAAAGGGAATTCAGACATATGATTCACATGAAAGAACAGTGAGCTAGTTACAAAAGATAAATCTGTATGATTTCATTTATGTGGTACTTAGGGTATTGTCAAAATTGTAGAGACAGAAAGCAGATGGTTTCCAGGGACTAGGAGAAGGTGAAATGACAAGTTATTGTTTAATTGTATGGAGTTTCAGGTTTGCAAGATGAAAGGAGTTCTGGAGATGGCTGGTGGTGATGGCTGTGCAATATTATGAATGGATTTAATATCACTAAACTTCACACTTGGTAAATTTTATGTTACATGTATTTTACCACAATAAAAAATATCAGCAAAAAAAGACAAGTTAACACACTAAATTGTGCTGTTTGTAACAGAAAACAAACAGTGCATAAAGGATAAGACAAGATAAATATATTTTGCGCATGTGTTGGCAAATCACACAGATACACAAATGATCTGTCTGTCTTGAAGAAAGACTCTATTACTCATGTAGGAGCTCATTTTTGCTTGGAGATTTTATCATTTCTAGTTAATGTGGGGGAAATGATTAATAGTAAAATGTGAAGAAAATGAAAAGTTGATGATAAATGTCAGCACTGGAGAAAGGAAACAAGTATTGTTCTCAACTAAAACATCACATAACACAGAGCCCAAAGCAGAAGAAGGAGGATGGATTGTGAATCATTTGGCCCATTTGGCACAGAGATTCAAATAGAATGGATAAGATGTATCACGATTCAAATTGAGGTTACTAGTTAGACTCACCAAATGCATTAGGAAATTGTAGGATTTTATGGAAAAGAGAAAAGTCAACAAAGGACAGACTAATTAAATTCTGCATTTGTAAAATGAACTATATGATTCTGAGATCCTGTCCATTTGTAAGTTTAATATTCTACGTTTTAGTTGCTTATGGAAAGTTTAATCTGCATTCTAACACTTCTTTCCCATAACTACATGCTTGCTTTCTTTTGCAGTGCCCTAAAACAATAGATTATGTCATTTTGGTATGTGGTAGGATTACAAAAATGAATCAAACATCTAATTACCTTCAAGAACCCCACTATTGGTAGCAAGGGTAGACAGGAATACAGGCTCTTCCTTTATCATTAAGGAATAAAGAGTGAGGTTAAGAAGTGGGCTGAAGGCGTTCTAGCTCAGAGAGCTTTGAAGGTGTACAAGTAAAACCTGGGAAACAAGAATGCACAGTACCTGGAGAAATGGCAGGCAGTTAGGTATTCTTTGGGAAGGATGATGAGCAATTGGGCTGCCCAGTGAGGAGTGGCCACATAATTAAGAACTCTGCTTGGCATGCTGAGGAACTTCAATTTTATCATGAAGACAAATGGAAGTCAGTTAAAGACCCGGATAGGAATTTAACAAGATAAAATATGAATTTATAGCAATTAATCTGAGGATCACGTGGAAGTTTATTCAGAAGATTAGAAGCTCATATGGCAATGAAAAATCTAGAGTAATTCTCATAGGCATAATGCTTCCCTGGACTGAAGCTGGGATAGAGAGAACTTAGAGGCAGGCACGGAGTCCAGAGATGGAGCAGGAACCACTGGCTCACTGTTCCGGCCCCAGGAGTTAGCAGGTCTGGAGAGGGACCCTGACATCAACAGTTTAATTTTCCAGGTAATGCTGTTGAGCATGCTCATGTTGATAAGCATGAGAAGGATGGGGAGGATCTTGGAGATGGGAAATCATGGGGAATTGTGAGACAGACATTAAGGTGCTATTGCCTCCCAGAGATCTCTACCCAGCAAAGAAACAGCGTGGACAGCCAATGGACATAGTGTGTTTTTCAAGTAGGATTGCCAAATTCAACAAATAAATACACAAGAAGTCGAGGTTTGAATTTCAGAAACACAATAGGTAATTTTTTAGTCTGTATATCCTGTGCAACTGTCGGGACATTGTTGGGACTAAAAAATTAGTCATTTGTTATTTGAAATTCAAATTTAACTGGGCATCCTATATATTATCTGGCAACCCTATATGAGAACTTGAAGAATTGTATGTGAGGATGATAACCAAATCCTTAAAGTTAAGGTCAGCGTTTACTGTGAAAATCTTCATTTACTAGTATTTATTTGCAAGTATGACTCATTGTCAGCAACAGACAGGCCATGAACACATGATCACACCACGATGATAACAATAAGCAACACTGATTAGCTCGTGACTGCTGAGCTGCTTCTTTCCGATCTGCTCCTGTGCCACTTCCAGAAATAGACACCTGCACCTGTGACTCCAGGATTCAGTGTTTCTAACTGTGAATAAGTTTTTATTATCCAGATCTGAAAAAAATTCCATCATTTCTCTTATACTTCTCTTACATTTCTCTACCCTAAACCAGTTAATCTGATATTACTAAAAGTAGGATAACCAATTATTTCATTTTTTCCAGAACTGAAGGTTTTTTAGAACTAGGAATTTTTCATTGCTAACACTCAGAATGTCGCAAGCAAACCAGGGTGGTTGCTTTATTATTTTTTTGTTTATTTTATTTTATTTATTTATGCAAACAAGAACTGGGGTGTAGGCCAGAAGTGTTGGGGGGGAGGTTGAGAGGATTCACTGGAGGCAGAGTGGAGAGCAGAATATGTGGATCTACTGAAATACACTGCTGAGGGGAGCAGTGGGAAAGACAGGAGAGGTCTCCTGCGCCATGTGGGAATCTCCCTGGCCAGGATCAACTCCTGCTGCAGTGGCTGCGGGATAGCTTCATAGTGCTGATACTTAACCCCTTGCGCCACGAGGGAGGCCCTAGGCTGGTTGCTTTAAGCCATTGATATCTCTATGTTGGTTGTGAACTCTAAATTCTCACAAGAGAATTACAATTTTTCTCCTAAAACACCTAATCTTTATGACTTAAATTATCTCCTTATTGTATATAAATGATAAGAATTTATAAAAGAAAAGGTACATTTTTCATATTTTTTTGCCATATCCCATTTTAGTCCTCAGAACATTCTTAGTGGAAAAGTATATCAATTCCATCATCAATTATTTTAAGACTAATTACACTGATCAAAAAATTTTACAAAAGTTAAGTTACTGAAATAAAATTAGTCATTTCCTGTCAATTTGTATGTGTTTAACACAAATATGACAGTCAAATTCTAATTTTGGCTCTTTTTTTTGTAATCTGCAATAAATCGATGTTTACATCATGAAATGCATGCCAATAGTAGTAGGTCTATGCCTAATACCTGTAAAAAATCAAGTCATAGACTACTTACTAGATTTCTTCACTTGTATCGTGTACAGCTGTTCAAGAGCATCTCTGTGGAGTGTCCAGCAGTAGTCAGCCAGGATTGTAGCGGACCATTTTCCCTGGTATCTTTGTTCTGTTGATGTGATATCTTGATGAAAACGTTCGCCATGTTCATCACTTACCATACCACAGTTTTCAGGGAAGAAATCCAGATGGGAATGAAGGAAGTGGATCTTTAGAGACATATTGCAGCCAAGTTTCTGATACTGCATCAGTATGTCTTCTACTAGTTCCTTGTAGATTTCTGCCCTAACATTCCCAAGAAAGTTTGTAAACACTAGACATAAAGCATTCCATGCTTGTTTCACATCACCCTGCAGCAAGTTGTTGAACCTGTCATCTTTGAAGAGCTCTCAAATCTGAGGACCCACAAAACTCCCTCTTTAATCTTTGCTTCACTGAGTCAAGGAAATTTTTCATGCAGGTATCAGAAAGCTGGCGAGGTCCGGTCCATGGCTGTCACGAAATTCTTCATCAAACCTAGTTTGATGTGAAGGGGTGGTAGCAGGATTTTGTGAACCTCGTCTAGAGCTGGGTGCTGGATATTCTCTCCAACTGTTACATTTTGTCTATTTCTTCTGCAAGTAGTGCAGTTCACTTTCTTGGCTATCCCACTCACACAAGAAACACATGTATTTTGTATATCCCTGCTGCAGTACCATTAAAAGGACAACTAGCTTCAAATCACCACAGACATGCCAGCTGAACTTGTTATACTCAATGGAATTCAGTAGCTGCTTTAAGTTATTGTTGTGTCTCTTTCATGTGGACATCATGCGCTTCTGGAATAGATGGAAGACGGTTTTAATTGTGCAAAAGTGCAGCCTTAAGAACCAGTTTCGAAGAGTCTAGAAATAGTCTCCATTCTTGCAGGTCATGAGTGATTTCTAAGGTATTCATGAGGCCTTCAATATTGAAACAATACGAGAGTGCTTTCCTTTCTGAAGAAGGGCTCCAACTCCTGGTGGCACTTTTGATAGAAAGTAATTGTGACATCTTCTTCTATAAGCTTCCATTTTTGGAGTCTTGATCCTAGCAATTCTGCCTTGTTCTTGGATAAGTCCAAATCACGAACCAGGTCATTTAGTTCTTCCTGTGTTAGTCTGTGTGGGGTTGATGATGCACCACAGTGAAAATCTGGATCACTGCATGCTGATGGAACAGGAGAAGAACAAGTGAGCTCACCCTTGTCCTCATCAGAGGAATCAAGAGAATATTCTGCTGGAGATTCTGGAATAGGAAGTCCCTCACCATGTGGAACTGGTCTCAATGCAGATGGAATGTTTGGGTAGACTATTCTCGACTTCTTTTGCTTCGTTATTCCACCAGAAAGAGGAGGAACCAAGCAGAATTAAAAGTCTTTTATGTGGTTGCTTGGCTCACTCCACACCATGGAGACTGCAAACAGCATTGATGGTCTTTTGCCATTTAACCACTGTGAAAGCTGTGTTGGACATGTAGCACAGCATCTTGCGGGCCCCAAGACTTGTCTTGGTCACCACCCTTGCATCTGAAATAAAGATGATAAGCCTTCTTCACTTGAGAAGTGATCCTTTTCTTCTGCTTGGCAAATGTCACTTCCCCACAAATAGAGCAGAAATTGTCCACGCTATTAACGCACTTTCGAGGCATGACTGTTCTGTATTGTGCCTAAATGGACAAAATCATAACAGTTCTATGGAACAGTAGCTTAAACTGTCTCACACAGAGTCTGATAATTTTCAATGCTCAACCTTTCCGACATGGCTTTATATAGTGCACTGCTGACGTCAGCTTACTTTAGCAACCACCTGGCAGTTGTATTGCACTGCATCAGAAAATGATGCAATCCACTCTGGATGATGTGTGCATGATGATATTATGCAATGTGATGCAATATTATATCATTCTAGGCTGATTTAGGATGTTGTTGCAGTCCTGCTAGATCAATTTACACAGTGAAACAAAATGAATTATATGAAATATCTTCAAAACAAGAGCTAATAAAGAATTTTCTGGGTCATATTCATGTTCAGCACACCAAGATACTACAGATTAGGGCCTTTTTAAATCAGAAACAATCTCAGTGTTAACCAGTGTTATTAGTGATGTCATTTTTAAATGACTGTGTCAAGAAAAGAGTTGATCCTTATACGTAGGTTGATTTATCTTATATGTACCAATCTGGATAGATCCTTTAATCCATGAATAATACAGAATGACAGAATGTGTATATATCTCTGCATAAATGTATGTACTAAATGCAAAATATAAATAACTGATAACCTATCTTACTTTCAGAATTCGAAAGTCTTAGTTTTGTATGTGAAGTGAATTACCATCTTACAAATAAACTTCCAGGTAAGTCACATTCCACTGACTCAAGTATATCTTTACCACAGGGCAAAACAGAGACAAGATAATTTGGTGGTCAGGCTTAGATCAATTTAAACCTTCATCATGATGACAGTATTAGAGCACTGATTGACAATTATGAAAGCAGCTAGCTGCCAAACCAATATTGATTCTCTTCTTACTTAATAAAAAATAATACAAACAAAACAAAACTTTGATTTTACTCCAGTTAACATGGCCAGCTAAAAGATCCCTCTTTACCAGTTTCTTTGCAGCTAGACATGGAACTCAGAAAGTTTCCTTCAGAGGACAGAAACCCTTTTCACTTTGTCTCCTTTCTCTTGCTCTTTGCTTAGAACTCATACATGTTGGCTGGTGCTTCAGCAGCCAACTTGGACCATGAGAAAACCTTGAAGATAGAAATCATGGCTACAAAAGACACACTAGGGATATAGGAATAAGCTCAGTCTCTGGTAATTATGGCCCCACCCTAAGATATGAAAGAGAACGAGAGAGAAGGGAGAGTGAGAGAAAACAGAATTTAGTATATAACCATTTAAATACATAGTATTCTTACTACAATTCCTTACCTAGTGCCTTGTCCTTCTACAGATGACAATACTTACATTTTTTTTAACTTCCTACTTATCTCCGTGTTTCTAAATATTCTGGTATGATGTATTTATCCATTTCAGATTTATTTAAATTAATATCCTATTATCGTTAAATGAGGATTTACATCTCTTATACCACCAATCCCATACCTGCAACTCTTCCAAGATAATTAGATGTAAATTTTGGTTCAATCCATATTCAGTGTTTACATTTTCATGGCTGTGTAAATATCGACACTTCACATTCTTTCCTGTAAAATCTTATTTTTCCTAACATTAATTACTGCCACTTTTTGTCACTTCTTAACATTAATAACTGCCTCATTTCTTAATTTCTCATGAGAAATTTTTATATATGCTCAATCATATCTCACAAATATCAGTATTTCTCAAGTGCTCAAACAATCATTTTATCAGTCAATCCTGTTTTATTCCTGGAGGCTGTTCCCACGGCTTCCTGCTCCAGTCTTGATTGATTTATTGCTGGGGATGTTGCACTGCATCATTTAGGGTGTTCTTTCACTATTAATCTGCGATTTCCTTTGCCTCCTACCTGAGTTGGAACCCTTCTGGGGGTCCCAGAAGTTTGTCATCATCAATAGTTCCTCATCAATTAGAGGAGATTCCCCAGTAGTTTCCTATGAAAGTTATGTTTCAGTTTTCAAGTGATCTAAAATGTATTACCTTTATATTTCACCATTAATTTGTCTAGAAAATCATTGTCTCACAAACTTTGAAAGAGTAGCCCCATTGTCCTCTAGGAAACTAACTTGCTGCTAATGAGGTTGATGCCTTGGGATTCCTAGTTGCTTGCATGTGATCTGATTTTAAAGACACTTTCAAGACTCTTTTATCCCTAATGTTCTGACACATAATGATGATATTCCTTTGTGTTTCTCTTTTTACATTTATTCTGCTGATATTCAACTGGACTTTTTTCATCTGAAAACTCTGTAAACTTAGTTTCCCCGGCTTCTTTCCTATTTATGACCCTTTCTCTTAACTAGAAATTTTCTTATACTCTTTCTGGGACTTCTGTTTCTTCAAATTTTCCACTAGCTTTATCCTGAGATCCATTGTATTTGCTTTACTAGTGACCTTTGTCATTTTGTCCTATCTTTGTGAAGTTTTCTTAACTTTATCTTGTATCTCTTCTATCAAAGATTTTATGTTGTCTATTATATTTTTAACTTCTCAGAGCTTGTTTTTGTGTTTTCATTTTGTTTTTGTTTTGGGGATGTAATGTCTTGGGGAGGTTAGGCATGAACCAGGATATTAGTATTTGGAAATAAGGGTAGGGGAAATGGCCGGCAAATTTTGGGAGTGAAATATGAGAAACTCATAAGCTTTTTTAAAATCACCAGAAATGATGTAGGCTCATACTTCTCAAAGTGACTTCAAGACTGCCCTTGTTTAAGTCTATGAAACAAAAACTGTTGAATTCAGATACAACTCAAAAGTGTGTACAGGGTTATAGTGAGCATTAAAAATATATGGGATGATGAATAACTTCTAACAAAATGAGACTATTGCTGAGCTCTCACCAATTCCAAAAGATCAATTTAAATTTCATTTTGTCTTCTAATTTTCTGGTCCTAAGGATTCCTTAGGTTGAGAAGTAACTCAGGCTGCTTCATAGAGATGATGGGTTTTGCTCATTTTTCTGTTTTGATATTATGCACAATAATAATTGAGGTCCACAAACTTCATCATAGAGAATGTTTTCCCTGTTTCTTTCTTATTTATGACCTTTTCTCTTAACTAGGCTAATCTTATATTTTGTAGTTCTTTCAGCTTTTTTGGGGGGGTAGGTCTTTCCTAAAGAAACCACCTAAAAAGTTAAAAAATCTTTGTACCTTATCTGTCAGATTAACCTCAGATTAGTCACTGTCTTTCTCCTCCCTGCCTCCCACCCCAAATAATCAAACAGTATCAATTTCCCTTTTTGAAGTTCTCAAAAAGTTTAGGCAGGGAAGAACAGAACAGTTTCACCCTTCTCTTGAGCTGGTTGGTTAACATTTTTATGTTTATGGAATTGCATAATCTGAAAATCAGGGGCAACTGGATTGTGTTTAAGAAGAATAAGGAAAAGACAGTGTGACCTCTTCTTTTGAAGATAATGGAGGCCGGCATGTGCTGATTACATAGACATAGATCTCAGGCGTCTCGAGCAGTGGCTGAGCCACCTCCTCACTCAGAATGGAGTCACTACCCTGAGTCACTGCCTTGCCGTTGTTGGGTGCTTTTTTGCTAAGTAGTAACACATTCTGCCCCCACCTCCCCACACAGTGTTCTGGGGAATTGCCCCAATTTTCAGTTTGTGATTCATCCTCTTTTCTCCTTAGTGACCTTTTAAAGGGACAAGAATAACCCATTTTTTTTTGTTTGTTTAATTTTTAAAATTTTCTATTTTAGGTCTCTTATTTATTTGAACATACTCTACAATTAAGTTTAAAATCAATGATATTGTTTTGTGTATCATTTATATAAAATTGGCTTTTCTGCTTCCTTGTTAAAATATAATATTTTCAATGGGGACAAAAGAGTGCAAAAGAATCTTATTTTCCATGGGACAGTAACTTACATTTCCCATCAAAATATATCAGTAGTTGTCAAAAAAAACTGCAGTCTTAGGAGTTCTATTTAGGATTTATTTATTCATAACTTTGCATATAATACCTTTCCTGGAATGACAAGGATTTTCAGTAAAACAAAGCTGCAGCATCTTATCTTTGTATTATTCTGCATTGTCAAGCGATTTTTTAAAAATCTTCACTCATATATTTGCTTTGTTTTTTCCTATTTAAAACTGTTATGGTAATTATTCTCCATCTTTTAGAATTAACACCACCCTTAACATTATTTAAATTAGAAATCTTGGCATGCTTACTAGCAATTTAACCATTTGTAAGGAGGAAATGTCCATGTGGATGGGCTATGAAAGATAGGTCTTTATGTATATAGTTAAGTCTTCTCACTAGCCCTGGAGTCAAGTAGATTAGCTGCCCGATTTTGATGGAACATAAAGTATGAAGGTGAAAACGACAGGAGGTGATGTGGGAGAGAACAGTGTTAAGGAGCTTAAACTTTATTATTTTAGAGTTTGTCTAGAGAGGAAACCTGGGCATAATATAATTTTAGAAATTAAAATCAAATTACATCAATTTTCCTAAACTTAGGAAATTATATTTCAAAAATTTCAAAGGAAAAAATATAAGATTCTTACATAGTTTGAGAAATATATTTCTGATTATATAATTCAAATGACAGTAGTAATCATACTGAGTAGATACTCTGTGCTGGTATTGATTTAGCATATTGTGAGGGAGTGAATGGGAATTTATCAAAAGAAACTATATGATTCATAGTGAATTTTTTTTTGTAATCTCATTTAAATTACATACACACAAGAAAACTTTAAGACCCTATTAAGAGAAATAGAGGAGGACACAAAAATTGGAAAGACATCCCATGTTCACGGATTGGAAGAATTAACATTATCAAAATGGCCATACTACCAAAAGCAATTTACAGATTCAGTGCTATTCCAATAAAAATCTCAATGACATTCTTCTAAGAAATAGAACAAATATTGATGAAATTCATATGGAACCACAAAAAAACTCAAATAGCCAAAGCTCTCCTGACTAAAAAGAAAGAAAATGGAGGGATTGCACTCCAGATTTCAAACTATACTATAAAGCCATAGCAATTAAAACAGCATGGTACTGGAACCAAAACAGAAGCCAGACCAATGGAATCGAATAGAAAACCCAGAAATAAATCCACATACCTATGGACAACTAATCTTTGACAAAGGAGTGAAGAATATACAATGGAACAAGGTTAGCTTGTTCAATAAATGGTGCTGGGAAAATGACTGCTACAAGCAAAAAAATGAAGCTAGACTACTACCTCACGCCATGCACAAAAAACAACTCAAAATGGATAAAAGACCTGGATGTAAGACCTGAAGCCATAAAATTTATAGAAGAAAATATAGGCAAAACTCTACACGACATACATCTCAGCAAAATCTTTAAAGACACATCCCAAAAAGCGAAGGAAGTCAATGAAAAGATAAACAGATGGGACTACATCAAACTAAAAAGCTTCTGTACAAAAAAGAGACAATAATCAAACAGACACCCTACTAATTGGGAGAAAATCTTTATACACAATACAACCGATAAAGGACCGATAACTAAACTCTACAAGGAGCTCACACAACTCAACAAAAATTCAACAATCCAGTCAAAAAATGGGCAGAAGAGCTAAAAAGACACTTCTCCAAAGAAGAAAAGCAAATGGCCAACAGCTATGTGAAAAAATGTTCAACATCACTTATAATCAGGAAAATGCAAATCAAAACCACAATGAGATACCACCTCACACAGTGAGAATGGCGCACATTAAAAAAACAGGCAACAACAAATGCTGGCAAAGATGTGGAAAAAAAGGAACTCTTCTACACTGCTGGTGGGAATGCAAACTGGTCCGACCACTGTGGAAAGCCGAATGACATTTCCTCAAACTAATAAACTTGGAGCTACCATACAACCCAGCAATACCACTTTTGGGAATATACCCAAAGGACACAAAAACAGTAATTCAAAAGGATACATGCACCCGTATGTTTATTGCAGCACTATTTACAATAGCGAAGGTATGGAAATAACCCAGATGCCCAAAAATAGATGACTGGATCAAGAAGATGTGGTATATATACACAATGGAATACTATTCAGCATTCAAAAAAGTTAAACATGCATTTCACAGCAACATGGATGGAACTAGAAGGGATCATGCTCAGCGAAATAAGCCAAAAGGAAAAAGAAAAATATCAAATGGTCTTACTTATAGCAGGAATATAGGGGAACCAAATACAAGAGCAACAATCAGCGAGAGGGGGGAGGATTGTGGCTCAGAATGGGGGAGGGAAGCACAGGGGACTGTGGTGACAGTACAGGGGTGAATTGGTGGTGGGAAACCTCCAGGGAATATACAGTAATGTAAAAGACATAAATAAAAATAACAATTAAAATAAATTTAATAAATAGGAAAATCACTAGAACTTTAATCAAATTAGATAGGCCAATAAAATTTATAATGCCAGTAAAAATAAATAAATAAATGACACACAGTTTCAAACATATTACTTGTACACGCATACATGTACATATGTATGATGTATATGCAGTAGAAATAAAAAGTACATAATTGAGGACAGTGTCGAAAGACAGCTGTATGTCCAAAAAATGAACTGCGATTATTTTTTAAATAATCATACCTAACAAATTGTTTTTTTCTTCCTGCTTGCTTCCCTCCCTTCCCATCTTACTTCCCTTACTGTTATTTTGACAAAAAAAAAGAAAAGGAGGGGAAGGAAAGACCAAGAGTCAAAGAGAGGCCAAGTTCTAGCTCCTGAGACTGGTGCGTGCATGTGTTGGGGCCGGAACTGCCTCTCTCTGCGCATGTTTGCAGACTGCTCACTGTTGCGCCAGCAAGACATGATCTCAGAGCCGCTGTCCGTGGATTGCCCAAGCCACTTTTATATAACCTATAGGTCAGGTACTAAGATGTTACCTATGGCACAGTAAAATTTTTTTACATAGAATTTGAATGAGATCCAGGCCTCCCTGGGAGTGCAGCGGTTAAGTCTCAGCACTAGGAAGCTATCCACAGTCACTGCTGCATGAGTTCCTGATAGCCAGCCAGGGAGCTTCCCACAGGGTGCAGCAGGCCTCTCCTGCCTCGCCAACTGCTCCCCTCACCAGTGTAATTCAGTAGATCCGCCTGTTCTGCTCCCCACTCTGTCTCTGGTGAATCCTCTCAACCACACCTTTGGCCTACACCCCAGTTCTTGTGTGCATAAATAAGTAAATCTTTAATAAAAGAACCCGAATGAGATCCGTGTAATATAACTGGCTTAAGACAGTTTTAGAAGTCATGTAAGGTAATTACCCTGGAGTTTCAAATGGATGTGGGTTAAGTAAGAAAAGCAGTAGCAGATCCAGAATTTGTGGGGTCTGAAACATACTCATTTTGGGAAGAGGATCCTATTTAAGAAGAAATAAATACTGACAAGTTTGAAATTTCTTTGATTTCTCCCAAAATCTTGGGAAAAGTTTGTCAGTGAGAGACTCTAAAGCTTAAGGTTAAAGTGCCTTTGCTCCTAGAGGGGATTTTCCTTGACATGGCAGGACATTACCTGGGACAGTCAGAAAACCTTTGACACTATCCAAACACCTATACTTTGGAGAACTCAAAAAGCCACACTCTTTGCTCATCTGAGCCACAGAACGTGGGCAAGTGATTTGATTGACAATTTTCTCAATTATTCCAGGATGCTTACATAATTTGTGCTATATCCCAGTTGCCACAGGAGAGAAGTTAATTCATTGCACACAATAGATGACAATGCAAGAAAGCTTAATTCTCTCATAGAACTAGTTAAGAAAGGCTGCTCTAACGCATATCTTCTGTTATTCTTTACTGAAAATGTATTACAAGAAGTTACATGGTACAGTGTTGAAGATATATATGTCAGAGTACTCTTTTTTTGCTAGTCTTCCAAATCAATTTCTATGAGACAAAGTTACCTATCCAGACTATGATCCCAAAACTAGGATTTTGTCAGAGTGGACACAGATAGGCAGGCAGGATCCTGTGGTTCATGTTCAGAGGAGCATTATCAATCACAGTGCTATGGGGAGGGCAGGGGTGGGGGGAAGAAAAGACAATAAACAGGAAATGAGGAAAAGGGAATTAGGAGCCACAGTGGTTAAAATGGAGTATCATGAGAATTTCAGAAATGGTAGAAAAAGAGTTACAAGATTTGAAGTTAGAATTTTAAATACAGAGAAAATGTCTTTAATAAGTGCTGGCCAAATGATACAAACATGAAATTGGTAGGATTGATACAAATGATGCTATTACTAATGAAAAAAAAGAAGGCATTTTCTTTTTCTTCTGTGCTATTCTAATGTTTTCCCTCGAGGAGAAAAATCTTTTCATGAACAATCATGAAAGGAATATTAAAAAGGAACAGAAACCTAAAATTAACAGAGATTTCAAAGAACACACAGATACTCTAAAATGAGATGAAGTCACCTAGCCTGGGTAATTTCTGTGTCAATTGTGGGATATAAAACGTAGTTACATATTGACGATGCCTATGGGGAGAAACACCTAGGATTCTCAGAAAAGGCAATGCTTGAGATGAATCTCAAAGATGAAAAGAACATTGTAGGTAGATGAGGCAGGGGGAGGAAGGCAAAGTAGTGTGAACAAGAATTTGTGTGGGTATCAGTGATGCTTAAGGGTCTATGAAAGATAGATGCAGAGGAGTAAAGATCATGTAACATTCAGAAGAGATAAGAAAATCACTCCACAAATTTCTAAAACTGTCGGTTCCAAAGAGGAGTCAAAACTGGATGAATAAAAGAATGCTTCAAGTCTCCTAATTCCCAAAGTGGAACTAGAAGATGAGAAAGATTAACACATTCTCAACTTATCTCCCTGAATCCCACAACTACCATTTATTGCAGTAGAGGAGTGTGCCTGTGTGGGGATTAAAACAGGCAATGGGAAATTATTATAATGGGAGCTATTAAGATCAGCTGATCAAGGAAAGAAAAAGAAAAAAAATTGCGCCAAGTTTCAGAAATGTTAGAAAAAGAGTTACAGGGATGGAATGCAAGACCACACATATGGATTCCAGGATGATAATAGCAAGTGCAAAAAGTTTGGAATTAAATAGGAGGAAAAGGAGGTGAAATGGAAGGAGAAAGAGGAAGTAGGTCTTGAGTAGTTGCCCAAAAAAATTGGTATGGACCACAGATTAGCGTCACATGAGAAATTGTTAGAAATGCAGATTCTCAGACTCTGCCTAGACATATTGAATCAGAAACTCTTATGTGACATCCAGCAACCTACTTTAACAAGGGCAGCAGGTGATTCTGGCACACATTAAAGCCTGAGAACTGCTTCCCTAAATCAACTAGCGTCTGCACTTCTGTAGTGGAAGCAGGAAGCACAGTCTTAACTCAAAGGGCCAGTTTCTCTCTAATTATATATCAAATAATTTTATTAAAAAAGAAAAAAGCCATCCTAAATTTTTATGCTCTTTTTGACTTCAGGGATCAGTCACAAATCCTTTAGTTAAAAAGATCTGCTGCAGAAAAGAATGTCAGTTTTTTCTTAACTACCAAGAATTACAATGAGCTTTTTATAGCTCTGAAAATAAAAGACCTAAAAACAGAAAGCTTAGTGAACTTGCTGCTGATTCATTTATACCAACCGATAAAATTTATGAACCATCATCAATTTTCACTCTAGCTATTCTGTCATGACTTTAGGCAATTATTTACAACAATGCTTCACAAAACCTTAATACTTACTCAAGCACAGAAGTTCCTATTATGTATTTCATAACAGATAAAATCAGTTCTACAGCACTTCCTCTTCTTTTGGGGAACCGGAGCTTAGAGAACAGAAAGTGCTCTATAAAAAAATACAATCTGACTTAGGACATTTATTCCCATCCTAATAAATTCAATGAGCAAAAGGCAATTTGCTTGACAAAAATAATTTCTTTTTCAAAGGGTTTATGATTCAGGCCCAACCAGGAGACAGAAATCCCACTAGTTATTTGAATAGGAAAAGTCCAATTTAAAGAACACAGTAGAAGGTGGTCATTTACTAAACCCTGGTAAAAGGGGTCCAGAACTATCAAGTGTAAAAAAAAAAAAAAAATCAGCTACTATCTCCAGGCTGTGAAAACACAGACAAATAAAGGAACTAAATACAGGAAGAAGGCTGCTCCTACCCCAGGTTGAGATTCTGTCTCTTGAGAGAGGAAGTAGCTATCATAGTAACACCCAGACTGAGGGTAGCTAGGGAAGGTGTGAAAGAGGCTTGCACTGGTTGGTGGGAGAGGCCACTGGCTGCTGGGTTTTGTGACTTGGCTGGAGGTGGTCTCCAGAAGTGACACCTAATGGCCAGAAAGTAGCTGCTCACAAGCAACTACTGACTGGGAGATCATGGTTTCAGGTCAGGGTGGAGTTCCTTTGTGCCTTCCTGGCTGCTCATCTGCTCTGAAAAACAATATTGAAGCACTAGACTCTGGAAGGGAATTGTCTTCTTCCTTTTATTGTCTGGAAGTTCACACCAGTGCCCCCCACTGGCAAAGTGGAACATTGTCCCAGTGGGGGAAAGTGTTGGGGCCAGCTGCAGCCTCACAAAATGGCAGAGAATTTGAGAGACAATAAACTAACTGGTAACTATTCAGCCTACCCTTTGGCTACTCAGCTCCCATATACACCTTTCTATACCTGAGACTTCACACAACTACAAAACAACTTGAGATCTCCACCTAATAAGAGGCAGCGCTATCCTTCATGCATTTGAAGTTCTTACTTTCTTCTCCAATGGGGAAACATAGTTCCAAGGTTTATTGTAATGAACGTATTATAATTTAAGCACAGTCGCATAGTCTGTTATTTAAAAACTAAATTGTAAACTGACCCTTCCAGATCTTGTATATAAAACTTATAAATGGAAGAGAGAAGAAAGTCACTAATGTATATAAACTCATACACATAGCAAACAAATAAAAATATATAAAATTACCTCAGTACTTGTTTCTCTAAATGTTGAGGGTATACTCTTCAAATTTATGGATGGCACATAATTGAAAATGATATAGAATAAATTGAAAAGGAGCCAGGATATTAAAATATTTTATATCAATACAAATACTAACAAACTAATAGAGTTAGATAAGGTAGGACTAAAGTTCATATAGAAAGACAAACAGGCAAAAATAGCTGGGAAAACAGAAACAGGAAAAACTAACTGGAACTAGCCCTACCAGATATTAAAATATAATACATGCAAATCTTCTATAAATAATACTATATAACATAAAAAGATGAATAGGTCAGTGGAATAGAATTGAATAGCCAGTGTTAGATCCAAATACTGATGGAATTTAGCAGATGATAAAGGTGGCTATCACTGGGTTGAAGATAGATTTTTTACTGCATGGTGCTGGGACAACTAGGTAACCATTTAAAAAAAGATAAAATTAGATTAATATCTCACACCATATGCCAAAAAAAACTCCAAATGAATTAGGACTCTAAACATAAATTCTCAGATTTTACAGTACTAATAAAGAAAATAGGAGTGAGTTTTTCTTTAACCTTGGTGTAATAAAAGACTGTCATGGCTCAAAATCCAGAGGAAATAAGAAAATAATGAATTTGATTACATAAAAATTAAATATTTTTGCAACAAAAAAGTCAAAGTATAACTGACAAACTGGGAGAAATTATTGATGACATATAAGACAGACAAAAGGCTAATCTTAATATAAAACAAATTTTAAACTTGGAGACAGTAGCTAAGGTATTGCTTCCTAGGGAATTTATAACATTAAATATTTATATTAGAGAGGAAGAAAGGTCTCAAATCAATAATGTAAGTTTCCAATTTAGGATCTAGTAAAATAAGAGAAAAATAAACTCAAAGCTAGAATAATGAATAAAGATTTTAAACAAATCAAACCCAGAAAAATAGAGAAATAACTAGTTCTTTAAAAATAAGTATAATTAACAACCATCCAGTAAGATAGACCAAAAAAAAGAGACTTCACATCATATTAATATCAGGAGTGATAGACAAGCTATTACTGCAGACCCCACAGACAATGATAATAAGGAAATACTACAAATAACTCTATGCACTTAAATTTACTAACTTGTATATATGTGAAATGAAAAGGACCAATTCCTTGAAAATCACTAACTACAAAAACTTATCTAAGCTTGAATTGTAATGTTACAATTCAAGAAATCAATTTCATAGCTTGAAATCTTTGGGAAAAGAATATTTAGCCCAGATCATTTTAAAAAGAAATAAAAATAATTCTATACAATCTCTCCAGAAATCAGAAGTGCAGAGGACATTTCCCAGTTCATTTTATGAGGTCAACATTAGCCTTATACCAAATTCAGACAAAGACATTCATTATAAGAAAAGAAAACTACAGGTTCATATCCTCAAGAACATAAAAACTTACATTTTAAATTTTTAACAAAATATTAGCAAATAAGGTCGAACAACACATAAAACAAATAATATATCACAAGCAAGTGGAGTGTTATCTCAGAAATGCCAGACTGTTTGATTCAGCTTCAGAAATTCAATCATTGTTATTCACTATATTAGCATTCTAAAAAAAACTACCACATGACCATTATCAATTGATAGAAAAAAATTTAACAAAGTTCAACATGTATTCACCATAAAAACTCTCCACCAACTAAAATAGGAACTCCTCCTCCGGTAAAAAGCATCTACAAAGAGTCCATGATTATCATCTATGTTGAACAGCCTCAACCCAGTACCAAATACCTATGTGCCATAGGCTAGATATCTATATTTTATATAGCTGATATACTAGGTGATGTGGATAACATATTTGCATATACATAGCATATAAAGAAAACAATCTTTCCCTTCTGTCCATTTTCTTAGAATCTTATAACATTGATTTCTGCTGATCCTAATATTTTTTCGGTCAAAAAAAGGTCAGAATTCCAAAGTATAGTTTGTTGTAACTTTCTTTCACAAAACAGAAGTTTCTCCAATAAATGAAATGAATTTCACTATAGTTACAACAAAGAAAAGTTGTCCTGCTGAAAAACACTCCCAGGTTTTTTTAACTTATGTTACATTCAAAGTAATTTTATAATTCAGCTTATTATACAGAAAAGGCAATATATTTACCTTACTGTTTATGAAACACAACATATGATGTCCTGCATTTCCAAATTCCTATTTCAAACATTGCTAAATGTTCCAAACTTTATAAAAGGGGCATCAATGAAGAGATAGAGCTCAGAGAATTCTATATTTTATTTACATGGAGAGTTTTGGGAGATGGAAGTTCACTTTATCACTTCAGTCTTATTAGCATTTGCTTCTGTCCAGATAGAATGTTAATATGCTTATAACAACTACTAAATTATAATTTAGTATTTAGTATAATTTAGCATACTCAATTTTTTTTAAAAATTTGCAAAAAGGGGTGATTCTGTAATTCATAACTCATATTGAAATAAGTGCTTTTGTTTCCTTTTAGTATACAAACTTGATAAGGATTAAAATGCATAAGACTAGAGAGACTGAATTGTATAAAATGTATAAATGTGAAAAAATGTATGACTAATATCACTGATTTGTGTTACCTACCCCTTCCCCCAAATTGCTATGTTGAAGTCCTAACCTTCAGTTCTTTAGAATGTGACTATATTTGCAGATAAGGCATTTAAAGAAGCAATTAAGATACAATGAGGTCATATGGGTTGGCCCCAATCCAATATGACTGGTATCCTTATAATAAGAGATTAAGACACAAGCACGCATTGGTACAGAGGAAAGACCATGTGACATCATAGATAGTGAGAAGCTGGACATCGGCAAGTCAAAGAGAGGGACCTTTGAACAGACCAAACTTGCTGATACCTTGACCTTGGAGTTCTAGCCTACAGAAATGCAAGAACTATTGGTTAGGCCACACAGACTATGTTACCCTGTTATGACAGTACTAGCAAGAGAATGCAAGGGGTTTTCAATATTTTTTTCAGCATGTATTGAAAAATTCCTGCTGTATACTGGGCAATGTGGGGAATATTGATATTTTAAGAAACAATTGCTTTTACTCAAGAAAGAATATTCAGAGAATTATATTCAAGAGAATTAATATTCAAGAATATTCGGACTTCACTGAGTGGAAGACAACTGCGGTAGATCTTATATTCTCGGTACATGTACATGTACTCTTACATTCTTTAATGAGAAAATTGTCTTTTCTTCATGGTAGCTAAAGTAAATCTTAAAATTTTTGTTTGTAGTACTTAAAATCCCATAATAACATGTAAAAACAGCCTCACCATGGAAAAATTATTATTATTATTTAAAGATTTTATTTATTTATGCATACAAGCTGGGGTACAAACCAGAGGCATGGGGTGGCGAGACGATTCACCAGAGACAGAGTGGGGAGCAGAACAGGCAGATTGATGGAAATACACTGCTGAGGGGAGCAGCGGGCGAGGCAGGAGAGGTCTGACGTGCCATGTGGGAATCTCCCGGGCCAGGCGTTGAACTCGCATCTCTGCTGCTGACAGCTCCACAATGCAGTGCCTAACCGCTGTGCCACAGGGGAGGCCCCACCATAGAAAAATAATTAATGGACAACTTTTGTCTTCATTTCTTCTACCCCATTACAAGAAGTACAAAAGTAAAAGGAGTGAAATTTTATACTAATAATGTCCCATTGATCTCCAAACAGGTGCTCATTAACAAATGAACACCCGCTACAAGACAATAATTTGATGCCAAGGGGCTGATAACTCTATCTGAGAAGAGAACAGGGTGCCTGTGAGATCCCATCTACAGTATTTTACTATTAAGAATTATTTTTTAATAATTAAAAATGAAGACTATTTTGGGCCTCCCCGGTGTCGCAGCGGTTGGGCGCTGCGCTGTGGAGCTGTCGGCAGCGGCGACACGAGTTCGACACCCGGCCGGGGAGAATCCCACATGGTGCGGCAGACCTCTCCTGCCTTGCCCGCTTCTCCCCTCAGCAGTGTACTTCTGATCTGCCTGTTCTGCTCCCCACTCTGTCTTTGGTGAACCCTCTCGCCTCCACGCCTCTGGCCTGTACCCCAGCTTGTATTAAAAAAAAAAAAAAAAAAAGAAGACTATTTTACTATTCTCATAAAACAGAAGCATTTCTTGTATTTGTGTCCCAAAGACAATCCCTTACCTCCAGTTAGAAGTTTTAAAACTTATATAACTGCTTTTCTACTTTTTTATTTTAAAAAGCCCTGTGTTATTAATTAGAAAAGATATGTTGATCAGTGAGAGTTTTGTCTGTTCTCTGGAGTTTGGTACATGCTGTATAATCTATTCCAACCCACTCATCCACATTACTCATCTCTATCACTGAATAATTGAAAGTTAGCCTCACATTTGGGCACTTACTGTATTGTCTTCTCATACATTCTTAATATTGTATTGTTAATAAGTTGATAATGTACCCCCTTATATTAGTAATAAATAATTAATCAAAGGTGCTGAAGTCTGGGAATATGAACTATCAACTTTCCTCTCCTCCCTAAACATTGAGTTCATTACTTTGATCACTTGGACCAGTGGCTAGGGTTAGCCTATCCTCTGAACATTAAATAAACAGTTTAGGGAAACTCCATCTAAAATTTATCAGAAAGAGACAGAAGTTTACAGACATGTTTATATTACTCGATAAGACATATTCCCAACATATGGTTATAGCTGAAAACGAAATGAAGCTTTCTTTGGCTTTGTCTATAACTTCCATGATTAATATTAAACACATTAACTCCATTCGTTCAATCAGCCCACAAGGGTTTCCTGAATGCTACTCTAAGGCACTGTCTATGTCAAGTTCTCTGGAAGCAGAGCCTGAGATGGGGATTCTTGCTGAAATGATTAATTGAGGGATGTAAGGAGAAGAGGGTTGAAGGAGACAGAAGGGAACAAACACATACAAGATGTTGTCTCAACAGGACATTGGTTCAGGCTGGTCCCACAAGTAGTTCTGGTCCCATCTTGAGGGCAGGAAGGAACTTTTGTGCCCCATGTCAGTCAACGATTGGATGGGGGCTTATAACCTTCCAGGGTGTGTCTACCCTAGTCTCCTGTTCTGTTGAAAAGAAGATATGGGGGCCTCCCTGGTGGCCCAAGGGGTTAAGTCTCAGCACTATGAAGCTATAGGCAGTCACTGCAGCAGGAGTTCGATCCCTGACCAGCGAGCTAACCCACATGGCGCAACAGACCTCTCCTGCCTCACCGCTGCTCCCCTCAACAGTGTATTTCAGTCAGTCTGCCTATTCTGCCCCCCATTCTGTCTCTGGTGAATTCTCTCACTGCCCACCCCCAACCTCTGGCCTACACCCCAGCTCTTGCATGCATAAAAAAAGAAAGAAAGAAAGAAAGAGAGGGGGACAACCAAAATGCTAACAGCAAAACCAACCTTATCCAGGGGAGACAGGCATCAATATGGTCAAATAGATGATGGTGTTAGGTACAGTCATGACTTACTAAGTTTTTAAAAGTAGCCAATACTTTAAGGAAAGTTACCATTCATTTTCCACATAAAGAAACTGAGGTTCTGGGACACAATCTTAGAAGTTCCCAGTATGGACTAAAAAACAAATCTGAATTTTACTAGTAGGCTTTTATTATATACTAATTCCTAATGTCAGAAATGTTTCTTTCGATTAGTATATAATAGCAGAAATCTTTTTTTTAATATTTATCTTTTAGAAATATAAAGGCCCTTATAACATTTTGTTAAATGACTAAATGACTTTGTCATGGGAAAGAATAAGCTGTTCAAGAACATGTACTGGTCTCCTGTCTTCAGTGAGCTTAAGAATTTAACATCTAAATTTAGATGAGGATAACAATAATACAAAGTCAGGCCCAACTGGAGACAAGAATAAGAAATGGGAGATCAATTTCTTCCTATCACAAGTGATGAGACAGAAAAACTCCAGGCTGGAATAATGCCTAGAATGGCAAGAGCAAAAAAAGATATATCAGCACCAGATATTTTTTAAACAGCACTTAGTATTTTGACCACATTTTATGAGGAAGAATCTTGAAAGAAACAGGGTTCTATTTTCAAGCCTGTAGACTCAACAGACAAAATAATTCATTTTCCCCCTAAAACATTCTGACTTTAAATATGTATTTACGCTGTCTTTAGGCATTTGATAATTATACTAGATAGCCCATATGTGAGGGTTATGAATTCTGCTTAATTTATCTCTTGCTATGAGGAATTCTGTTATTTTTTTGAATACTCTTTTTTTAAAAAAATATTTATTTATTTATGCATACAGGAGCTGGGGTGTAGGCCAGAGGTGTGTAGGAAGGGTGTGTGTGTGTGAGGATTCACCAGAGACAGCGTGGGGGAGCAGAACAGGTGGATTGACTGAACTGCTGAGAGGAGCAGCAGGCAAGTCAGGAGAGGTCTGCTGTGACATGACGGAAGCTCCCTGGCTGGGGATCAAACTCCTGCTGCAGTGGCTGCTGATCACGTCATAGTACTGAGACTTAACCCATTGCGCCACCAAAGAAGCCCCTGCTATGAGGAATTCTTAACGTAGAGTCATTGGAAGATCAAAAGGTCCATGGGATAGGATTCAGAGAGTGCTTGAACTTGATGGGTAAAAAAAATGACATCTTTATTTTCAGTATCATTTAACTGAAATTTAGAAAGTCCAGCAATGGATGTTGGCAAAATTCTTCCCTGTGACATTGTCATAGTAGAAATCATAGATACATTCAAGTCACAGTGAAGTTATTATGGATATCTCAAAATACTATGCACATCACTCTTCAAAACTACTGCAGTATTAACTGTGAGCCTCCTTGTGCACAGACATTTTGAACTGAAGCTAACTGCAGTGCCTCTCTGGACCCCAAATGGTGACGCTGTATATCAATAACCTCGTAATCGAAGTTTAACTCAAACAACTTTAGAGAATTTTGGTATTCCTTGACAGAACCATATCCATTTCTTACTAATCAAGCTAATGGAACTTTAATTGAATTTATGATAGTGTGTTTTTAGAGTCCGGATTGTCAACACTTGTAACCAAAAAAAAAAAAAAATCCAAAAAACTGGAAGTCAACTGGATGTCTTTATATGACATGCTAATTTCACTGTCAGAGAAAGTTTTATCATTCTTATCATGCAAGCAACATTGACTTCCATACCAGTAAAAGTCATCAAAGGTAAAATTTTACTTTAATTTGCCTTCATTTTAAATCACTGTTAGCTTGCATATTTTAAAGGCTCATGTATTGTTATGACATGTATTTTATGACACTAAAATAGTTTAATATTTTTTCAATATAATTGTTTTCTTGGTAACCCTATGTATCCTATGTATTCAAAAAATTATTCTTAGTAAGAATACAGAGGTTTTACCAGACTATCAAAATGGGTCTATAATAAAAAAGGAGGTTAGGAACCCATTATTTAGATGCAAGTTACTTATTAATTATAGAAATCATGACATTGAATAGTAACTTTCACTATTCATTTCTGTTCTGATTGTAATCATTATTTCTGCAACTGCTCTTTTTCTATTTTTATACCATTATGAGATATGTTTTACATGTCATAAAATCACCCATTTCAGGTATATAATTCAATCACTTGTAGTAACTTCATGAGTGGTGCAACCATCACCATAGGTCAGTATTGAAACATCTCCTTCCCACCACTAAGATTCCTCATGTCTACTTATGTTCATATCACTAGCTCACTGTTAGGTACACTGAAATTGAATCTCACCTCATCTCCATTGATTACAGTGTTTTTCAAGTTTTAAGAATTAATCTATCATGAAAGACCTATGCCTATGCTAACCCTTAGCATCACATGACTGGTATACATTTTAGAAACAAGTTTAAATAAAAGATACTGATTCTAATTGATTCAGGCAGTAGTCATCAACATATGTGAAAACAAATGTTTGAGGGGTAACAGGATAGTTTCATAATCTCAAAGTAATTTTCCCCAAGGCACCTATTAATTATAACGCTACAGTTGAGAAACATGACAGACATCACCTTAGCTAAATGATCAAGGTTAACGTCTCCAAAAATGAGACTAATCAACAACATATGACTCTTAATGCGGTTCGCTGAGAATAACACAGCATCATGTCTGTGATATTCCTGCAAAAAGATGCACTTGAATCTATTAACAAGAAACATCAGACAAACCCTAACTTGAGGAACACACTACACAATAATAGTCTTATACTCTGCAAAAATGTTAGCTTTGTGAAATACAAAGAAAGCCTCAGGACTTCCCATATTGAAGGAAAGTAAAAAGATTCAACAACTGAATGTAATGCACAACCCTAAATTGCTTTTGTTGTGATTGTCATTTTTGGGGAATTAGTGATGTCTGAATAAAAATTGTATAGTAAATAACGGTGGACCAGTATCAATTTCCTACTTTTGAAAATTGTGTTGTAGTTACATAAGAAAATGTCATTGATTTTAGGAAATGTACACTGACATGTATAGCAGGAAAGAAGTTTCATGTCTGCAACTTTTAAATGGTTAAAAAAATGCATATGTAGTGTGTGAATGCCCATGTGTAAAGAGAGAGAATGAATTAAGTACAATTAAAATTAGTATCCAGGGAATAGGGGTGGAAGTTATTCTGCCTTTGAAATTTTTTTGTAAGTATGAAATTCTGTTGAAACAAAATAAAAGACACTTTGTTCTTAGTGTTCTCACTGTCATACCAAATATTGAAAGTTCTGATACCTCAATTTGTACTCCACTGTCAGTTATTTTTAGCTACTGGCAAATTTTCTCCATAGATTTTTTTTATTATTATTTTTTTTTGCTGTGCTCCATTTCTTTCATTTAAGTATTTGTGTTCTCCTGTTTTATTTATTATTTCCCTAGGGCAGATGATACTGAGTTTCAAACATATGGCTATTTTCATTTTCTGCCAATCACCTACAAGAAAAAATGTCCCCCCAAAATGTAATCATTGTGCTAAACTAAAATAAGGTATAGAACTGTGAAGCAGAATGAGGCACATATTTTGGGAATCAGCAGCTTGGGTTGGCTCCTCATTCAATTCATGACCTTCGAAAAACCGCATCATTACTTTATGCCCTATTCTCATAACCTCTTTCCCAAAGCTTTCATTACAGTGTTGAAAGGATTAACATCAATTTGAATCTCCATGATTTAAGTATTAAAAGAGTTACCACAAATACAAAAAAAAAAAAAAAAAACACCTATAAATAGCTTACTTTTGAAAATCCTTTTCTTGGTATTTTGGGAGTTGTTTTAAAACTATAAAAGTTTTTCATAATGCTCAAAGTATTGCCAGCAATGGATTGTGGTATTCTTTCTTCTTGTGGACACTATTATTGAATATTATTGAAGACAGTAGAATTATGCAAATCCCCAGTATTTGCCTATTTTGTCTCTTCATTTTTAGACTGAACAGGCTTAGGCCTGTTAATTTTTTTTCCTTCAAAGTTTTTACCTTCCACACCAGGCTTGCTGTTTTCACCTACGTAGCATCTATTCACCTTTTTTTTCTGACATGGAGTTTAGTTTAGGGAAACATGCTTCTGCTAGCTCAGTGCATATATTTTAGCTGGGACTGTCCGGGGGGCGGGGGGTCCTTTGGTACAGTCTGACCAAGCAGCACAGCACATATCCTGTCTGCATTGCTCGGTTTGGGAATAGACGCATGGTAGCAAGGACCATGAGGCCCTCTTTGGGCGCATTCTAAAATTATTAAGAAACAGATGATCTCTTTCCATTGGGATTACTAGAAACCGGGAGAATGTAAACCTGATCTTTCTAGTAACTATCTTGCCACCATGAGGGAAAAATATGTCTAAGGCAGTTTCCAACTCAGATAAAAGCAGAGATGAAAGAGAAAAGGAAGTAATTTCATAATGATCACTTGAGCATCTAGAATGGGTAATCTGAAGTTTGCTAATGTGAATGAATATATTTCCTTTTTTTGGTTGTTGTTTTTTAATAAAAGGCTATTGGAAAGTAAATGACAAGAGTGCAATTTTAATTGCTTGCCATTTCTAAATAAAATAAGTGATTATTACTATCCTTTTTCTGGGCATGTATTTACTATTTTAACCAAAAGTATGATATTCTTCTTTAGCAATACATTTTTATAATATATTTTATCATTTAAATAATAACTAGAGAATCCAGCAGCTTTTAAAAGAAAAGAAATTAAGTTAAAAAGCAAAATAAAAAAGTTTGAGCTCCCTCTGCTGGCTCTATTGGGACATACCAGAGTGTATTTTAGTTTTATTTGAAAACAAACTGGCACGTGGTTAATGCCATTAGTTCATTTGTCAATGATAGTTTTAAACTTTGTGTTTACATAATCTTATAAATGTTAAGTTCTGCTAATGTGCCACTAATAATGCAAGTAGGATGAACATTTCAATATAAATGTTAGATTTATTTATAGTACATCCCTAAAAGTTCTACCACATAGTGTATCCTACCATGTTCTACCTACATGCAGCACACAATATGTACAAGAGGATTTTAGTTTTTAAATTTATTATGGCTTTCAAATTGCAGGAATAGTAAAAACACATTGTGTTAATATATTGATATCTAATTGATTAAAAATATTGTGTGCATATTTCTAGTAAGGAGGAATATAAATATTTGCATGATGATTTATATGATGAATCTGAGTATCTGTAAATACTGTCTTGTTTTGTCATGACAGTTCAATCTATAATGTACTATTTTAGATGTGCTTTGCAAAATTGCCAGCTGTCTTTCCTCTCTTTTTATTTCTCCTTTTACCTTCCAGATCACTAGTTTGTGACTCAGTAGGTACTATCTTATTCTCCTATTTAGCTATTAAATTTAGTGGGGGTTTTTTGAGTTGTACTTCAATCAGGCTTTACTCTCTCTTTTTTTCTATTTTTGTCCTGATGAATATTGCTCTCTGAAGCTACTGGTGCTTCTTATATAAGATGCTGTTTTTCCTGGTTGGTTCATATGTTAAATTCTGATTGTTGAAGGAGCGGGAATTCCCCATGTGGTGGAAAGCAAAGGTGTTTCTAGTGAGTTTTGTGTTAGAGTCAGCTTTACATGCCCATAAGAACTGATTGTTGAATTTTCAAGTATTTTTCAAGCTAATTGTTAAACTCAGCCTTTATTTGAAAACTAATTTATACTTAATATAATGGTAGTTTCATTAAAAGATAATAAATACCCAAAAGTCATCATTTTGTAGTTATTTTACTTCATTTTATTATTTGGGTTCTAGGTTATTTACATCTATTGTATTTGTATGCTGGGATTACTGTATCAGAGTGTACTACTGCCCATCTCTTTCCAACTCTGCATTCAGTGATACGTTGGTAACTTGAAAATGAGTATGGTGGTAGCATTTACACCATGGAAACTGGTAAATCAAACTAGTTGGGCTTGATTTTTTTTGTTTTATTGGTTGTCTAGATGTAAGAAAACATGCAGGAATATTTTTTAGATACAAGCATTTTGCAAAAAATCAAATAAAACCATGAAAATTTGTTGTATAGACTTAATAGTAAAGAGTATTTCTTTATTATTTGTGAATTGCATGCTGCACATTTTTATATCAGTAAAAATTATGAAAATATATATGTATTCATACATTTGTTTTCCAGAAACAAGTTGGTAAACCAGCAACAACCAGAGTTTCTATCCCGAAAGGTAATGTGAGCAGTCAAGCCAGTAACTCTCTGCTGACACTCCTGGAGAAATCACAGATGCAGTTCTCACTCAACCTTGAAGGTGCCCTGATTTTTAAAATATGTCCGTGAATTTGATGTACCTTCTTTCTAGAGGTGGCCTCTAACTTCCTTCTTCCTCCCATATGGGCTGAACCTAACGATTCTGTTGAATAAAATGTGGAATTGACATCATTAAATTTCCAGGGTTAATTCATAGAAGACATTGTGGCTTCTGATTTTTACTCTCCTGGACTGCTTGCTTTGGTGGATGCCAGCAGTCACGATATGAGGACATTTAAGCATCCATATGAAGAAGCCCACATGGTGTAAAATTGAAGGCCTATGCCAGGGGCAATTTTGCAAGTAGATTCTCTAACTCCAGGAAAACTTCAAAGACTGTGGCCCCAGCAGACATCTTGACACAACTATAAGACCCCCAACCCAGAACCTCTCAGCTAAGGAACACTCAAGTTCCTGACCCACAGAAATGGGACTGTGATAAATGCTACTTTAAGCCACCAAGTTTTGAAGTAATTTATTATATCGCACTAGATAACTAATATAGTCAGTGAAGACACAGTATCCCCCTTAAATTTCTTCGTGGACTTTTGGGGGTTGATGGAACCTAAGACACTCATACAGTCAGTACTGACTATGTTGAAGTAAGGGTGCTTCATGATGTTCAGAAACCACCAACGCTACTCTTCTTGAGTTTCTTACTAGTTCATGGAGAGAAAATCCTGGAACCACTTCCCAACAGAGCTCAAAGGCTCACTTACCTAACTTCCTATAAGTCTTGGTGAGGAAATATCTTGGAGTTGGAAGAGAAGGGGAGGGATTCATATTTAAGTTCCATGATTCCTTTTAAAGTGTTACCTGTTTTAAAGTTACAGTGCCAAGTGTAATGACATGCTTTGTCCTCTAACTTATGTTGGTACTACATAGATCCCTCTTCTTAGTAAGAAACACAAAAGTAAGATTCAAGTTAAGTCAATGAACAGTCTCTTCAAAAGTTTATTTAGGAGATACATAAAGCATCTAGAACAGTACCCAGCAAATATTTGTTTAATAAAATTCTAGGTCCATCATCTCTTTACCTGGGTAGCCTTGAATATTTTATTTAACCTTCCTGTGTCACAGTTTCTTTTTTTTTTTAAAAGAAAGATTTATATATTTATTTATGCATACAAGAACTGGGGTGTAGGCCAGAGGTGTGGGGTGGTGAGAGAATTCACCAGCGACAGGATGGGAAGCAGAACAGGCAGATCTACTGAATTACACTGGTCAGGGGAGCAGCAGGTGAGACAGGAGAGGTCTGCTGTGCCATGTGGAAAGCTCCCTGGCCGGGATTGAACTCATGCAGCAGTGGCTGCAGATAGCTTCACAGTGCTGAGACTTAACCTGTTGTTCCACCAGGGAGGCCCTGTGTCGCAATTTCTTGACTTGAAAAAGTGGACTAGAAAAAGAGCACCAACTCATAGGGTTATTGATAATTAAGTAAAATCCCTGTAACTTGCCTAATATATAATGTATGTAGAGCCTTGTACATGGCTAGGTTATCAACAAAATGATAGTTAAAAATTGTTAGTTGATGTTCTGAATTCTGTGACACCTTATTTATATCTCTATTATGACACATATCAAATTATAATATAATAGCCTAGATTGGGACAGGATCTTTTTCATTTTTTTCCTACAAAGGAAAAACCAGATCAGCTAGTAAATAGGTGAGGGGGAACTGAAAACTGAAACAGAAACTGCAACTTATGACACTGTATTATTGCTCACAAAATAGAAAAATTGTACCAAACCACGACATGCAAGACAGTAGCTCAATAAGACCACAAATTAACCTAACATTAGCTCCACACAAAATGCTGTGTACTAAAGATAAGACCACCTATTTTTCCTGTAATTTTCTAGTTTACAATTTCTGACAAATGTCTGCTAGGATAATCCTATGACTAACCAGTCAGAGAGTCTTTCCTAAATCCACCTATTGAAATACGGAGCTTCCTATGGTGTGCACTCTCCCTGCTGCAGCACAGTGGTATACTCAACTTTGGGGGTGGTGGAAATGTATCATCTGTTATATGTTAACTATGAAGAATAAAATAGTGAATGAAAAAAAAGCTTTTGCCTTCAAGGAACCAAATCTGTTAAAGTGACAGACATATATAACAATACAGTGTAGTGTGATTATACTAGGGATAAATTCTGACATTCAGTCCAATTAGGGACATCTTCTTGGAGAAAGGGATTTTTAAGCTAAGTCTCGAGGGGTGATTAGGAATGAAGTAAACAATAGGGTTGGGCAAGGTAAATGTTCTAAACAAATAGGGCTCCTTATGTAAAGTATAGAAAAAAGGATAGTGTGGCTCGTTTGTAAGAATAGATTAAGGATTTTACAGGACCAATGCTTAAAAAATATGACATTGCTCCTCTATTTGAAATTCAAAATAAAAATATTGCTAACTATCAAATAGATTTAGGACAGTTCTTCTGTTTTTTTTCTCATCATTTTTAGTTTAAGATTTTAAAAGAATCATAAATTTTTGGGGGCCTCCCTGGTGTCACAAGGGTTAAGTCTCAGCACTATGAAGCTATCAGCAACCACTACAGCAGGCCTCTCCTGTTTTGCCTGCTGCTCCCCTCAGCAGTATATTTCAGTCAATCTGCCTGTTCTGCTCCCCACTCTGTCTCTGGTGAGTCCTCTCACCACCCCCATACCTCTGGCCTACACCCCAGCTCTTGTATCCATAAATAAATAAATCTCTAAAAAAAAAAAAAAAAAAGAATCACAAACTCTCTAACATATATTCATGTTCCTGTTTTGATGGTTCCTCTAGCATAAGGCATTCTAGCTATTGCATAACAGAGTACTACAAATACTTAAGAGTGAAAGGTGAAGAACAAAGAGATGAAACTGTAAAGGATAACAGGTATCAACCAACCAATTAAAGGTCAACAGGCACATTTCAGAGATAATGTAGATTCAGTTATGTTCCACTGCAATAAAACTAATCATGTCAATCTTTTTTTTCCCATTGCATAGAAAGTTACATTTACACTACACTGTAGTCTATTACATGTGCAATAGCATTATGTGTTCAAAAGACAGTGCACAAACCTTAATTAAAAATATTTCATTGCTAAAAAAATGTTAACCATCATCTGAAGTTTTAGCAAATAGCAATCTTTTTCACTGGTGGAGGGTCTTGCCTCAAAGTTACTGGCTGCTGACGCATCAGGGTGGCGGTTGCTGTAGGTTGGGGTGGCTGTGGCAACTTCTTATGACAACAGTGAAGTTTACTGCATCTATTGCTGTTTCCTTTCAAAACAGACTGCAGTGCTGTTTGATAGCATTTTACCCATAGTAGAACTTCTTTAAAAACTGGAGTTAATCCTCTCAAATCCTATTGCTACTACTAAGTTTATATAATATGCTAAATCTGTGTTGTCACTGCAACAATGTTCAGACTCCTTCACCAGGAGTCCATTCCATCTCAAGAAACTACATTCTTTTTTCATCCATAAGATGCAGCTCGTCATTCATGAAAGTTTGGTTATTAATGGCAGCAATTAAATCACATCTGCAGGCTCCATTTCTTGTTCTAGTTCTCTTACTATTTCCATCCCATCAACAGTTACTCTCGCCCCTGAGGTCTTGAAACCCTTTAGAGACATCCATGAATATCTTCTTCAAAAGATCATTTATTCTTTCACTTACTTTTATTGGTCAGAAAACAAGAGACAGAAGTTGAGAAGAGTATGTACACAGTTTCCTTTGACTTCTCGGCTTGCAGGACAAAGACATTTCCTCAATATCTGAGGAATGAAAAATGAAAAAGAATGAAATGAAATCATATGACAGAGTCCCCAGAGAAGCGCCCAAGGGATCAAAGCATATAAGCACTCAAATATCTACTTCTCATGAAATTTCAAGGAGTGGTTTGTGAATCTGCTTTGCTTTCTCTTAGTGTGGGTCCCTTGAGGTATTTACACACACAGTAGCTAATGGAAAGCTATATGTAGCAGGACAGATGAAGAGAATTGTTCTCTCAGTTTCTTATGCAGATTATAGTTTTTGTTCTACAGTGTTCATTCAGCAACCTATATAGGCTTATATATGGATATGTATATCCCTATCCACATATGGATATGCTAATCACTAAAATTTGGTGGAAAATTATATATATACACACACATATATACACATAATTTTCCACCAAATTTTAGTGATTTACCATTTGTTTACAAAATATGAGTTTGGGGATACAACCTCATACCTCAACATGTGCATATGCTTTTTATTTGCCTTCCACTAACTCCAGGGCCAATGCACTATTACTTTACCTCCTCTATATACTCCCCTTCAATCTCTTCTCTTAATTCCTTTTCCTCATCCACACATGCTGATAACCACCATAGTTTTAACAGAGTCTAAGAGCTACTTTTGTTTTGTCAGATTGTTATTTTTGGTTATTTATATTCCTCAAATTAGAAAAATCATCCACCAATTGTCATTCACTTTCTAGTATATTTTATTTAGCATAACCATCTCAATTTCCGTGTATATTGTCCCCAAAACCATATTGTCTCGTCCTTTTTTTTTAAATATTTATTTATTTATGCATACAAGCTGGGATACAGGCCAGAGGCGTAGGGCGACAAGAGGGTTCATCAGACACAGAGTGGGGAGCAGTACAGGCAGATCGATGGAGATACACTGCTGAGGGGAGCAGTGGGCGAGGCAGGAGAGGTCTGCTGTGCTATGTGGGAATCTCCCAGGCTGGACGTCAAGCTCACATCACCGCTGCCAGCAACTCCACGGCACAGAGCTTAACCGCTGCGCCACCAGGGAGGCCCTGTGTCATCCTTTTTTTAATAGCTGAGTGGTAGTCCATTGAATACATATGCTAAAATTTCTTAACCCAGTTTGTCTATCAATGGGCATTTAGGTTGGTTCCGTGTCTTGGCTATTCAATAACTGCATATTGAGAGCATGCAGTATGCTGTGAACTTCTCTAAGTACTAGAGATGAATTTTTTTTTAAAGCATGGGCAAGGTCTTTGCCTTCAGGGAACTTGTAGTAAATTTGTTAGACCTTCCCAGGGACCTTTCAAGTTTCTAGGTTTCCCTGCCTTAATTTATTTTTTAAATTTTTTTAATTATGCAAAACTTTAAACAAATGCAAAAGCTGGAAGTATCATCCAGCTTCAACGGTAATCCACCCATGATTGATCTTGGTTTATTGATAGCCCATTCTCTCTCCTTACTTCATTTCAAATTACCTTGAGAGCACAGACATCACACTTCACCGACAGATTGTTTCTTTCTTTCTTTTTTTTTTTTTTTAGTTAACACTTCTTTAATGTATTAATTGTTTTTCTTTTGCTTAGAAGAACTGGGATGTAGGCCAGAGGTGTTGGGGGGAAGTGAGAGGGTTCACCAGAAACAGAGTGGGGAAAAGAACAGGCAGATTTACTGAGATACACTGCTGAGGGAAGCAGTGAATGAGACAGGAGAAGTCTGTTATACCATATCTGGGTCAGCTTCCTGGCCGTGGATCGAACTCAGGTCATAGGAGAGAGAGCACTGAGACTTAACCTCTAGGCCACCAGGGAGGCCCCCACTGACAGATTGTTTCTAATATTAGGTGCTTTTTCCTTTGGATACTGAGATTTATAAACAATCTGTAACTATCTGTGGCAGTGTGTATAGGAGAAACCTTGTAAATGTGTGCATACATGTGTCTGAGTGAATATGCAATATATGTATATATGCACATATATCCTTTTTATGATTATTACCAATCATAACCATATCCATAAACTGAAGTTCCACAGTACCTGTGAACCAGAGATGGAGTCATTATAATCAATTATGGGTATGAATGGAGTGCCCACTTAAGAGTTGGTGATTGTCCCTCAATATCCTTTTTACCAGAATTGTCTGATTCTATTTAGAGGGAAATGATTGTTGTTTGTTCCCAGTTGACACCATTAGCAACTGCTGAAGTGTATCCTCTTGATTTACCTAGGGAAATACCTCACCACAGCCAGCATTATTTTTCTTTCCAAGTATCATTGTCTATTCTTGTAGGCTAAATGAGAGAGTGGTCATGATTTTCTGCCCTCCCCAGAAGGATAGACCTCTGCAGGCCCACACGCATGCTTCCTGGTGGGCACCTGGAGTAGGGTGTGGGCCTGCGTGAGTGGGCACAACTGATCCAGAAACTAGGCTTATAAGCAGAAGCAGCAGCAGCAAGAGAATAGAGGGGAATCAGAGGGCTGTTTGAGCAGCAGCAGCAAGACCCTGAGATGCCACCAGAGAGCCCCAAGAAGGTGAAGATTTGCTGGAAGCTAGGAGGCCTGCTAGCCTGCTGGCCCCCCGGCCACCCTACGTGCCTTGTACCTGGCTGCCTCGCAAGAAAGATGTAATAAAAAGCCTTAAAAAGCCACCAAGGGCTCCAGGACTCCTCCTCCTTTAGACCTGTCTGCATAGCTCCATGGAGAACCTGTGCTTCCTGGTGTCTTTCATGCCCAACAATTATCAAATGAGATAACTATATTCCCTTTATTAACATGCTCTTGATACTGCTTCCAGGGAAATAAAACTCCTGGCATTATAATGTGAAAGGCTATTTGGCTCCTTTCTGTTATCACTTAAACATTTCCAAATATGGGCCTCCCCAGTGGCGCACCGGTTAGGCACTGCACTGTGGAGCTGTGGGCAGCAGAGATGCGAGTTCGACACCCGGCCCGGGAGATTCCCACATGGCGCAGCAAACCTCTCCTGCCGCTGCTTCCCCCAGTAGTGTGTTTCTGTAGATCTGCCTGTTCTGCTACCCACTCTGTCCCTGGTGAACCCTCTTGCCGTCCCACGCCTCTGGTCTGTACCCCAGCTTGTATGCATAAATAAATCTTAAAAAAAAATAAACCTAACAGTAGTCAGTAACATGTTATTTAAAAAAAATTTCCAAATATAATTAAGTTTCTTTTAAAAGACGTGTGCATGTATGTGTTTGTTTTTCAAGTCATTCTACTACACCAATAACCTTTCAATGGGTGCACATATATTTTTAACGATCATATTGGTATAGACACTATATATGATTTAGAGATATAAGATCACACCCTTCAGATGTATGCTACAAAACCACACCACCACCAAGACACCCATAGTTCTCCTCCATAGTACACTGTGCCCCTTCTTTCTCTGGAAGCCCCAATTCTACAGTCAGATTTCTAGCTTAAAGTTTGTTTATTGGGTTGGTTTTGTCTGATCCTTTGTTTTGTTTCTCTGTATTCCACATACAGATGAAAGCAATTGGTATTTATTTTTCTCCTTCTGAATTATTTTGCTTGGCATTATCTTCTCTAGATTAATCCATATTGTCACAATTGGCAAGAGTTTATTTTTTTTAAAGCTGAGTAGTATTCTTGCAAGTGCGCGCGCACACGCACACACACACTCTGTATCTTCCCAACCCACTCAACTGTCCTTGGGCACTTTGGTCGTTCCATAACTCAGCTATTGTAAATAGTGCTGTAGTGAATTAGGCGTGCATATATTCCTTTGAATTAGGCTTCACATATTTTAAACAAAATCTAATTAAAAAATATTCATGTGGCCCTTGTTTACCTAACTTGATATCCTCCTACATCTCTCTAACCTTTTTTAAGATCCCGGCTCTTCCTTACCTCAGAAACAGCCCACAAGTCATTATGTCTGCCTGGAATGTTCTTGTCTCAACTTTGTTTCACATGGCTAACTTCTATTTATTATTCACTTTTTCTGAAAAAATAAAACCATTAAATATTATATCCTTAGAAAAGTCATGCTTGAGCTGTTTCAGTCTAAATTGTTACAATGGTCCATATTTTTCTTCATAACACCTAACATAATTTGTAATTATAATGTTTTTTTTATGTCAAATTTCTTCTTTCAATAGTAAGCTATATACAGGGCAGGTATCATACCATTTTTCTCCACTGCTGCAAGTAATAGTGTATCTAAAAGAGAACAGACATTTAGTAAACATCTGTTAAATATGAAATGGAAAGATCTAATGGGGTATACAACTGAAAATGAAGATAAAGTAACTGATGAAACAAAGTACCAAAGGAGGTCACAGGGGATTAAATTTAAAGCATAAGATGAAATATAAAACATATATATATACTAAAAAAATGAAGCAATAGGTTCTACATTAATGATGGCCATAGGAAGCCAAAGACTTGTTAGAATGTATGTCCTGGAAGAGAGCATATTAAATTGAGGTGGCTAGCAATGGTTTCAAGGAAGTAATTGGGACAGAAGGGGTGGTTAGATTTTAATATTCACTTTCTTAATTTATAAAAATGGAATGAACCACCTGATTTAATTTGTCTTGTATGTTGGATTCTCCCAGCAGCAGCTGTTGAGGTAGAAAAGTGCAAAAGGTTTGCTATAGAGTAGACTTAGGAAAAGAAAGGAAGCAGGGTTGGGCAGGGGGAGTCATCGGACCGCCATGCAGGTCTGACAAAGCTCTGTCATCCTAACACGGAGTCGGTCCTTATACTGTGCCTTAGTCAGTCTTCAGCCACAGGGAGAGATTGCCCTGAGACGAAGGTAACTTAAGCTTGAAAGCTGAGGTGAACCTAGGAATTAGTAACTGGAAGCTGTCAGCTAACTACACGACTTGCAGTTGGTTAGTGAGTCCTTCCTTGAAGGTAGATCTGAGCAGCACACCTGTGTGACTACCACACATTATAGGATGCCAATTCAACCTAGATTAATCTGAAATTTCATGAAGGGTTTCACCAATTTGTTCTAAAAATATTTGAAAGAGAAGAGCAGAAGAGGGATTGCCTTATTATGTTAAGGTAGTCTGTAAGGATGTAAACATAAATAAGATGGTACTGATGTAGTCATAGACAAGGAGAACAGTTAAAGAAGAGGTCAGAACCAGGGCCATCTATAAATGGTAATATAAGCATATGGTAAAGGTTGCATCAAAAGTCAAATTTAACTGTTGAGTAAAATTATAGAGAACAATTTATTTGCATGTAGAGAAAAAAATAGACTTGATCCTCACCTTATGCCTTATGCCATATACAGGACTGTTTTACAGAAAGAATAAAAACCAAAATGTGATTCTCTGGAGAGAGTAATGAACTGTAAAAGAAATAGAAATATAGAATATCTTTGTGATGTTGAAATGCAGACTGAATTTTTAAACAAGACCCCAAAGTACGACTGAGTAATAAGACTACACATCAGCTAGGAAAGAGAACTTGAAGAAACTGAGTTAAGTATATATAAAGAATATTCTAGAATCAGGCAGTCTGTTAGGGAATATAGCACTATGACTTGCCTATTCAAAATATTTTTCCTTGCGGATGGGAGGGAGTGTAGGTGGGGGAGGCAGGAGGCCGGCAATCTTCACTCTTTCGGGCTCTCAAGCCTTTTCTCCTGGTCTCTGTTGCACCCCAAACAGTCCTCTGCTCCATACTCTGCTCTCTGCTCCCTGCTGCTGCTCCTTCTTCCACTTCTTCTACTGTTGCTTATAAGCCCAGTCTCTGGCTCAGGTGTGCCCACTCATGCGCACCCACACCCTACTCCATGTGCCCACCATCAGACATGAGTGTAGGCCTGTAGAGGTCTATCCTTGATGGGAGGGTGGAAAAACCCTACAAGCACATATCGTTCAACAACCATTTTTGAGCTTCAGACACCGTGCTAAGTGCAGGGAGTACAAAAAGGAAAAAAATTTGAGTCCCAATCCTTAAAGAAGTCATAATCTAGTTAGGGATACAGAATGGAAAACTAAAGAAATTTTAGCCCCTATTCGTATCAAGAGGCAAACTGCCTTTGCATGGGGCATCAGTGAGAAGTGAGTATTTGAACAATGAGGAACCGTCATTCCAGGCAAAAAGGAACAGCACTTACAGAGTTCCAAGGCTTTGAAATAACATAGTATGTCAGGAAAATTTAATACTGGGTATTCTGAAATGTTCATTATTGAATGGAGAAAACAGACCTTAAAGTTTTGTCTTTTTTTTTAGCAGCATTAATTATCGTATTAGATAATTAACACCTCTCAAGGCAAAGTCAAGAAGTTGAAGCACTGAAGTTACAGGGATAAATACTATAGGCGGAGGAAGAGAAGCATGCTAGGATGTACTGTTGACTAATTATGGAGTGATGGCAAGGACTGTCCCATGGACTTAGAGGAGGAAGAGACAGCTGTCCACTACTTTGGTCAGGAAATATTTCATGGGAGTGGTAAAACTCCCATTTTGTTATTCAACAAACTGAGAATCACTGTATAGATCATGGGCTGTTTTTGGAGCAGGAGGTTCAAAACTATCATCTAATAAGGAACAGATAATCAAGTAACTGCAAAGTTAAAGCAGAGTACTATAATTGAGGCACACACAGACTGATTTCAGGAAACCTCAGAAGTAACACTGGTCAACAGTGAGAATATAACTGACTTAAAAAGGCCCTAATTGGTAGTATCTTGTTGCGCTGAACATGAATAGAATCCTGAAAAATTTTTATTAGCTCTCGTTTTGAAGATAGTTCATGTAATTCATTTTATATGTTTCACCATGTAGATTTATCTAGTAGGACTTCAACAACATCCTAAATCAGCCTAGAAAGATGTAATATTGCATCACATTGCATAATACCATCATGCACACATCATTCAGAGTTGACTGCATCATTTTCTGATGCGATGCAATACTACTGCCAGGCGGCTGCTGAAGTAAGCTGACGTCAGCAGTGCTCTATCTAAAGCCCTGTCGGAAAGGCTGAGCATTGAAAATATTTCAGACTTTGTGCAAGACAGTTTAAGCTACTGTTCCATAGAATTGTTATGATTTTATCCATTTAGGTGCAATACAGGACAGTCATGCCTCGAAAGTGCGTTAATAGCGTGGACAGGGCCTCCCTGGTGGCGCAGCGGTTAGGCGCTGCCCTGTGGAGCTGTTGGCAGCGGTGACGGGAGTTCGACGCCCGGCAGGGGAGATTCCCACATTGCACAGCAGACCTCTCCTGCCTTGCCCGCTGCTCTCCTCAACAGTGTGTTTCCGTCGATCTGCCTGTTCTGCTCCCCACTCTGTCTCTGGTGAACCCTCTCACCGCCCCATGCCTCTGGCCCATACCCCAGCTTGTATGCATAAATAAATCAATCTTTAAAAAAATAGCGTGGACAATTTCTGCTGTTGTGGGGAAGTGAGAGTTGCCAAGCAGAAGAAAAGGATCACTTCTCAAGTGAAGAAGGCTTATCATCTTGACTGCGGATGCAAGGTTGGTGACCAAGACAAGCCTTGGGCCCTGCATAGGTGCTGTGCTACATGTACAACACAGCTTTCACAGTGGTTCAGTGGCAAAAGACCATCAATGCCGTTTGCAGTCCCCATGGTGTGGAGAGAACCAAGCAACCACATAAAAGACTGTTCTACTTGGTTCCTCCTTTTCCCCGCGGAATAAAGAAGCAAAAGAAGTCGAGAATAGTCTACCCAAACATACCGTTGCATTGAGATGCCTAGTTCAACAACTGCTGCAGGATGATGCGAAACAAGCATGGAATGCTTTTCACCTAGTGTCTACAAACTTTCTTGGGAATGTTAGGGCAGAAAACTACAAGGAATTTGTAGAAGACATGCTGATGCAGTATCAGAAACTTGGCTGCAATATGTCCATTTCCTTCATTCCCATCTGGATTTCTTGTCTGAAAACTGTGGTATGGTTAGTGATGAACATGGAGAACGTTTTCATCAAGATATCACATCAGAGGCCTCCCTGGTGGCGCAGTGGTTGAGCGCTGCACTGTGGAGCTGTCAGCAGCGGTGATGCGAGTTCAAAGCCCAGCCGAGGAGAATCCCACATGGTGCGGCAGACCTCTCCTGCCTTGCCCGCTGCTCCCCTCAGCAGTGTATTTCTGATCTGCCTGTTCTGCTCCCCGCTCTGTCTCTGGTGAAGCCTCTCACCACTCCACACCTCTGGCCTGTACCCCAGCTGTATGTATAAATAAATCTTTTAAAAATATATCACATCAGTGGAACAAAGATACCAGGGAAAATGGTCCACTACAATGCTGGCTGACTACTGCTGGACACTCCCCAGAGATGCTCCTGAACAGCTGTATAAGAGACAAGTGAAGAAATCTAAGTAGCCTATGACTTGATTTTTTTACAGGTATTAACCGTAGGCCTATTACTATTGGCATGCATTTCATGATGTGAACATCCATTTATTGCAGATTACAAAAAAGCTTGAGCCAAAATTAGAATTTGACTGTCATATTCATGTTGAGCACATACAAATTGATAGGAAATGACTAATTTTATTTCAGTAACATGACTTTGTAAAAATTTGTTGCCCAGTGATTGGCATGCATTTTGTGATGTAAACATCAATTTATTGCAGATTACAAAAATAAGTAGAGCCAAAATAGAATTTGACTGTTGTGTTTGTGTTGAGCACATACAAATTGATAGGAAATGACTAATTTTATTTCAGCGATAAGACTTTTGTAAAAATTTGTTGACCAGTGCAATTTTCCTTAAAGTTAGGGAGGTCAGGGATGAATTTCCAAAGCTGATGCTGTCTGCCTTGAATTTTGGAGGAGTAGGATTCCATATAATGAAAGGGAGGGAAATATATAGTTTAATGAGATCACTCATGCCTTCCAAGGAACATGAAATAGTTCAGAATGATTGGAGCAAAAGCTAAAAGACATTGAAAAGAAGCTCCTATCAATCAATTAGGAAGATGTTTGATTATGAAAGGCATTTTATAGGATGTTAAAGAATTTGGATTTTTATCCTGAAGATTGTGGGAGTTGATGAAAATTTTATTCAGAAAATAACAAGACTAGTCCTAAGTCTCAAAATGATTGCTACTAAAGGCAAAGATGATGAAGGCAATTGAAGATGAACTGATATGGGGGCAGCCCAGGAAGCAGGGAGATGAAATAGTGGTTCTAACCATTGTTTAGGAAAAAGAGAGAAGGATGGGCAAGATTTGGGCAACCAGAAAAGAAGCTAAATTCCCTGCGGGAATTGATGTGAATAAATGGAAAGGGGGAGGGCTAGCAAATCAACATACTTAGAGTACACAGCATTTGCTAGTGGAGCAGTGATTAACTGGAAGACTAGAGTAGAGATTGAGTTATGGAACAGTTGGTGATGAGTTGAAGATATTGGTGCGGCTGGCCTGTGGTAAAGCTATAACATAAATAGGCAATCCCAGGAAATCGGTTGAAGGTTTAAAAAAAAAAAGACATAAAAAACAGGCCCAACAATTAGGATTTTACTTTTCCCTTGGCAATATTGAATTTATTTATTTATTTATTTATTTTAAGATTTATTTTTTATTTATACATACAAGCTGGGGTACAGGCCAGAGGCGTGGGGCGGTGAGAGGGTTCACCAGAGACAAAGTGGGGAGCAGAACAGGCAGATCAGAGGTACACTGCTGAGGGGAGCAGCGGGCGAGGCAGGAGAGGTCTGCCGCACCATGTGGGACTCTCCCTGGCCGGGCGTCGAACTCGCGTCGCCGCTGCTGACAGCTCCACAGCGCAGCGCTCAACCGCTGCGCCATGGGGGAGGCCCGGCAATATTAAATTTATAATTAATTTTTTTATTGCAGTAAAATATACATAACATGAAATTTACCATCTTAACCATTTTTAAGGGTACAGTTCAAGTATATTAAGTAGTATTGGCATTAAGTACATTCACATTGTTGTGCAACTCTAAACACCATCCGTTTCCAGAACTTTTTCATCATTTCAAACTGAAACTAACATTAAAAAGTAACTCGTCTTTCTTCCCTAGTCTCTGGCCCTGACAGCCATCATACAACTTTTGGGGGGCTCTAGGAGTTTGGCCACTCTAAGTACTCTAGGTAATATCTAAGTGGAATCATACAATATCTGTCCTGTTGTGTCTGACTTAAGTGATTAACTAAACCACTTTAATCAATACACTGGTTATTCAGTAGCTGGATTCTAATTTGTATTCTACTCCATGTGCTTTATTTTGGAGCGTATATCTAGCTTTTCTGGACAATCGTTTCCACCTAATGCTTAAGGACACTACACTCAAGCAAATTCTAAACTCAGTACTAATGGCAAATCAGTTTACCACTGTGTCTGCCCTAAGACCTTTTTACTGGTCTGCTTGTCTTTGTGTACTGTTTTCCTTCCATAGTTTATGGACCTTTTGCAAAATTCCAGTAGTACCTTATTGGCAGTAAGTAATGAATGCAATCATACCTGTCTAGCCACCCAGGAGGGGACGTTATTTGCGATGCTTATTTGAAGGTTCTCTTTTGATATTGCGTCATTTTCCTATGTGGGGTTGAATCTGCTCTAAAGAGAAACCCCCCCCCCCCCACACACACACAGCACCCCCCCACCCCTTAGCTGAGAAAAATATCTGGAAGTTCCAGATGGTTGAAAACAATTTGAAAACTGCCAGGATTTTCTCACATGGCGTTTGGGGTATCCCTAGGTGCCTGGTGTGCTCTGTCAACAAGCCGAGCAACTTGGACAGCTAACCCTGCGGAGCTGTTTGTGGGTTCCGTTATGCCCGCTGTGCTTCCAATCCAGCCCGCACCCCAGGACAGAGCACGGCACTGCAGCACACTGAGGTAAACGGAAGAGGGAGCCCAGCGCAGCACACCTGGCGCCCAGGGGCCGGCGCGCCTCCCATGTGGACGCTCGCAGGGAGCGCTCCAGCCCGCAGGTTCGTTCCAGTTGACGCGCCACGGCCTTCCGTTACAGAGGACGAGTCGGGGCTGCCGCCGTTTCTGAAGCCAGAGGCCTTTCCCTCCTTGTGAAAAATAAGGTCTTTATTCCCTAAGAGGACCAAGGCGTAAAAAGTCACAAAGGAGCCAAGCCACGCAAATACGCAAAAACCGAACTACCACACTAGCTCCGCACGCTCCTCGCCGATTTTACGTCTCTACCCAGCAGGCTCCGGGAGTTACCGCGAGATTTTGCCAATTCTCGCGAGATTTCCCGGCAGCCATCTTCTTGGGGGTGCTGGGAGCCGGGAAGACCCCCTGAGTCGTTCCCATTGAGCTGCCCTTCGTTTTCGCGTTCTTCACTTTGCGTCTTCTTCATTGTCAATCACCACCTGGCCCCGAAGCTGAGAGAAAGGCCGGGTCTAGGCGCGTAACGCGCTTGTGGTCCGAGAAGATTCGCTGGGGTGGGCGGAAGGGGGAGGGCCGGAGCAAACCGTTGCTGCCTCAGCCCGGGCTGTGGTCCGGGGAGAGGGAGCTCCTGGCACCCCGTGGACTCGCGGCCTGCGGCTGTCCTCGCGGAGCTGTTTGCTGATCGGGTCTCACGGGAACCTGCCACCGGCGCCTCCTACCGCGGCCCACGCGGGCGGCGCGCGGAGGAGGGGGCGGGGGCAGCGGCGGCTGTAGCGGCTGCGACCTGGGCGGGCAGAGGAGTGTGACGGGCCTCGGGGCCGCTGTGGATGGTTTCTAAAATGATCATTGAAAACTTCGAGGCACTCAAGTCCTGGCTCAGCAAGACTCTTGAGCCCATGTGAGTATCTGGGGGCTAGCTCGTAGGGCTGGCAATGGGAGACAGGCGGACGCGGATCGATGCAGTTCCCTAAGTGCCTGCGGTGGAGGCCAAAGCGGTGAGCGGAGGTGCTAAGGCTCAGGGTTTTTTCTTCCTCATCCTCGCTCTCTCGCAGGGTCAGCGCGCCTCTTGAGAGCCTGAGCTGGCCCTTACCTCGTTGCTGAGTTGATCCCTGAATCAGTATCTCCTGTTCTTGAGCTCCCGTTATATGTAGACTGACCCCAGCCTGCATACACTTGTTTTTGCCCAGGGCCCCAAAACTGGTTTCTTTTTTTTCTTCTTAGTGAACCGGAGCATGACCTCCAGCCCACAGACTATTTTACCTTGTTTCTTTAATGGAAGTGAATGGCCCTTAGGAAATAGGACAGTTCTAGTCTTAAGTCACTCACGTTTTACCAATATACAGTCCCTGAAAGAAAGGCCTCTTCCGTGTGCTGCTTGGCTCAACGTTAGCTCTCTTAACGGATTGAGGATGTAACAGGTGCTCAGGGGCCCAGTAAAATTTCCTTTTCCCAGCTACCTGGTCATTGGCTTGGAAAGAGGAGGGAGCAAATGAAGTCTATCCATATGGAATATTTAGCAGTTTAAGTACCATACTTTAAAAGGAGCTGTGGCGGTGCGGTGGGGGGAGGGGTGGGAGACCTAGTGCTGAAATGTCTTAGATTGGAAAAATCAAGGAGTGTGTTAAGGATTTATCTTTTTATATTAATAACATTTATCTTGGGCCATATAATTAGAATTGGTTTATGTAAAATAAAATGCATTGGGGAAAATTTGCTTATTTAATACATTTATTGAGCACCTACTATGTACTGTGGCTAGACCTTTTAAATTCCAAAGTCAGCTGTAAGAACAAAACATCAATCTGAAGTAGATAAGACAAGATAACTGCAGATAATAAGAGCAATGATGCATTATTAATAGAGGAACACGTAAAAGAGTGATTAGAAGGGCTTTCAGAGGAGGTAACATTTGAGCGGAGGTAACACAAGGCGGAGGAAAAAACATCCGTGTGAAGGTCTGGAGAAAACGTCCTAGCCTAAGTACAGAGAGTGCAAAGACCTTATAGCAGGAGTGGCCATGGCCTGTACCAAGGAAGCAAGAAGGCACTTGTGTTTGCAAGGAACTTTGTGATGGGGGAGGAAATGGAAGGACGTGAATTTAGAAAAGTTAGCAGGGACCAAATCTTACAGGATCTCTTAAGTCATAGTGAAGACTTAGGATTTTATTTAAATTATAATGGGAAGACATATGATTTAAAGCAGGCAAGGACTGATTTGATTTGTATCCATTGCCTACTTTGTGGAAAGTAAAGGGGCTAGAATGAAAGTAAGATCTTTCTGAAGGGCTTTCATTATAGGCAGGGCTATAGAGTGATAGTGGCTTTAGAGGATAGAGAGAGGACCAAATGTTTTGATGGATTGAATGTGGAAAATGAGGGAGAGGTAAATTAAAGATGATGACTAAGAAGTTAGCCTAAGAAACTCATTGAGTGGTGGCAGAGAGAGAATAAGGGAAGAAGAATGGTTGGTTAGTTTTGATTATTAAATATTTGAATGTATGAATCTAGAACTCAGGCCAGGACTAGAGAAATTTGGAGTCATGAAGATAAGTATAAAAGCCATGGAATTGTTGGAGATTTCCTAGGAAGAATGTGTAGACTGGGAATAGGAGTGCGCCCAGGTCTGAGGTAGGAGGAATACTGAGATGTGTCTCTGAAGAAACACGTGATGCAAGAGGCAAGTTGTCAGCTTGTTGCAGAATGGATATAAAAGCTGAAGGCAGGTAAGTGGTATTCATTGCGTTTGTCGGGGTGGAAGTCATTGGTAACTTTAGCGAAACAGTTTCACTGGAGTTGGGTGGTGCAGATAGAAGCCCTATTTTATGCATTGGAAAGAGAGAGTGGGTGTAGTATAGTGACTGAGGAGGAGAACTCTGGGTCTGGGCTAGCTGGCTGATTTTGCGTTCAGCCCTGCCACTTACTTACTAGCTGTGTAATGTTGGGTAAATTACTTGGTATCTCCATTTCCTCATCTTTTAAATGAGGAAAAGAATGAGTATGCATTAAGAAAATCTTTGAACACTATCTGGTTTGTAATTAACACTTAACATTAAGTGAACTGAAAACAGTTATGAGTTGAAATAGTGTTCCTTTTCATGAGATTTGAGTTTTCAAATTACTTACCAATTTTACTAGCATTTCCCTTTTTTCCCCACTAACCTAGATTATCTCTATTTAGTGTGTATACTTGAGATTTTTCTTTGATTTTTGTCAAGCATATTCCAGATATTTAACCTACTCGGATGACTAACGCACCACTTGGTGGAGATTAAGATGCAAGGATGAGAGTAGTTATTACTGTTGGAATAAATAAGATGCACTACTAGTAGAGCCGATATAGCGGTAGGAATTAGGATTAGTCCTTTAATATGTACATTGCTGTGGTAAAATCAAGCCCCTGTCTTGTTCCTTTAATTGCATTTCAGGTGAACTCTTTTAGATGATGACTTTTAGATGATGACTTACAAAAGCTGATTCCTTGTGATTTTTAAGAGCTGTGATTTTTACCCTTGATTTTTGAAACTTTAAAGATGTGTTTTTTATTAAAAAAAACTTTTTGTTTTGCTTTAAAATTGAGTTATAATTTACTGTTGAAGAACAAGTGTAAGATATAACTCAAACTTGTATAGAACTTTTTAGCTACTTGTGCTAGTAAAGTATCTGCTGATTTTGGATATACCCCTCACTTTGAATATATTAATCCAGCATTATTGAGCTGTTAATCTACTCTGTGCTAAGCAGTGTCTTAGATATTGGAGAAATAGGAATCAAGACATGAAATGACTGTAAAGTCATATTATTTAGTAGGGAAGACAGATGTTGAACAGTGATTACAAACTGCTGAATGTTTTGAGGAAGTCCAGAATGCTGGTAGAATATATGCCAGGGACATCAGGAAATGTTCTCAATCTGGAAGGATGAAGAACAGTTTTCTGGGGCAACAGATTAAGAATGGAAAGTTGTGAGAGCATTCTAGGTTTTGGAGAACAGATTGTGTGAAGGCCCTGAAATGGGAAAGAAAAAACGTGTGTCTTGGATGAATTGAGAGAAATTACAAAAAAGAGCAAGGGAAACAATAGTGGGGGATAGCTTCAGGGAGAACTCAGTTCATACGGGAGTTTATTGAGTTGTATTGAGTATCTTGGATGTTATAAAAGAACTTGGGGAAACCAGTGAAGAGTGTTAGGATAGAAAAGTTTTAGATTGACAAAAAGAAAAAAATCAGTTTGGTTGTAGTTTCAGTATCAAATAGAAGTTGGTAAATGTGTGTTTTATTTGATTACAAGGTCTGTAGGTATGTTAACGTTCTGAGTTTTCTTTTTCATAAATTATTGAAAATGTAGGTGTTACATTTGTCGACTTGAAATACTTAAGATTGATGTTTTGTTCTTTAAAACTTTTGCTTAGTCATACTTGCTAATAATAAAATAAAACTAGATTTTGGGCTTGCCTTTAACATTCTTTTTGTTAGTGGGAAATCGTAGGGAGAAATTTTTTGATATTCAACTTCAATTTTTGTTGTTTAAACAGAAAAGAGTTTTTTCCCCCAGTATTTTAAAACTTTGTGAGTTTACACATCACTAAATGTGGTAACTTAATAAAATCATAAACTTTATCTGAAGGGAAACTTCAAGAGCTAATCAAACCTCTTAATTTTTCAGAAAATAAAATTGAAAGGCAAATAAACTTATGTGTCAAAATTTTGTGAGTTTAGTGGCAAAGAACAGAATGCCTAGATTTGTGCTGTGTAGTGTTGTAGAAGTATTTTGTAGTGTAAAGAAAATAAGTTTTGGGTCCACATAGACCACTATTCGGGTTTCAGTTCTGCCACTTATTAACTGAGTAATCTAGGCAAATGAACCTCCTATTTCCTTATTAGTATAATAGCTAGAATTATATTGTTTCTTTCTGTAGTTGAAAAGATTGAATGACACATTTTAAGAGCCTTTCTTTTTGCTTTTTTCTTACTGGTTGAAACTTAGAGGTTACATTACTATTGCCACTATGTTGTCACTATCACTGCTGCTGCCACTACCTCCTAACACTTGTATACATTGTATTACTTCCAAGTCCTACCCAGCAAGCTTTGTTACCTCCCTTATACAGGTGCTAAACTGAGGCCTGAAGAGAAGTTAAGATACTTGACTATATGCACCATAGCATGTGATTAAACAGTGATTTAAAATCAAGTTTTGGGATTCTGGGGCCATATTCTTAATTTACTACAGCACAGTTTACTAAGCTCTGCAGTTGTTAGCTGTATATACACTTGGTTTTCTCATCTGAACTTTCCAAATTGTGTTTCTGAAAATGAGTATTCTCTGAATTCAGTTATTTCGTTTTCATTTCTCCATATTATGCAGACATGAAATTTCTTCTTTCTTCTTATTTATTGCACAAACTTTTTTACTATTACAATCTCATAGTAGTAGCTGCTATTGTAAAAATACAGAGTTCCAAAGTATCATGGTTAACAGTGCTATAGAAAAACAGGAGTTTTTGAAATCTTTGTTCTGGCACCTTTACTATACCTTTCTCACCACATTAAAGTTTCTGTTTTTGGTCTTATTTTACAGGAAGAAATGAAAGATGATCTTTTTACTGTTTCCCTCCTTTGATTTTTCCATTTCTACAGATCCTTTGTTCACGGACTCAGTCTCCCATTTTATTTTTTAAAGATTTATTTATTTATGTATGCAAGAGCTTGGGTGTAGGCCAGAGGCATGGGCTGGTGAGAGGATTCACCAGAGACAGAGTGGGGAGCAGAACAGGCAGATAGACTGAAAAACACTGCTGGGGGGAGCAGCAAGAGAGGCAGGAGAAGGTCTGCTGTGCCATGTGGGAAGCTCCCTGGGCTCCCTGGCTGGGGATCGGAACTCTGCTGCAGTGGCTGCTGATAGAGTCATAGTGCTGAGACTCTTACCCCCTTGTGCCACCGGGGAGGCTCAGTCCTCCATTTGTTAAGAAAAATGCAGCAACAGTAGTAGCAAAAAGAAAACAAAAAATAAAATTATACCTTTAGTCACTTTCATACGAGGTCTTTTCCTTTCACTGATAGAGCAGCCTTTTTCACTTATTAACTCCCAGTAACTTACTTCTTAATGCCTTACATATTGTTTCTTCCTATTTATATTCAAACACAATTACATACCTCAGTCTTACCAATGAATTTAATTTTATTGAATATTAATTTTTAATTTTATGTTCTTTCATCAGTGTATAACATTAGGCAATGTTGATCTGCCTTTTTAAAAAACTTCTCATTTTTTGAATTCCTCTTCTTTTTTTTTTTAATCAAGTCGGTCCTGTATCTGTTAGTTCTTTTTTTTTTTTTTTTATTTTTCTGGTATTTTGCCATGCTCTGTTCCCATGACATTTCCACTCCCCACCCCCAGCCTTTCTACTTCTGACATCTCATTCACATTCATTCTCATGGGTGGTTTCTAATATAATCCATGCCAGTGGTTCTTAAAAGACTTTGTGTGTTGTAGATTCTCTGAGAGCTGAGTAAAAATTTCCTTTCCTGTGATGCTGCATACACTATATACACATTGGCATTTCAGAGATTTTCAAGGGAGTCTCTGTTTTCCACATGTTTGTTTAATCTTAACACTTTGTGGTCCGCTCACATATTAATACGTTTTTGTCACCAGTATCAGGTGGCCGTTCACGTATTAATACGTGTTCATCTAGTCTCCGGTTTTACACGCCACGGTGGATTTATTTGGAACTATTAGGAGCTATTTCTTTGATTGTACTCAGTCTAGAAGCTTTAATCTCTATGCTTTTAAAATTTCATTAAAATATATCCAGTAGTTCAGGAGTTGTGTGTGTTTTATTGAATTCTTATACCATTCATGCAGTGGCACAGAAAATGGCCAGCCCCCAAGGGCTGGTAAATTTAAAGGGCACTGGCACACAAAGTGTTAACTACTCTTTAAACCCTTAAGCTCTGCAGTTGCTAGCTGTATATACACTTGGTTTTCTCATCTGAACTTTCCAAATTGTGTTTCTGAAAATGAGTATTCTCTGAATTCAGTTATTTCCTTTTCATTTCTCCATATTATGCAGACATGAAATTTTGTTGTCTTCTCCTTTCATTCCTGTCCCGAATTCAGTTAATCATTGAGGTCTGGCTCTTCTAGTTAACACTAATGGCGTTGCTCAGTAGGGGGCCTCACACTCTTTTCTAAACCGCTGCTGTTTGTTTCCTAACAAATCTCCCTATACCCACTCCTTTTTCCCTTTTAGTTTTCTGATATGTACTCTCAACCTTGTTTATATCCTATTGTTTGATCAAACCTTTAGTATTCGTAAAAAATAAATTATATACTTTTAAACTTGGCTTTCAGAATGTTAATGGTCTCTTTCAAATTATCTTTCCAGTTTATATCTTCCTAGATTTTACACAAACCTTAAGCTTCTAGCAGAATAAATTTTTATTGTATGTACATTGTTTATTTTAAGTAATAGGTAACATTTCATTGAGTGTTTATTCTATGCTAATCATTATATATTCATTGTTAATGAGCTAGGTTCTGTGTGTGGTATACATCTGAGTGTTAAATGCATTAGTTGAAATTTCTAGTTTGTGCCAGTGACCTAAGCAGAAGGGAGAGGTATATGTGTGAAACTATAAAATCTACCATACTTTTCTTGTAATTTTATTCCACTTTATTTACTACTATGTGCCCATTTCTCTATTTTTGCCTCGTAACAACTTAAGGTTAGGGAAAACTTAAGTGATTTATTTTTTGAGGGGAGGATGACATTGAGGAGTATTAACATTTATTTATTAGTGTATTGCTGAATGCTGTTCCATGCAGAATTGCAGACCTCTGAAGCTGCAATACTGGTGGAACACTTTTTCTGTAATTATTGGCTAGAGTATTTTTTCATTACCTCCTTAAATTATTTACCTCTCTAACTTTGGTTGAGTTTTCACTCTTCCTACATTTCACTGCTGCAGCCTTACTTGGTTTCCATCTGAGTACTGAGTAGTTAAAATGCCTTTAGCATTTCTGTAAGTTTTAGAACTTATCTTTGACTTACAGGACTTCTGAAATAAAGTTATTTGTATAAAGCAGAAGGCAGGGATGTTGGAGCAAAATGGGAAATAAGATATTCCAATGTTTGATGTATACATATTGAGAATGATTAACTCAAGTTAGAACTAAATGACGTCTAGGAATTTTTTTTTTTCTTCCCCTCTTTTTAGTTTCAGAGAGATGAGAGAAATGAGTGTATGGTATCTCTTCCTACCCAAATTTCCCTCAACCTACCTTATTTTTGTGGAAAAATCCTTTTCAGTTTTCAAATAGTAATGCCTTTTTTTTTTTAAGATTTATTTGTTTATGCATGCAAGAGCTAGGTATAGGCCAGAGGTGGGGGGAGGGAGTGAGATGATTCACTAGAGACAGAGCAGGGAGCAGAACAGATGGATTGATTGAAATACCTTGCTGAGGGGAGCAGTGGGCTAGACAGGAGAGGTCTGCTGAGCCATGTGGGAAGCTCCCTGGCTATGTGGGAAGCTCCCTGGCCTGGGATCGAACTCATGCAACAGTGGCTGTGGATAGCTTCATAGTGTTGAGACTTAACCCCTTGTGCCACCGGGGAGGCCCCAAATAGTAACTTCTGAAGTAAGTAAAAGTTTATATTTATCATGAAGTTCTATTTAGTATTTTGTATGTGTCTGAAATAATAGTGTGTACATTTTAGATATGTTAGTGATTTTTCATGAGCTTTTTTACCAGTGTGCAATCAAATACATTTATGTATTCTTCTTTCTCCTTTTTAATATAATTGATATTATACTTGGAAGTTATGTAATATGTGAGAGGTTTGTCACCTTCCTCTTGTCCCATACCTTCCCCCTCCCCCCCTCCACTTAAGGATGCCATAGTATTTTTAGTATGATGAATATACTATAATTTAACCATCCTATATTTTGTGAACTGGACATACAATGGATGGATTGGATTAGTTTTGACAGTTATATACATTTTGGTAATCATTACTTAAATCAAGGTCTAGAATGCACCCTGGATGGTTCTCAAAGTCTTTCTTCAATAAGGATATAATCACTTTGATATTCATAAATATGGATGCTGTGAATATTCTATTTAAATCTTTCTGGAAATATTTTCTTTCTTTGGTGTAAATACTTAGCAGAATAATTGCTAGATAACAGGGTAGTTTTATGTTTAATCTAAGAAAATCCCAAATTATTTCTAAAGTGATCATATCATTTCATATTGCTACCTGTGATGTGTGAGCGTTCCAGTTGCTCCACATTCTGAGTTATATTTAGCATTGTCAAGTTTTTTTTCTTTTTTAACCTCTAATAAGGGAGAAAAGACATCTTATTTTTGGGGACTGGCAGTTTAATTGTTTTAATGACTTGAATTTGCATTTTCTTGGTGACTAATGCTATTGAGGACATTTTCATGTGCTTGTTGACTATCATATCTTTTATAAAGTACCCAAGTCTTGCTTATTTTAAAAATTGAGCTTTTATTGTTGATTTGTTGGAGTACTTTATATACTCATGCAGTTTATGTGCTGCGTATTTTACCCCCACTTGTGGCTTATATGTCATGATACCTTTTTGTAAACAAATTAAGAATTTTTGTTAAGCCTTTTTTTTCCCCTTTGTACTTAGTGCTGTCTATATCCCAGAAGACTTTGTTTCGTTCAACATTGTGAAAATATTCTGTGTTCTTTCTAGAAATTTATCTCCTCTGGGTTTTATGTATCAGTTTATTATTCATCTTACATGATTTTTTTTTAATGTGTGTGGTGTGAGATGGGGCTAATGGTTTCTTTGTAACTTTGATAAGAGTTTCATTAATTTTCCCAGAAATATTTGTTAAATGACTTTCATTTTTCCCATTAGATGAGTTGATATCTTGGTTGAAAATCAATTGACTAGATGTGAGATTGTTTCTGGACTCTGCCTTTGTCTGATGATAATTTTTTTTATTTGGATGCTTATACCACACTGTATAAAGCTAACTCATTTTCTGAGTCTTGAAATCAGCTTATGTAAGCCATCCAGGTTTGTTCTTTAAAGATTATCTTGGTTATTCTAGATTCTTGTATTACACTGTAAAGGTGAGAATCAACCTGTCAGTGTGTGCAAGAAAGTTGTGTGATTTTTGATAGAGATTGTATTAAATGTATGTATCAATTTTAGAAGAACATCTTTATAATATTTAGTCTTTTAGTCCATGAATGTTGTACATCTACATTTAAGTCATTTCTCCTAACAGTAATCTTGTAGGTTACTGTGTAGACGTCTTGTAAATTTTTGATAGATTTTTCCCTTATATTTGTGATTTTTTATAAAAGCATTTTAAAATTTAATTTTCCCATTTTTACTGCTAGTATTAGTTGATGTTTGCGTATTGACCTTGTATCCTGCACCTTTCCAAAGTAAAACTTAGTAGTCTAGTACCTATTTTGTAAATTCTGTGGAATTTTCTTGTGCCAGTCATGTTGTCTGTGAATACTTAGGTTTTTACTTTTTCTGAATTCTTTTATGCCTTCATGTTTTCTTACTATACTTGCTAACATTGGTTAGTAAGTTAAATTTAAGTGGACATACAGTAGAAGTTAAATTTAAGTGGACATTCTTGTCTTGTTTTCCCCATCTCAGGGGAAAGAGATTTATTATTTCACAATTAATTGATGGAGCTTTAGGTCTTTTATAGTGGCATTTTACCAGCTTGAGGAAATTCCCAGTATTCTTAATTTGTTGAGTATTTTTTTTTGTCATGAAAGGTTATTGAATTTGTCTATAATTTTTACATTCATTGAGAAAGTTGTGTTTTCTTTTTCTGTAATTATTGTATATTGCGTGGATTGGTTTTCAAATATTAAGCCAACCTTGTAGTTCTGAGATAAACCCTGTTTGATCTTGATGTATTAATACTGCCCCTTTTATATGTATTGCTGGACTTGGTGTTTGTTAATATTTTGTTATTAATTTTGCTATAGTTCATGCGGCCTTTCTGATTTTCTTGTAATGTCTGTTGAGTTTTGAAATTGAGGTTATACTGTCCTTATTAAAACAGGTGGGGGAATATTCTGCCTTGTTTCTGCAAAAGTTTATTACTACTATTTATGTATTTTTAAATCATTTTGTTACAAGGCAGGGAGAGGGGCACTTCAGAACTCCGAAACCTGTCCATTCCAAATAGGTTCTGCCATCTGCCACATCACGACAAAACATGCAAGACCTTTAGTGGAAAGAAACTTTAATACAATTAGAAAAGACAGAGAATATAGTTTTAAATCAAGAACCCAATGTTACCCATCACCCCAGGGTAAAAGTCCACCCAAGTGGGATTGGCACAAAGCAGGGCCCAGAAGCCTGCCACAAGTGTGAAACACCTTTCCGCAGGGACCCATAGAAAAGGGTCAGAAACAGCCAGACAGTTCTGGGAGGAAAAGAACAAAATCAAAATCCAGACCAACATTGCCATTATTAATTTCCCCACGGGTCTCTCACCCACATCTGTTTCAGTCAGTCCAGGCCAGTGCAGCTTCTTCACATGTCTCTCTGCTCCTTGTGCTGCTTCTGGCTCCTTGTCCTGCTGCCTTCCTTCTCCCCTCTCCTCTCTCTCCTTCTCCAGCTTCTTATCTCTCCTGCTCAGCTCCACCCTCCCTTGGGTGGGTCAGGGAACCTGGAACACTCCCCTTTCCTGAGGCCCACCCTGTTATGATTTGGTGCATTTCACTGATGCCATCTGGGACTGAAGATTTCATTGTGGAATTAATTTTTATTTTTGAATTACATTATTATTTTCCTTAACAGTCATAGGGCTACTTACATATTCTGTTTCTTGTGTTATTTTTGAGAGTTTGTTTTTCAAAGATTTTTCTCTGTAAGTTGTCATATTTAATGACATGAAGTTGTTTGCATTGTTGGCTTAATATTCATTTAATGATTATGGTATATATTGTGATGCTCTCTCTTCCCTTTTTAAAATTATGACTGATGTTGGTAACTTTAACCTTTATTTTCTTGACCATTTTTGCTAATAGTTCATTTTTCCAAGAACATTGTTAACTTTGTTGGTGGTTTTTTGTTTTGTTTCTATTTTACGATTTTATTTTTTCTACCTATTTTGACTTTTATTTGCTTCCCTTTTCCTCTTAAAGTGGAGCCTAGGTCATTGATTTTATACTTTTCTTTCAGCTGTTTTATAATATTATGCCATTGTCACTGTCCTCCATTATCTGATGAGAAGTCAGCCACTGTTTGAGTCTGTTCTTTATAGGATGTGTCTGTCTATTTTTTCCTTCATGACTTTTAATATTTCATTTGTTTGGTCAATTTGTGATAATTTTAGGACTTTGTGTGTGTGTATTTCATTTTATCGTACTTGGTTTTGCCAGTTGAGGGTCTGTTTGGATGTCTGTCATTACTTTTGGAAAGTCCTTGCTTGTAGTGTCTCCTTGTTTTCTGCTTTTTCTGAGACTTCAGTTACTTACATGTTAGATTGTTGATATTGCCCTACAGATTCCAGAAATGACTTTAAAATTATATTTGTCGCTTTGCTTTTGTTTTGGATATTTTCCAATTTCCTTATTGTCTACCTGAAAAACTGTCAGCTAGTGAGAACACAGAGTTTATTTGGAAACAAAATAATAGAAGAAACAGCAGAGAGAGTATGTTCAGTGCCAAAGCCACTTGAATTTCTTCTAGTCTTCCTTTTTCTGTTGACCTTTATAACTCCTGAAAGCCCGTCTCCAAAGTTTGGTTGGAGAAAGAAAATGGGAGAATGCTGGGTTTTACATTTTCTGTAATTTGCTAAAATTTGTATATATGGGATTCTCTCGCCTCCTGAATATTAATCTTGACACAGTCTTCAAGTTCACTTTTTTTTCCTATGATGTCTAAACTGTTGTAAATAGTTCTTTATTTTCTATATCGTATTTTCATTTTTAGTCTTTTTCATTTGATGCTTTTTAATAATTTCTGTGTGTTAGCTGAATTCCTCATTTCTTTATATCACTGCATGTTGTCTAAATAATTTTTTTAGTATTTTTATCATGATTATTTTAAAGTCCTTATCCAATAAATCTGTTATCTGGACCATTTCTAAATATGTTTCCATGGACTATTTCTTATCATGTGGATCACCTTTTCTTATTTTGTGTTTCTTCTTATTTGATCTTATGCTGAACATTATGTGTAAAAGAACACTGACATGGAGATCCAATGAAGTTACATTTCTCTTTGGTGAGGGGCTTGCTCTTTTTTGTTACGCCATTCATTGGAGTGGAGGCTGAGTTAATTACTCTGAAGTTGATCTTATTCTGTGCTTTGTAGTGTCTTTTGTTTGGTTCTGTTCACCATTGGCTTCAAATGTTTTGACGGCAGATCAGGAATTTCCCTTTTGTGGGGCCTAGAATCTGAACAATAATGAAATTCTGGATATCTGCCTTTGCTTTCGCTTGCTACAGGTCCCCCACTTTTGGAACTGTAATGACCCTTCTTTACATCTCTGCCAGATTTCTGAGTTGCTGTGGAGATCTCTTTGTTCTTTGACTCCCCTCCTGCTTTCATTACTTTTGGAGTTACTTTCAGCATTGTTGCTTTATCGCTCCTCCCCTTTTCTTTTGTAGGATAACTGTCCAATTCTCTGTGAAGGCTTGAATGCCTCAGAAGAGTTTTACTCAGCTCTCCTATTCCACTCCCAGATTTTGCTAGTTGAAAGTTCTGAGTGCCTTGGCATATTTCTTCTAATTCTCCTTCTCTGCTCTCAAAACTATTTCTGAGGTTTTTGTTTGGTGAGTATTGCTGACTGGTGACTGAGGGTCCATGAGATTCTACCTTATCTTGACAGTTCATATGTAACTATTAAAAGATGATTAAAAGTTTGATTATTTTCTCTATCTCTATGATAAATTTGTCTTCCTACTTTTTACCAGGGTTGAGGTTAACCATAGTTTCTCTTAAAGACTTGTCACTTTGTGGAGTTTCATTTATTTATGCTTTCTTGAGCCCTTATTTCTTTGGACTTTAAGAGAATGCCATGGTTTTTTAGCTTAATTGCCTGTTTTTTGTTTTGTTAGAGATCTTTGGTCTGTTGTCATTTTCCAAATTTTCAAGAAGTAGAATTTATTATGTAGTGTAATGCGCGTTTTTGTATAGTAAGGTCGAACAACTTTTTTTGTTAAGTGCCTTACATGTATTTTTTTCTGTTGATTGTTCATACCCTTTCTTGCTTTTCTATTATGTTTTAGTTTCTTAAAAAGTTGATTGGTGGAATTTTTTGTAATTTAGGGAAATTGTAATATGGACTATAACTCTTTACATATCAACATTTATATTTTCATTCTGATTATGATAACACTGGCCAACAGTGAGGTCATAACTGACTTAAAAAGGCCCTGATCTGTAGTATCTTGGTGTGCTGAACATGAATATAACCCTGAAAATTTTTTATTAGCTGTCGTTTTGAAGATATTTCATATAACTCATTTTATACGTTTCACTGTGTCAATTTATCCAGTAGGACTGCAACAACATCCTAAATCAGCCTAGAATGATGTAATACTGCATCGCATTTTATAATACCGTCATGCACACATCATCCACAGTGGATTGCATCATTTTCTGATGCGATGCAATACTACTGCCAGGCGGCTGCTGAAGTAAGCTCATGTCAGCAGTGCTCTATAAAGCCCTGTCAGAAAGGTTGAGCAATGAAAATATTTCAGACTTTGTGCGAGACAGTTTAAGCTGCTGTTCCATAGAACTGTTAAGATTTTATCCATTTAGGCACAATACAGAACAGTCATGCCTCAAAAGTGCGTTAATAGCGTGGACAGTTTCTGCTCTATTTGTGGGAAAGTGACATTTGCCAATCAGAAGAAAAGGATCACTTCTCAAGTGAAGAAGGCTTATCGTCTTATTTCGGATGCAGGATTGGTGACCAAGACAAGCCATGGGCCCCGCATAGATGCTGAGCTACATGTACAACACAGCATTCACAATGGTTAAATGGCAAAAGACCATCAATGCCATTTGCAGTCCCCATGGTGTGGAGAGAACCAAGCAAACACATAAAAGACTTTTACTTCTGCTTGGTTCCTCCTCTTTCCAGTGGAATAACGAAGCAGAAGAAGTCGAGAATAGTCTGCCCAAATATTCCATCTGCATTGAGATGACCGGTTCAACAACTTGCTGCAGAGTGATGTGAAAAAAGCATGGAAAGCTTTTCCCCTAGTGCCTACAAACTTTCTTGGGAATGTTAGGGCAGAAAACTACAAGGAACTAGTAGAAGACACGCTGATGCAGTATCAGAAAGTTGGTTGACATATGTCTCTAAAGATCTACTTCCTTCATTCCCGTCTGGATTTCTTCCCTGAAAACTGTGGTATGGTTAGTGATGAACATGGCGAACATTTTCATTAAGATATCACATCAATGGAACAAAGATACCAGGGAAAATGATCCACTACAATGCTAGCTGACTACTGCTGGACACTGCAGAGATGCTTCTGAACACCTGTGCACGAGACAAGCGAAGAACTCTAAGAAGTAGTCTGTGACTTGACTTTTTACAGGTATTGACCGTAGGCCTGTTAGCCTTGTCAGGCATTTTGTGATGCAAACATCCATTTATTGCAGATTACAAGAGAAACTAGAGCTAAAATTAGAATTTGACTGTCATATTCATGTTGAGTACATACAAATTGATGGTAAATGACTAATTTAATTTCAGTAACATGACTTTTGTAAAAATTTGTTGATCAGTGATTGGCATGCATTCTGTGATGTAAACATCAGTTTATTGCAGATTACAAAAAAACTAGAGCCAAAGTTAGAATTTGACTGTCATATTCATGTTGAGCACATACAAATTGATAGGAAATGACTAATTTCTTTCAGTGATAAGATTTTTGTAAAAATTTGTTGACCAGTGAGTGTAATTTTTTAACAACTATTTTATGTAGTTGATTTATCCTTTATTTCATGGTGCCTGACATTTGTGTCCTAGAAAAAACTTTTCTGAGCTGAAGATATTGATAATAGTATTGCATTACCTGTCACTTGTGCTTACTTTGTTGCCATTGCCCTAACTGACTTACTGTGAGCCAGAAATTGAACTCAATTACAGTGGGTCTTTAGAGTTCTCTCTTGCATTCATCCATGTCCTTTATGATCTTGTTTTTAAACACTTAAATCCACCAGAAATGTGTTTGAGCATTGGATATGAAGTACAGATCCTTCATTGGTCATTTGTTGGCTTATTTTTATTCAGATGTCTACAAAGTTATCCCTGCACAATTAACTGCAAAAACCATGTTTTCCTGATGATTTCAGATGTCACTCTAATTATATAATAAATTCTTACATTTCTTTGGGTTTATTCTAGACTTTTATATAACGAAATGATTTATGTCTATTAGATTACATTCTTAAATTGTTGATTTTTTAAAAAGATTTACTTATTTATGTATACAAGCTGGGGTACAAGCCAGAGGTGTGGGTCGGCGAGAGGGTTCAGCAGAGACAGAGTGGCAGGAGAGGTCTGCCACGCCATGTGGGAATCTCCCCAGCTGGGTGTCAACTCAGGTCACCACTGTCGACTACAGCGCAGCGCTTAACTGCTGCACCACCAGAGAAGCCCAAATTGTTTATTTTTTTAATTTCCTGCTAAGACTAGTCCCCTGTCACTGAATTCTTGTTTTCAGAAATTTGCTTGATTTACTTCTTGTACATTTTATTATGAAAAATCTAAGATAGACAGAAAAGTTGATACAATTTCACCGTGACACATTGGTGTATCCATTACTTAGATTTTTCCATTAACACGTACTTGTCAAATTCCTTTGATGTCTTAAAGTAAACTGGAGATACAACCAGTACTTACATCTAAATATATAGCTGTAATTCTAATGTATAATTCATTAAGTTTAAAGTGAAAACTATTTTTATGTAATTTGTATACAGTAGTGTGTACAGATCTGAAGTATACCCTTTGATGAGTTTTGACGAGTGCATACATCTTTGTAAATCAATTACCTTATCAAAATAAAGACCATTACCATCACTGAAGTTTCCACATAATCACTTCCCAAGCTCCCATCTAATCCTAGAAGCAAAACTGGATTTGTTTCATTATGTATTAATTTTGCATATTGTACAACATCACATAAACGAAATCATAAAATACGCACTCTTTTGAGTAAGACTTCTACTCATGTTCTTGAGATGTCAGTCGTTTATTTTTATTGCTGAATGGTATTCCATTGTCAGATGCATGTTATATAGTTATAGTGATAATGACCACTCTATTTTTAGTCTTGATTAGTCAACAAATTTTTATCTTTTTTTTTTTTTAAAGATTTACTTATTTATGCATACAAGAGCTGGGGTGCAGGCCAGAGGTGTGGGGGTGAGAGGATCCACCAGAGAAAGAGTGGGGAGCAGAACAGGCAGACTGACTGAAATTCATTGCTGAGGGGAGCAGCGGGCCAGACAGGAGAAGTCTGCTGCACCATGTGGGAGGCTCCCTGGCCAGGGATCTGAACTCCTGCCTCAGTGGCTGGTAAGATCTTCATAGTGCTGAGACTTTACCCCTTGTGCCACCAGGAGGCCCTTTTTTTTTTTTTTAAATCTTTTTGATTGAAAGTAACACATCCTTGTTTTAATAAAAATTCAAGTACTGAAATATAAACCCAAACTGAATCTAATGCCTTCCTGATTCCCACATATAAACGTGTCTGTAAATATAAGTATATATGTATTGCATGTTTGTGTAGATTTGTAGTTTTTTATATAGATGGGCTCTATTATGTGTGGCTATATAATACTTCAGGCAACAGACCCTCCATATGTCCTCCCATATAAGTATATGCTTAAGTAGATTTCTGTTCTTTCCAGTGTTTTCATGCCATTATATTATGTGACTATATCACAGTTGGTTTTAATAGTGCTTAATTTAAGAAGTGATTATTTTATTTTAGGGAAAAAATAGCTAAAGTAATCTCTGCAAAGTTAGAAGAAAACTTACCAGCCAGTTTTTGAAATGAAAAGTAAAATTCCTCTTCACAATTACTACCCCAGCACTTTTAGTATTAATGCGTAGTTTTATGCTTTTAAAATGGAAAAAACATCCAATCTTATTGAGTACCATAGTTTACTTAACCGTAAAGCTCTTGTCAGTTTCCCGTGTCGTCTTTTTACATTTTAAATAATAATCATCTTCCGCTATGTATTTTCTCTTTTATTTTCTTTTGGGAATTACTTTCTAGATGTCACCTAATGTTCCTGTTAGAAGCTTTTTTAAATTAAAAAATGGGTGTTTGAAAGCTGAGTCAAGTGTTCTTTTGCTAGTAATTTAAATCCAGTTGTTCCAATCAGCTTGTTTTATGATGTCATGTGCCGCATTGTGGCAAGTAATTCCTTTTGTGTCAAAAAGCCATTTGAAATGAAGTGAAAGGAGGGAATTGTATATTTTGTTTGTTTTTGTTTTGTTTATATTAAAACTTTCTGCATCCTGCTGTTCCTATACTACTACTACTTCTTCAGTTACTAATTTTCCATCCCCTTTTAGTACTTTAAAAGTTATTATCACCTGAAACCATGAGAGTCTTAGAAGAAACATAGGTATAACTCTCTTTATGTGGATCTTTTAAATAATTTTATTGGACAGAGCACCTAAAGCATAAGCAGCAAAATGAAAAATATACATGTGGGACTATATTAAACAAAAAGGTTTCTGTACTGCAGAAGAAACCATCAACAAAATAAAAAGACAGCGTATGGAATGGGTAAAAGTATTTGCAGACCTTATATCTTATAAGGACTTAATATCCAAAATATGCAAAGAGCTCAGCTCAACAGCAAAAGAGCATATAACCCAATTAAAAAATGGGGAAAGGACAGATACAGACATTTCTCGATTGAAAATATATGAATGACCTCCCTGGTGGTGCAGTGGGTTAAGTCTCGGCACTATGAAGCTATCAGCAGCCACAGCAGCATGAAGCCCATCCCTGGCCAGGGAGTTTCCCACATGGCGCAGCAGACCTTTCCTGCCTTGCCTGCTGCTCCCCTGAATAGTGTATTTCAGTAGATGCGCTTGCTCTGCTCCCCACTCTGTCTCTGGGTCCCAGGACCCCCTCTTTAGATATCTGGACACTTGAGTCTCTTATATAAGATGGTACAACATTTGCACATAGCCTACACACATCTTCAAAGCATTTACAATACCTAATACAACGTAAATGCTATGTAAAAAGCTATTATACTCCATTGTTGAGGGATAATGACTAGGAAAAATGTTTGTCTCCATTCAGTCCATAAGCGACTATCTGCCTCCTTTTGGTCATAAGAGAACATGTTTTCTAGCCTCTTATTTCTCCTTTAGTAACTAAAGTGATGAAGTAACCCAGATCTGTTTGTATCTTGGTAGAAGGTGAATCCACATATGAAAAACAGAAGGGATGGCCTTTGGGATCCAGAAGCCTTTCCCAGGGAACTCCACTCTTCCTCCACTTTTGGAATGTACCTGTGCTTAATTTCCTATTTGGATTACTGAAGTTTGCATGGAACAGGACAGTTTCACAATCTGATTATGGGATTTTTATCTTTGAGAGTATGAAGAATGATTTGGTCTCTGAGTTAAACACTTAATTGTTACTTTCTAAATAACTTCTAAATCATTGTTTCTTAAGTGTGATGTGAGAACTCTTGGCATTCCCCAAGATCCTTTCATGTAGTCTGTGAGTTCCCCACTTTTCCAGCTGTATATTTGTTGGAGGCAAGATTATCTTCATATGTTTCAACCAAAACATCATGTCACAACAGATTGAATGTAAAAGTAGATGTAAATAGCTGTCTTCTTTTAAGCCAGTCTTTAATGGTATTTGCAAAGAATGAAACATTGTTATCTTCTCACCAAAGTTTTATTCTGTTGTGGAAGTATAATTCATTTTCATTTAAAAAAATAGGATATTTAGTTTCAAGTGAGTCTGTTAGTCATGCAGTTCTGCCCATTCCTGCTCTTTGCTGGGGATATGACCCATGCTGGGAAAAGATAGTCTTTTTCATGGGCCGGAATGGTGCTGGGGAAGAAGAGGTAGGCTTCTTTCGCAGGCTTCTTTAGCAGTCAGTAATGATGTAAGCTTGGGACTGCTCAGCACCATCTCGGTTGCCACATGGAGAAGGCCTGTTTGAAAATGAAGTGAATTCAAGGGAAAACAGATTAGTCCTTTTGCATCATTTGAACTCCTGGATTTTACTGTGCTTGAAGTCACTTCTACCATTGGACTTCCCATTTTTCTGTACCAGTAAATTCCTCCCTTTCAAAGCCCTCCAGTGAAATGTTTTGTTAAATTGTAATGGATTTATTATTTTAAACCAAATTGATAATTAAAAAATTTCCCAAGTTTAATTCCTAGCATGTTAAATTACACTGGTCAACAGTAAGATCATTACTGACTTAAAAAGGCCCTAATCTGTAGTATCTTGGTGTGCTGAACATGAGTATAACACAGAAAATTTTTTACTAGCTCTTGTTTTGAAGATATTTCTTATAATTCATTTTATGTGTTTCACCATGTACATTTATCCAGCAGGACTGCAACAACATTCTAAATCAGCCTAGAATGATGTAATGTTGCATCGCATCGCATAATACCATCATGCACACATCATCCAGAGTGGATTGCATCATTTTCTGATATAACTCACTACTACTGCCAGGTGGCTGCTGAAGTAAGCTGACGTCAGCAGTGCTATGTCTAAAGCCCTGTCAGAAAGGTTGAGCATTGAAAATATTTCAGACTTTGTGTGAGACAGTTTAAGCTACTGTTCCATAGAACTGTTATGATTTTGTCCATTTAGGCACAATACAGAATAGGCATGCCTCGAAAGTGCGTTAACAGCGTGGACAATTTCTGCTCTATTTGTGGGGAAGTGACATTTGCCAAGGAGAAGAAAAGGAACACTTCTTAGGTGAAGAAGGCTTATCATCTTGACTTCAGATGAAAGGTTGGTGACCAAGACTAGCCTTGGGCCCCGCGTAGATGCTGTGCTACATGTCCAACACAGCTTTCACAGTGGTTAAATGGCAAAAGACAATCAATGCCGTTTGCAGTCCCCATGGTGTGGAGAGAGCCAAGCAACCACATAAAAGACTGTTACTTCTGCTTGGTTCCTCCTCTTTCCGGCGGAATAACGAAGCAAAAGTCGTCGAGAATCGTCTACCCAAACGTTCCATCTGTATTGAGACCAGTTCCACATGGTGAGGGACTTCCTATTCCAGAACCTCCAGCAGAATATTCTCTTGATTCATCTGATGAGGACAAGGGTGAGCCGACCTGTTCTTCTCCTGTTCCATCAGCACGCAGTAATCCAGATTTTCACTGTGGTGCATCATCAACCCCACACAGACTAAGACAGGAAGAACTAAACGACCTGGTTCGTGGTTTGGGCTTATCCAAGAACAAGGCAGAATTGCTAGGATCAAGACTCCAATAATGGAGGCCTCCCCGGGGCGCAGTGGTTGAGTTCTGCGCTGTGGAGCTGTCGGCAGTGGCGACGCAAGTTCGACGCCCAGCCGGGGAGAATCCCACATGGTGCGGCAGACCTCTCCTGCCTTGCCCGCTGCTCCCCTCAGCAGTGTACTTCTGATCTGCCTGTTCCGCTCCCCACTCTGTCTCTGGTGAACCCTCTCGCCGCCCCATGCCTCCGGCCTGTACCCCAGCTTGTATGTATAAATAAAATAAAATCTTAAAAAATAAAAAAGACTCCAATAATGGAAGCTTATAGAAGAAAATGTCACAATTACTTTTTATCGAAAGCGCCACCAGCAGTTGGAGCCTTTCTTGAGAAAGGAAAGTACTCTGGTATTCTGTTCCAACATTGAGGCCCTCATGAATGCCTTAGAAATCACTCATGACCCACAAGAATGGAGACTATTTCTAGACTCTTCAAAACTGAGTCTTAAGGCTGTGCTTTTGCACAATGGAAACCGTCCTCCATCTGTTCTGTTCCTGAACAGCTGTACAAGAGACAAGCGAAGAACTCTAAGAAGTAGTCTGACTTGATTTTTTACAGGTATTAATAGGCCTATTACTACTGGCATGCATTTCATGATGTAAACATCAATTTACTGCAGGTTACATTAAAAAACCTAGAGCCAAAATTAGAATTTGACTGTTATACTCATGTTGAGCACATACAAATTGATAGGAAATTACTAATTTTATTTCAGTAACATGACTTTTGTAAAAATTTGTTGACCAGTGTTATTGGTAGATATAACTCCTAATAAAAGCTCTTTGGAGTTCTAATTTTTAAAATGCAAAGGTAGTCTGAGACTAAAAAGTTTGTGGAGTACTTTTCTCAAGGAAGAAGGAATCACTACTGTTTCTAGGGGAATGTAGGAACTGACTGAATAGTTTTCAGTATTTCAGTTACATGTATTGCAATGTCTTTGTAGTGATAAAAGTGATTTGTATGACACTCATGGATGGATCATGTTTAGTATACTTATTTTTGTGGTTATTTTACAATGAAGAAGGTGTGCAGTACTTAATGAGTTTAATTACTACATACAAATAACTTATTTTTGCCTCGTTTAAATTGATTGAAGGTATATAATAAACTATGACAATTGAATTTTTCGATGTATGGTATTTGTTGCAATTTAATTGGGATAATTTGGATTTTTAAAAGAGAATCCGAAGTACAGAATAATAGAGCCATGACTTGATGCAAATTAGATTTCTCTTGAATATAAAATGAAAATTTGGTAGGAACTGATGTGGGTGTAAAGTTACTGAGTTAACATATTTTAAATTTAATTTTCAATTCCCACTGCCGCCTCCAACTCCACCTTCTCAAGATAACTGAAAATGGAAGCTTGGGTTAAATTCCATTAGTTTTTGTTCTCTGAATTTCTAAGCCCTGCAAGAAACTTGAGCAAATCAAAACAAACTTCTTTTTGAAATGTACTGGCTTGTCAGCCTTTTTTGTTTTACTCTCTGGTTACTATTTTGAAAGTCTTAAATTACAAAGCCAAAACTAATATGAATATGTTACGAGGATTAATTACAACTTTTAGAGAGAGCATATCAGAGAATTCTTCCCTGATGTTTTTATTTTCTTGAGATAATATTCATTCATTCACTCTCCCTTCCTTTTCTTTCTTCCTCTTTCCTTCTCCTCATTCCCTGTCCTCTGTTATCTTTTACCTTATTTCTCTTCAGAGCATTTGTCTACGTGACAATACACTGTATGTATGTTTGTATTGTCTGTATCCTCTGTACCCTCAGACATGCACCCCCACACCCTCATGTAGCGTGTTAGGCTAGCACAAGAGTAAGACGTTTTATTTTTGGACTTTGATATATTCTTTTTTTTTTTTTAAGATTAATTTACTTATGCATACAAGAACTGGGCTGTAGGCCAGAGGTGCAGGGTGGTGAGAGGATTCACCAGAGACAGAGTGGGGAGCAGAACAGGTAAACTGACTGAAATACACTGCTGAGGAGAACAGGGGAGGGGAGGCAGGAGAGGTCTGCTGTGCCATATGGGAAGCTCCCTGGCTGTTGATGGAACTGCTATAGTGGCTGCTGATAGCTTCATAGTGCTGATACTTAACCCGTTGTGCCACCAGGGAGGCCCAATTTTGATATATTCTTGTTAAATCTTTATGGTATGTATTTTATGTACAGTGTAGTATAATTTAAAAATTACTAACATTTATGGATTAGTTATTGAAAAGAACATGATGGTGTCTTATATTTCATATCTATACAAATCCCATGAATAAAATCGAACCGAAGGATTATACCTTTTCAGGTTTGTGAGGGATTTACTATCTAATCCAGTGCTTACCCGCCAAGGGATATCAGCCTATGCTTGAAGACATTCTAATGATGAACTCATTTTCTTTCAGGCAGTTTATTCAGCCTTTGGGAGCCTCTGATTATTAAAATAGTCCATCTCTATTTTAAGCCAAAATTTGTTGCTTCCACTTACTAGTTCTAATTATATCCCATGGAGAATATATTGAGAAAGTGTAATCTTTCTTCCTTGTGATAACCCTTCAATTACTTGAAACCCTACCAAGTTTTCTCAGACATTTTAATTTTCCAGGCTGAGAATTCCTAGTAAGTGCTCTCATAATGATTCATTTACCATTCTAGTGATTTTCTGAAAATCTGAGTTTATTGATGTATTTATAAAAGGTAGCAACCTAGAAGTGAAAACAGTGACACTCCTTACTGCATAGGAGAGCTGTTTCCTCTGTAGTTCTTGATTTCTGTTTTATTCATCTTCATGACTGAAGTTTTTTTTTGTCAACTCTTTAAGTCTTTAGTCTTATTAATTAAAACACTTGCTCCTGCTCCACTCCACATTCCACAAGTGACTTGTGTTTTCCCTACTCTTCCCCCTCCCCCATCCCCAGCACACAGGGAAGGGTACTAGCAGCACTCTGGTCAGAATTATGCTTTATTAACAGATTTAAGTTTTTGCTGGGCTAAGAAATGGAATATGGAAACAATGGGAATTTGGCTTGTTTTCTAAGGTAGGAATAAAAATCTGTCACTCTCGACATTATTTCTTCATCCTTAAACATTTTCAAAATCTGATTTTTTTTTCCTTTCTCCTTCATCTGAAAGAATATTTCTGTCTTTTTCTTTCACGCATTTCCAGAATGCTAGTAGTATAGTGGAGGGCAAAGTCTAGTTCTGACAAGATATGTGTCTTTCAGATCACGTACCTATCATCAACAGCGGTAACTGATGTAGTATAAACTATCTTGCTTGCTGAAGTACACTGCTGAGGGGAGCAGTGGGCGAGGCAGGAGAGGTCTGCTGTGCCATGTGGGAATCTCCTGGCCTGGGTGGGCGTCCAACTCGCATCGCCACTGCCAACAGGTCCACAGCGCAGCGCCCAACCACTGCACCACCAGGGAGGCCCCCTGCCATGATTAGCTAGTTTTCCATTATTTTTGCATAGTAAGGTAGCATTGTTAGATGTGAAGATTACACATATGCGATATTAATTGAGACAAATAGAAAAGAACACGTTTTTACTTTCCCTGATTTAAAATTTTGGTATATTGTTAAACTTCTCTGGTTCAAATTATTTTTAAGTAATTTAAGTACTTATTTATAAGTAAATGATTTTTTTTAAAGATACTAAAGTAAAAATGATCTTAGAGGACTTAAAATTGCCTCCCAACTGCAAACTTACCTGTTCTACTGTTGTGTAAAATTACAAACCTTGTTTCTACCATACAATTTGCAATCTGTTATTTTAAAAAGTAATCTGCCTTTCAGACTGTTGCAAACATTTAGAGTTTTTGTATCTGGTAGTTGACTTGTGGTTGTGGCTTCTATTGTTTGTTTGAATTCTATTTGAATTGTTTCCTCTAGAAGATGTCGAGCTAAGATTACGCAGAAATTCTTTTACTACTTTATAAAGCATTAGTCTAAGACCATAATTACTAAAAAACTCCAAAAGTTCTTTTTCCATATTTTCAGCTGCTGACATTTTTAATTCACTTTTAAGGTGTCCTATTTGAGAAATAATGGAGTGGAAATGGAATGGATTTGATATTTAGCTAAGGGAAATATAAAGTGATGGTCATTAGAAAGACCATTATGAAATTGATTATTCACTGTGACATTCAACCAATATTCAATTAAATTATAGCATTTGAACAATGTAGAGACTCTATTAATAGTAGTTGCAATAAGATACATAGTGTCGTCTATCATTCCCCAGTGATAGTATTTCATATCAGTAAAGTGAAGTATGTTTAGCTTGATGTCTGGGTAGGTTAATTGTAGTTGGTTGTGATCATTTACTTTAAGAATTAAGTGTTGTTTCATGGTCTCTCATGCAGTATGACCAGATTGCCAGATAAAAGTATTTCTATAGTTATATCATTAGGTAATTGTCCCATTTCTCCATGACTATTTAATCACAGATCAAAGTATTTCCATGTGCAATATGATAAAACATGAAAAAATTTAAAGTTAAAAATTAAGTTACCATCAATCATATTTGTCTCTTTAAAAAATTGCTGTAAGTATGTTAAAGTTAATTTCAAAGAAAATGTTTAAAAATTATCATGTCATTCTGAAATGGATTTTTCTTGTTTAAGTTATAATGCACTTCAGGTCTTTGAGTAATGAAAGGAGATATGAGAAAAGTTGATTTACTATTACCGGGTAACAGAATTACCCTGAAATTTTGTAGCACACTAGATATTGATCATTTTTCACTAGGAGTGATCAGGTAGATTAGGGAGTTGGTGGTGATAACTAGGTATTTATAGCAATAAATAAATTGGAAGCCTGGTTATTATGGTGCAGTTCATTCTAACTGAAGTGGTTAAGAGTGAGTGTGGACTTTGGAGTAAGAAATAGAGGTTTAAATTTGGCTCTGTTAGTAACTTCCATGTAGTCTTGGATAGTTCATTTAGCTTTTTACCTGAGTTGCAGTTTTTTCATCAGTGAAATGAGTTATAGTATTTAAGCGTGGAGTGCAATTCATGGCACAAGTTAGGTGTTCAGTAATTAGCTATTGTTATTTTACTTGTTATTGTACCTAACTTGTAAAATGATTTTAAATAATTTTAGCTTTGTTGAAAAACAAATAATTTTCTTTTTTGAATTGAATGGACATATTTCAGGCATGAAGAACTTCTGCCCTTGTTCCTTCTTCATTTGGTTACTTAGTTCCCACTCTTCCCCTCCCCTAATTAGTATGTCCATATCTTTGGACATCCACAGATTTAGGAGCCAATTAGCTGCTTCTAATTTAAATGTATAATTTCTTCTTCTACACACAAATGATAACATACTAGAATCTTTTTTTTCTACCTTGCTTTTTAAGCTTAACACATTGATAAGAAAATTTCGCTAATGTTTGAAAACGTCCCCATTCTTTTTTGTGTCCTTTTACTATATGCCATTCTCTTAAATAGATTTGGTATTAGTTCTTTTTTCAGTTCTCTGTAAATAAAAATTTGCACATTTTTGATTTTACAGTCAGTGTGATAATGAATAACTTGTACATACGTCATTTTGAATATGTAAATATAGTTATAATGTAAATTTATAGTTATTATATTGGGGTCATTTATATTTGTGACCTTGGTACTGTAAGAATACTTTCCTCAGGGGCTACTTGTTTACTCACAATAACCACAATGTGTGAAAACTTTGTTTCCCCATAGTCTTGCCTCCAGAATATATTTTTGTATCTTGCCAACTTTATAGCCAAAAAATGATAATTCAGTATAGCTTAAGTTTTAATTTCTCGTAGGTATAAGGTTATATTTCTAGTCCTTTAAGATTCACTTTACTTTTTCTGTTCAGTATTTATTTACATTCTTTGTCTCTCCCCCTTACAGTGTTGTTCTTATTGATTATAGAAGTAACATAACAAGAATTTTTTGGTGATGTATTAAAGTATTCGAGATTTTTACTCTTGAGTCTTTCACTTTTCTGAAGTTTTTGCTTTATTATAATCAAATTACTTGTGATACATGGCTATCTTTTATAATTTTAAAGGTCTTTATTTTACTCTACAGTTACAGAAGAACTCTTTCTTCTAATACATTAACGACTTTATGTTACGGTTTTACATTTATTGTGGTATGTGGAATAAATTGGATCCAGCTTAGTTTTTTAAAAAAATAACCAAATTGGCTCAACATTATTTATTGCATAGTTCATCTCTTCCTCATTGATCTGGATGCCGCCTTTACAAAGTCAACAATTTCTCTCTATTTGGGTCTATTTGTAAACATTCTTTTCTGCTGTTAAAATACTACACTGTGTGCTTTTAAGTTTCTCTTTCAGGTTTTTTCTGGCTGTTTCTGGGGGAGAGAAAGTCTTTTGGTATTTTTATTGTTACCACACTAGTTATTTCAGTTTTTGTTGTTTCGATATTGCTTGTACTTTGTTATAACTTCTCTTTTTAACAATAAAACTGGCTGAGTTTTTAATGCATGATTTAGTATATATATGGAAGGCTACTGAATGATGATTACATAGACAAAGTATATTATTTAAGAGAAAAGAACTTATCTTCATTGCTTTCCATGAGCTGGTTGCTTTTTTACATATTTAACTCAGTTATTTATCATACCTACTAAGTCAGTTTGTAACTGGAATTAGTAGAATGTAAAGTTGTTTATGGCTAAATTTCATTCAGTATTGCTTTTTTCTTCAGCTGTGATGCAGATCCATCAGCCCTAGCAAAATATGTTCTCGCTTTGGTAAAGAAAGACAAAAGTGAGAAAGAGTTAAAGGCATTATGTATTGATCAACTGGATGTGTTTCTTCAGAAAGGTAAGATGTTTAAAAATAATACTTTATTGTAAAATTATTTTAAGTAAGATTTTCTAGAGTTTCAAAGGAACTCATCAGGTGTAGGATCTATTTTACTCTTACAAAGTAGAACAATGTTGGTATTGATTATACCCATAGATTATTTATTTATTTAAGATTCATTTTTTTATGCATACAAGCTGGGGTGTAGGCCAGAGGTGTGGGGTGGTCAGAGGATTCACCAGAGATAGAATGGGGGGCAGAACAGACAGATCGACTGAAGTACACTGCTGAGGGGAGCAGCAGGCGAGGCAGGAGAGGTCTGCTGCGCCATGTGGAAATCTCCCTGGCCAAGTATCAAACGCGCACTGCAGTAGTTCTGGATAGCTTCATAGTGCTGCGCTTAACCCGTTGCGCCACCAGGGAGACCCACCCATAGATTATTTATAATGAAAACATTCTCTTTCATTAACGTTCATGTGCTCATTTTTAACACAAGTGGATATATTTTCTTGAAAGATTAAAAACATCACTGAATGTTTATTTGAAGATAGTACTGTTTAAGGAACTACTTAGAATGTTGTATAGCACAGTGTTGCTCAACTTTTTTTTTACTTTGCCAGCATATAGATAATGATAAAACTTGTGTTTGGCTCACTAGTGGGGTACATACAGTCTAGTCATGGTTTACTGATCCGGAGGCTCTGATCATTCTAATCCTCACCACCCTAAACATTGACTGTCGCAGTATTACCCTAGGACTTGTGCCATGGCGCACTGCTTAGGATGCTGAGTCTTACTATAATTTCTGGATTTATAAAAGTTAAGGTATATTTCATCATCTCGTCTGATGTGTGGAACTAGAGAACTAGTATCTTAGTAAATGTCTTTTAATCCGTACTTTTTGGTTTTATTTTAGAGACCCAGATATTTGTGGAGAAACTTTTTGATGCTGTGAATACAAAGAGTTACCTACCTCCTCCAGAGCAGCCGTCATCCGGAAGCTTAAAGGTAGAATTTTTTCAGCACCAAGAAAAAGATATAAAAAAAGAAGAGGTAAGTATTTGTGTTAAACCTTACATGTTCTTTAAAAAATATATATAAGGAATAATTAAAGCGAGTTTTACTTTCTGTGTCTGTATTGGAAGTTACCAAGATCACCCCCAGGTGAACACTCAACAAAACTCAGCATGTAGTATCCCAGTGACTATGATATTGTGTAATGAAAGGATACAGAGCAAAAATAAATCAGCAAAGGAAAAAGTGTATAGTGTGCAGTCTGGATAAAAAACATAAACTTCCAGGGACTGAATCCCAGTGAGTCACACAGGATGTACTTAATGAGTAGTGCCAATATATATGGACCAGGGAAGCTTATTAGAGACTCAGTGCGCAGGGTTTTATTTAGGACTGCGTACCTTCTGCCTAGTTTGTACCACTTTACAGACTGTTAGGTGAAGGTGGTTGTTTAGCATAAACTGTGCTGTTTTTACAGACAATTCAGCCATAGTGAACTACTTTGGGAATGATGGGAACTCTGCCAGAAATAAAAATTCACACATGCCAGCCAAGGACCTACCTTGTAAGCAGGCCTTTAATAAAGAGATAACAGTCTCAGGGGTGCTTTTCTTTTTTCTGCACAGTACCTTGAAAGACATGTACCCTTACCTGTGTTGTTGGAAAATAATTAAGTTGATACATCTATTATTCATGGACCTTGGAGATCTATCATGCAAACTATACTCTTTAGTCATATAGTAATTCATATCTTCTCTATTTGATGTTTAAATCTTAGTAATTCCAGCAAAAATAATTGACAGTTAAGCTGTTATATTTTTGCAGTTAGCCTAGTTTTAGGTAAAAATAATGCTTGGTTAGAAGTCTGACTTTGTTAGTCATTGCTTTGTGACTTTGAAAGCATTACTTTCTGAGCCCTAGTTTACTCAACTCTGAAATGGAAATATGATGAGGTTGTTTAGGAATAGTAAAATGTTTATGAAGCATTTGGTAGTTTGTGGCACATTCTCTAACAATAGTTGCTGTTACAGTGAAATATTGTGTGGTGGGAGATGTGCTGTGAGCTTTTGTTTTTCCCCCTCATACTTTGTTATTTCCCAAATTATGTAGTTAACACATATTTCTTGTATAATAATGTATGTAAGTAATATAAATTATTCTCAAATGTATTTTTACCTGTATAGCTGTACATATATACACATATGTATAAGTATATAGTTATAGGGACTTAGGTAGACACATAAAATACTCCCATTTCTTCTGTCTGCATGGGAAGTTAAGAAATAATTTTATGATTGTATATTTTGTACCTGTCAGGCTAGAGGTTCTATTGCTAAAGAAAAAAAGGTTAGTAGATACTGTGTTGACAATTGCTTATGTTGTATAGACACACACAAATTTTTTTAAGTTTTGCCCAACAATGAAAGTTTGGGTTGATTCCAGATTTCTGTTACCCAAATTAGGTTTTAATTCTTAAAAAACCTTAGTAAATCACGGACTCTTGGTTTGAGAAACAGTAAGAAATTTTCCCCCTCAGGTTAGCTACACAGTCTCAGTCTGTGTCTGTTGATATAGTGAAAGTTCATTGCAGTTTCCTTGACAAATTGAAAGATATTTATCTGATCTATTGTAACTGCCAAAATGTCAGATAACAATCTGGATTTTAAATACTATTGGGCTAGTGCTATGGAAAATGATGATCTGTCATAATAAATGACTTGCGAGAGGACGAGGGGAAAGAAAAGTACATTGGGAGATTTTATTTGTAGCCTTTTTTTTTCTGGTGGGGCAGCTGGAAATTGAAGTACACGCAGAACAGAAGTATAGGAAGAAAAAGGCAACTGTTAAGGAAAGGTTGTAAAGCAGCATTTCTCAGAATTTGGTCTGTTGATAGGATTTCTGTTTAATTTATCATTTAGTGTGGGCTATTTCTTTTGTGAGTTGATTTTACAAAAAATGAAATAAATAGTAATGATCCTATAAGTTATGCCACAAATCTTGAAGGTCACACAGAAATGATTAAAATATATCCCTAATTTTCTTTTAAAGGAAATCCTATCATATTAAGATAGAGGTAACCACAAACTTCCACAATTTTAGTCATCCTTACAAAAATTCAACAAGAAGAGAATTCTAATTTTTGGCAAGATGGTAAAATAAAATGAATATGTCCTTTTTTACAGTCATCTCAAAGAACTGCATAAACTATAACAGCAATACAGCAGTCATATAAAATATTATGTAGCTGACTTTCCAGTAATGAGAGAGGTAATCTCCCCTTGCCATAAATCCAAAAATAAGCTAAAACCAAAATGATTATTATTAAACAACTGTGAATACATGTTCTGCTAGTCACTAAACACATTAGCCCAACATCTTGGGTTTTAGTACCTGAAAGCAAAAGACCATGATACAGATCGGCATCATGAAGATAGCTCTCCCAAATCAGTGTGCTTAATGTAAGAGTAATTACAAAGTATTCTCCCACAGCTTGATTACATAGCAAGGAAGCACTGATTACAGAAAATTCAGTACTGTGGGATACTTTGGCAGTGTGAGGCTCTTAACCAAAGGGATATTGGAATAATTGGCATAAATCAGGTCATGTTAATATGATATTTAGGCTAAAATTTCAAAATCTTGAGCCCTTCCATATTTACAGAAGCCATATTTAATATTTCCAGTTTGTTTATCCTCTAAATTCTTTTTTCTAGTAATACTTATTTATGTCTTTTGGAACTAGTATCCTAGGCAGTATAGCTTGGAAAGTTGTAGCCTGGAGAAATTAGGACTAATCAATTTCCAGAACTGCTTTCTATTATTATGCAAAATAAAGGCAACTTGTAAGAGAAAGAATATTTAGCTGCTACACTGGTACGAGAACCTGAAGAAATATTTCACTTTGTATATTGATTTCTTAAATGTCCTCATTTTCTATGACTTGGTTTGTTCTAATGCATCTTCATGTAGTCTCAAATGTATTTGGTGCCAAACCAAATTTATGAAAGTAACACATGAATGTATGTTGTACTTTTGAAAGAAGTTATAAAATTGGTTCCCCCCAGTTACATTAAAATGTTTGACACTTGTTCGAAATGTTTTTTCATAACCATCATCTAAAATAATAACATGCGAGTTTTTTTTAAATATTTACTTAACTTTTCAACAAACCTGTCTTTTATAGTTAAACTATTGTTCTTAGAAGATAACTTTATTTTGTTTGAGTACTTTTAGAGGGAGACATTTTTAGTCCGTATTTCAATGTCAGTATGTCATTGACATAGTAATGTGGTAAAGCCTAACATGCTAAACTTAAACACATTTTTTTTTTTTATATTAGATCACAAAGGAGGAAGAGCGAGAGAAGAAGTTTTCTAGAAGGCTAAATCATAGTCCTCCTCAGTCAAGCTCCCGATACAGAGAAAATAGGTGATTGACTTATTGAAACATTTTTAATGTTTGGCTATTGCTTATCTTTTACATAGGGCAAAATGATGTCTGCTCTCTTACTAGTCCAGCAAAGGAAGACTTGATTTTTTTTCTACCGAAAATACCTAGTCTTTGAATTTTTGGCGTGTAGGGGTGAGTTTTAGAATAGTGCTTGGCATATATTAGTTGTTATTTTATTCCCAGTTTCAAATACCAGAGAAATCTTGGGCCAGGTCATTTTTTTGTCCAAACGTACCCTTTAATGTGAAAAAATAATTTATCCCATTAATGCTTTGAAAACATATAGCATATAACGCATATGATAAATTCCTGAGACTGTAGGACAAAACAACAAAATGTGCATATGACATGTACAGTTGCCTAAAAATATGTTTTTGTGTATAAGTCTAAGGATTAAAATTTGAATAAAATCATTTTTTTCTCAATATTTACACAGGTCATACTCAGTTTTCTACTTCCTGATATTTGTATTCTGATAGATAGTGGGGAAAAGAAGCATGCTATTTTAAGACTATGACTTTTTTTAAAAGTTTAGCTTTTTCTGTATCTTCTTAAAAATTATTTACTTAGAAGTGACCTTAACGATTCTTTTAGAAGTCGTGATGAGAGGAAAAAGGATGATCGTTCTCGCAAAAGAGATTATGATCGAAACCCTCCTCGAAGAGACTCATACAGAGATCGATACAATAGAAGAAGAGGGCGAAGTCGAAGTTACAGCAGGAGTCGAAGTCGAAGTTGGAGTAAAGAGAGACTTCGTGACAGGGACAGAGATAGAAGCAGGACTAGAAGCAGAAGCAGAACACGAAGCAGGGGTAAATAATCCATATATGTGTACATTTTGGTTGACAGTCCTTATTGTAAAAAAGTTCCATATTTGGGGGTTTACAAAACTGTTTTTATTAGTGTCATTTTTTTCTACTTTGATGTATTTTGTGATCTAAATGAACATTTATAAAACTCCTTTTAAAATTTTTATTACTTGCTAATTAAAGCCACGTTGAATTACCACTGCACCCTCACCAGAATAAATAAAATTAAAAAGACTGAATTATTCAGGGTTGGTAAAAATAGAGAACTCTTTGGAAAATACTTTGACTGTGTCTTAAAAAGATTAAACTTAAACCTACCAAATGACCCAAACATGCCATTTCTAGTTTTTTACCTTAGAGAAATCAAAATGTATTTCCACACAAAGAATTATACACATATGATCATGACAACTTCATTTGTAATAACCAAAAACAGAGCCAACTCAAATGTCCATTAATAGGGAAATGAATAGGGCTCCCTGGTGGCGCAGTGGGTTAAGCACAGCACTCTGAAGCTATCCAGAGCCACTGCAGCACGAGTTTGATACCTGGACAGGGAGAGTCCCACATGGCGCAGCAGACCTCTCTTGTTTCACCCGCTGCTCCACTCAGCAGTGTGTTTCAGTCAATCTTCCTGTTCTGCTCCCCACTCTGTTTCCGATGAGTCCTCTCACCACCCCGCACCTCTGGCCTACACCCCAGCTTGTATGCATAAATTAATAAGTCTTTAAAAAAAATAGGGCAATGAATAAAACAAATCATAGGGTACCTATATAATCGGTAAAAGGGAAAGAGCTGTTGATACTGAGACAAAATGTATGAGTCTTAAGATAATTATGCAGAGTATAAGAATTCAGACAAAAAAAGTATATATGTATAAAATCTAAAAAATGCAAACAAATCTATGATGACAGAAAACAAATTTCCTGGTATCTGTCATAGAGAAGAATGACTTATAGAGGGAAGGGACACAGGGATAATTTGGGAGTGATGAGTATGTACATTAATTTGGTGGTGGTGTTTGATTTTACGATTCTATACATTGATCAAAAGTAAATTGTACGTTTTAAATATGTTCAGTTCACATGTATATGAACTAGATAAAATCTATGAAAACAGTTTAAAATTTCATTTTAGATGTTCATATTTACAAGTACATGTAATTTCTAACATATAATTCTTTTTCCAGTATGCGTTATTAAAAGATGATATTGCAGACAATAAAACAAAAGACCTTTGAGTGAAGTATCTTAACTGAATCTTAGATTTTTGCTAACCTTGCAGCCTGTTATTGTGCAATCACCTGTAGTCTTTAGGTAATATTTAGGGCCTGGCCATTATCTAAGCCCTGTACTTCTCTTTTTCACTTTTTTTTTTTTACACTTCTCTGATCTAGGTGCACATTGCTTCACTTAACTGATTTCTTTAATACTTTTTTTTTCCTTGTGACTGTGTACAACCCAATTAATTTCTTGTTCATGTTTAAGATGGAATCCTTTTCCTTCCTCTTTGCTCATTTACCCTCATCTTCAATAAATAGTACTCACTATAAAAAGACACAGATTTATAGTTGAGTGACAACTAAATATTCCTCACAGAAAAAATAATCAAATCATACTTTCATTGCATAATTTTTTTATGGACTGAAGTTGTGTATATTAAATTACCATGAAGAAAATAAAAATGTATTTTTTATAAATAAATAAAACTCTTAGAAAAAACTCATTAACTACAACAATTTTATGGGTGGTTTTAATAGTGTCGGTCATATGCAAAAGAAATAACTTACCTTGAAGCAGTGTAGTTATTGCAAGTTTTGAACACGTTCTCTACATTTAGCAAAAATATCACTGTTAGATATGGGGCCTTTTTAAAAATAGCATATAATTTTATAAGTGATTTATATTTTGTTGCAGAAAGGGATCTGGTAAAGCCAAAATATGACCTGGATAGAACAGATCCGTTAGAAAACAATTATACTCCAGTCTCTTCGGTACCTAATATTTCATCTGGTCACTATCCTGTACCTACTTTGAGCAGCACTATTACAGTCATTGCTCCTACTCATCATGGCAATAACACTACGGAAAGTTGGTCTGAATTTCATGAAGACCAAGTGGACCATAACTCCTATGTAAGACCACCAATGCCAAAGAAACGGTGTAGAGACTATGATGGTAAGTTTTTCAAATGTGTCATGAAGTATTGAATTAATAATTTAAGCTGACTAAATACTGTACTTCTGGGTTGCACACTCAGAAGTTATTCAAAGCCTTAATCTTGTTGGAAATAGTGGTAAATTTTAAACATTTAATGAATTCCTAAATTTTACTGACCCCTTTATTAGTTACCACTGACTATTGAATATCAGTTTAAAAGTAGTGTTTCTTTCCATGTTGATCTTAATATATTTTTGAAATTTAGTAAATGATACCTTTTGAGTTTCGCTACTGAAACATTGTTGAGAAGCTTATTTCTTTAGAATGAGTAGTTGATGACTTGTAAGTAGAAACTAGAAATGTATTACCTATGTAAGTATTTTATAAGTGAAAAATACAGTTTTACTGTAAAAGTTTAGCATATTGAATTAAAGGTACAGCTATATTTAAAAGGTTTACATGAAAGATTTAAATAAGTTTCTAATGACAAAAATATGATGTATTTGTGTACCTGTATATGTGTAAGTTTTATACTGTTAGCTAGGTATATTTTAATTTGGTAATATATATTTTTAGTGCATATGTCAGCTCTGTTACCACTTGATAAGTATTTTAAATTACTAGGAATTAGTACATAGCTCTTGTGACATGGTCAATCATACTTGCCCAGTATTAAAAATATTCCTGTTTTTAAGTATCTTAGTTTCATTGACTTGGAGAAAATATATATGTTCAGCACTTTTCATATTTCTTCATAACAATTATACCTCACAGAAAAGGGTTTCTGTATGAGAGGAGATATGTGCCCTTTTGATCATGGAAGCGACCCAGTAGTTGTAGAAGATGTGAATCTTCCTGGAATGCTGCCTTTCCCTGCACAGCCTCCTGTTGTTGAAGGACCACCTCCTCCTGGACTCCCCCCACCTCCACCAATTCTTACACCCCCACCTGTGAATCTGAGACCCCCAGTGCCACCACCAGGCCCATTGCCACCCAGTCTACCACCTGTCACAGGTAATAGTGTTATCTTATTATATATCCACTCATAGTCTTTTGAAACAGTTTAATGCTTGCTTTTTAAAAAAAGTATTGAAAGTAATGATATAGTTGCTTGCTAAAAACTAAGAACAAGATACTCCTCTTGGAATATTTTCCCACCTATTAGGCTATGGCAACCCATGGTTTACTATGGTTTTGGAGTGACCCTGAATGATGCCAGGTTGCTGATGAATCCCAGCTGCCTGTAGTCTTTTACAGTTTAAGATAGATCTGTTTTAGAGTATAATAAATGGATATTATACCCCAGAAAACTGGTATATTGTAATTGTAAAAACTTGGTTTTTGTAGGTTATAGTTTTGATTGATAAATGAGAATATTGTGTTTGGATCTATAATAACTTATTTTATTTGTTTGCTTTCAGATGATATTTCTTATTCTTTGGTTTTGACAGGACCACCACCACCACTTCCTCCTCTGCAGCCATCTGGCATGGATGCTCCCCCAAACTCTGCAACCAGTTCTGTTCCTACTGTAGTAACGACTGGCATTCATCACCAGCCTCCTCCTGCTCCACCCTCTCTTTTTACTGCAGGTGCAGTTTTGGTCCTCTCTATATTATAATGTATTACAGTTTTAGAGCGGAGTTTTTTGACAAAGGATTTTAAAATGTTTACAGAATTAAATTGTTCTATTTATTTTTCTCATTAAAATTGTATAAAATGTAGACATGGTGAGTGCACATCATATATTAAACTCTCAGTTAACAGTTTTTAAAAAGCAAAGTTATTTTCTTAATGGCATTTTTTAAAAACTATAAATTCTCTTTTAATACATATAAAAACATGTTATATACTAGTTGTGTATTCTATTATCAGTGTAAAAACTTACCAATTGGACTATTGTAATTGTTTTTTAATTACAGTTTTTGTATTACCAGATACATACGACACAGATGGCTACAATCCTGAAGCCCCAAGCATAACAAACACTTCCAGACCTATGTATAGACACAGAGTGCATGCACAAAGGCCCAATTTGATAGGACTAACATCAGGGGATATGGATTTGCCACCCAGAGGTAATATTGCTCTTTTTTCATATCATTTTCATAATATCGAGAGTGGCAAGTCATTTGTAAAGATTAGTCACTACTACATTTATTGAAATTGAGTGAGGATTTGTTCCTTGGATCCGTTGTTGTCTATCATGAGAAAAAAGGTAATGTGTAATAAGAGAAAGGTTCTCTATGTGGCATTGGTGACACTATCCTACCATCCCAGGAAAAAGATATTTCCCAAAAGTACATATTTTCTGTGGCAGCTGTGTTGTGGTGTTTTCTATGTATTGTCATCTTAATTGCTTGCTTAAACGGTTGACTAATGCTTTAATTCCTAAAGATAGATTCTTTCCTAGTTGGAAAATTAAATAACCTATACAGAGTTGTGCTTGATATGTATTTTAGTTTACTTTGTACATAATAGAATTTGTTGTGGGTTTGCTTGTGACATTTTAAGCAGAAATAATTATGCTTTAGCAAGTGACTCATTCACTTTTAATGAGTGGGTTAAATGAGTTTGATAAGTTACTAAATAGTGGGGAGAAGATAGAGTTTAGACTTTTAAAGTCATAATCCATGGCAGCAAAGTGCTGCTATACTATAGGTGCAAACTGATTTGAAGGTTTGAAAGAGGGAGAGAGTTCATAGTCATTTGTAAGGTAGAACATTTACCACAGATAACATGAAGGATTCTCAGACATAATAGAAAATACCCTGTAGACCAATAAAAATTTATCTTTTTCCCTAATACTTCAACTTTTTAAAAAAATTTATTTTGCATAGAACTGGGATATAGGCCAGAGGTGGAGGTGGTGGTGAGAAGATTTGCCAGAAACAGAGTGGGGAGCAGAACAGCCAGATCTACTGAAATACACTGCTGTGGGGAGGAGCCATCAAAACAGGAGATATCTGCTGTGCCACGTGGGTTAGCTACCTGACCGGGGACCTAAGCCACCAGGGAGGCCACTCAGCTTACTTTTATATTCCATTTTCTTTTTAGTTTTTCCTTTCTGCTTTCTAGCCAGAAAAAAAAAAAAAGCCTCATCAATTGTGAATAAAAGTCCAACTTATTTAAATAATGCTACTAGTATTGTTTAGTAAACTTGTAATAATACTTTGCACTTTTTCTTTGTTCTTTAGAAACTGTCAGATTCTAAGCATCTACCTTGAGCATTCTAAGAATTTTTTGTCTTGAAGTGTGAGGAATATTCTTATTTATATCCAGTATAATTTATATTTTCTTTGTGATCATAAGACATTTCATGTGTATGTCCCATTCCCCACATAACTTTTAAATTCACCTTGAGGCATTGTAATAACTGTCATTAACAACGATAGAAAAAAGATTTTTAAATCGTTTTTATGTAAGGGATATAAAATTGCTTATAATTGAAAAGTAGCCACTTAAGATTGTGGCTGTTCATAGTGTTTATTCATTCCCTGACTAGTTCAGAGAAAACCCCTTCCTTTTTGGGGGATTGCTACTTAATCTCCTTTCTTTTCTTCACACCGGTATTCCTTTTTCTTGCTGGATCTCCCATGAATCATCTCTTTCTTCTCTTGCTGCTTTGGAGTTGCATAAGTTTATGCCCTTACAGATCAATATTTATTTACTAGATCCATTCTAATGCCAGGACAAGTTTTTTGTTGGTGAACCAGAGAAGGATGTGGGATCAAATCTCTTGAATATAAATCTTACCATGTAGAAGTTGGATTTATAGTAATTTCAGTTCCACATACCTGTAATTATAAGTTACAGGAAGTTGCCCTATTCAGTAAATTTCTGTTACACCTGTCTCATAAAAATCAGTGTCCTTAGTGATATTTTTAGCTCTGTTGTTTAGATAAAGCAGATATTATTTTTTGAGTTGGTTTGAGAATATATTCTTTTGTTTTTCTTCATTTTTTTTTATTGTTACTTATATCTTTTACATTTTGTATTCCCCTTGGGTAACCCACCACCAATTCACCCGTGATCCATCTCCATGGTCCCTTGTGCCTTTTTCTACCCCATTTTGAGCCTTTGTCCTCTGCCTCCCTCTCTGGGTGTCTCTCTCATATTTGGTTCCCCTATATCCCTGTTATAAGTGAAACCATTCGATATTTTTCTCTTTCCTTCTGGGTTACTTCGCTGAGCATGATTCCTTCTAGTTCCATCCACGTCACAGCGAATTGCATGTGTTTATCATTTTTGAATGCTGAATGCTAGGGAATATATTCTTCATTAAAACATTGTTTTTATGTATCAAGCCACTAGCTTAGCAACCTATGCTTCTTTTTCCTTACCTTTTCAATTCCCACCTCCCCAGATGTGCTTATGTATTTTCCATCTTTTTAAATATTAGTTTATTTATTTTCGTAGAAGGGGTGGGGGGGTGGAGTGAGAGGCTTCACCAGAGACAGTGGGGAGGAGAATAGGCAAATTTACTGAAATACATTGCTAAGGTGAGCAGCAGGCAAGACAGGAGAGGTTTCCTCTACCACAAGTGTTAGCTCCCTGGCCGGGTATCGAACTCAGACTCTAGAGGTGATAGCACTGAGACTTAACCCCTAGGCCACCAGGGAGTCCCTATTTTCCATTTGGTTTGAAATTTACTGCCCTGGATTGTTTCAGATATATAATTAAAAGCTTATAATATTGTTATATAATTTCTATACATTTCCAATAGTCCGTAGATGACCTTAATTTAAATTTTCCTAGATAGTTATTTTTTTCCTTCATACTTTAAGAAGTTAATGCTGGGAACTTATTGTAAAACAAATGCAAAAATTTAGACTCATTGGTATCTTGGAATTATTAATATAAGTGTCCTAGGAAACCCGATAATTGTCTTTTTTAGATTTCTGAGGTGGCAGAAAAGTTGGTGTATAGATAGGGAGAAGGGCTTAGTTATTTTCTATTTGCCATCATCAAAATTAGTAGTGAAAATTTTATGCATAAAAGCAATTTATTAAAAGGATATTGGGGAAAGATAGTTAATATGTTGATATTTAAATAAGTAGTTCAGTTCAGTCACAACTCCAGGTACTCATTTTTTTTTTTTTTAAGATTTAATTTATTTGTGCCTACAAGAACTGGGGTATAGGCTAGAGGTGCAGGATGAGGGGGGTTGTGAGAAGATTTACCAGAGACAGAGTGGGGAAACAGAACAGACAGATCTTCTGAAATACACTGCTGAGAGGAGCAGCGGGTGAGACAGGAGAGGTCTGCTGTGCCATGTGGGTTTGCTCCCTGGCTGGGGCTCGACTCATATTGCAGTGGCTGGTGATAGCTTGATAGTGCTGAGACTTTAACCCCTATGCCACCGGGGAGGCCCCAGGTTACTTATTCTTAAAAAAGGTCATTGAAGTAGTTAAATTTGAAATCTTTTATATTATGCGTTTGATTTTAAAACTATGAATCCAGAGTCTCAGATAATTTAGTTATTTCTATATTTATGTGTGGTTAGGGTGATAGCAAATGGGAACAGTGACAAGGGTTTTCTGTTCCCTTTTTCCCCCTAAAGTAATGAAGCATATTTTATTTGGACATATGATAATTCCTGATTTCTTTTTTACAATTAGGTGTGAAATGAATTTGAAATAAGCTATAATCCTTTAGATTGTTATAGTAGAATGAACTTTTCTTTTTCTTCCAAAATATATATTTGGACAAAAACAAAAACCCAGAACTTAGTTTTCAATATGAAATTTAAGGATGTAGCTCTGATGAAGAAAATATTGATCTATGCTTTCTTTTCTTTTGTTTTCAAACAGAAAAACCTCCTAATAAAAGCAGTATGAGGATAGTAGTGGATTCAGAGTCAAGGAAAAGAACCATCGGTTCTGGGGAGCCTGGGATTCCTACAAAGAAGACTTGGTTTGATAAGTAAGCTGGCAGAGGAAATCAAGGATTTCATTTGTGCAGTGATTTTTAGAATTGTTGCAGTATTATAAAAGTAGAGTGTTTTCATTCAAAGTGCAATTCATATTCTCTTCTCTAGGCAATCTCCACCTAAATTATAAATTTAATAAAATGTGTAAGTTAGGTGACTGGTATAGCTATGATTTTTCCGTATAGAAATGGTATGGTGGTTGAAGACACAGTATTTCCATTTTCTACCTTCTCCCACGTCTTCTCCCTTAATTTACAGATGTCATTGGATACTAGCTATATACAGGATAATCATGAATCCATCACTAGGGAATGAAATATTGGTAGGAGGCTTTAGCATGTGGGTAATTCCTCTTAACAAAAAAGTGATCTTTTGCTGGTTAGAAGAGGCTTGGATAGATGCTGAAGTGATCAAGGAAGGATTTTAGAGAAAGGGGTAAAGAATCAGAACGTTAACATATGTATGTGATGAGTCATTTATGAAAAATTGCTTGTGTAAAGAGAGACTAGACTCATACATGTAAAACTTAAATATCTATTTAATAGTGGTTAACTTATAGGTCTACTTCCACCTTTAATTCTGTGATTTAGGACAAGCAGTATAATTTCTCTGGGCCAGAGTTTAGTCCTAGTTTCAAGTATCAAATGTATGGTGTGTAGTTATCACATTTAAAAAAATTTTTTTTCAATTGGAAAAAAGTTTGAGACTGTTACTCCTTGCTTTTTTTAAAAAATAAATTTTAAAAGAGGATACATTTGAGTAAACTAGCTTTCAAATTAACAGAACAGAGGTTGTATGTACAAAATAAATGAAAGAGGGTGGTAGAACGTATCCTGCTGAGAATTTGAAGTAGGAGTAGATTACAGCTGATCAGTAAAGAACCATTTTCAATTGACTTCTTTTGACGCTGACATTACTAATTTGCAAGCTTCATTGTTTGGAAGAAAATTTAAATTTCCTTTATCAACCAGTATTTTCAGTTTGAAAAAAAAATGAACTTAAAGTATAAACTATTTCTTTGTACTTGATAGACATCAGTATTTATAAATGAATGTACTAATTACCTTCGTTTTTGTTACAGACCAAATTTTAATAGAACAAACAGCCCAGGCTTCCAGAAAAAGGTTCAGTTTGGAAATGAAAATACCAAACTTGAACTTAGAAAAGTTCCTCCAGAATTAAATAATATCAGTAAACTTAATGAGCATTTTAGTCGATTTGGAACATTGGTTAACTTACAGGTAAGAACCATGAAATGATTCTTTTGTCTTTGTTTAAATATTTTGGGAGGGAACTTAATGTAATGAAAACTTTTTTATAAGGCAACATTATTGAAAACTTGGTAATATTCTAAATTCAGAAATGAAACTATGTTTTAGGAAAATGTGTACTTTTGAATACATTTTTCATTTTCACAAGACAGGAATTTTCACTGATCATATTGTTAATTTTTTACCTGATAATTGTTGTAAAATCAATATCAAGTTTAAAGTAATTATACTGATGAGATATAATCTTACAGTAATTTTCATTTTCAATCAGATTTATTTTGCTGTTTCTCTGATGGGATGTTTTTAGCATAGTGTTGAGGCCCAAAATACCATATGATCTCTGATTAGTTAAAACATTACTTTTTCTTCTACCATTTTTGAGCATCCTTCAAGATAAATATTGTAATATATATTTGGCCTCATTTAACTTGTGAGAATATTATTTTTTTATATTCTTTGTATGATATGGAAAGTGTTGAAATAATGTTGGGCTTTTTCTTTTTTCAGCTTGTAGCATTCTTTTCAACTATTTTTTTTTTATAATCTGGTAAAAGTAATACATTTTAGGGAATACAGCTTAAGTTAATATTTTAGAAAATTTTGTTTCCTGGCCATTCAAAAAATGTAGAAGTGAAAAAAATGCATACTTGCTTCAAATGGGCCAGTAAAGATTTATACAGAAATTAAAGAAAGTGGTTTTAACTTTTTTTCTCATCTTGCTCATATGTCCCCATAATATAATCACATTATTGTTAACAAATTACTATGTGATATTCTAGATTTTTTTGTAATTCCTGTGTGCATCAATTAGTCTGTCAATACAGAAACTTAAAAATACATGTGTATATATACACACATTAAACATTTAGGCCATAGTATACATAGATTTTGTAATTGTTTCCTTAATCTTGAATATCTTTGAGTATCTTGTTATGGTAATTCAGTTTGATATACCACATTCACATCTAGATGTAAAAAACGTTCTCAGAATTTTCTTTTCCTTACACAATTAGCTGTATTGGTAATAGTTTAAAAAATGTAGCCGAAGGTCAAAACTTGGTATCTTATATTTCAATTTGCATTCTCTTATTTCCAGTGAGGTTGAATCTTAGCTCTTTTCTAGTCCTTTTTCTCCTGTCTGTGTACTATTTAATTATTATTTCTAAATAAATTATTATTTTTAAAATAACTTTTAAAAAATCAGTTATTAAAAATCTTTATCTTCATAAAATTGATGTTTCAAATTCCAGTAAATATTATTTTTAAAATGCTACCTGAAATCATCCCTAAAGCTGGTATTTACTGAATACTTACTGTATACTCTCTCTTCCCCGTGAATTATTTAGTTTTTACCACTAGAGCGTAGATATTGTTACCCTGTTTATGGAATGGGAAATGGATGCACAGAAACTTTAAATAACTTCTTCATGTTCCCTGAAAGTAACAATCAAGGCTTGAGCCTGGCAATTTGATTCAGAGTCAGTGTTCTTAATCTCTCCTGTGTTTCATACCATTAGTGGTTTATATACCACACTTTGGAAAACACTGCTATTATGGAAAGAACAGAATTTTTGAAGTGAAAAGCCTTGGCTCCACTATTCATTAGCTTTATGGGCCTACAAAATCACATACTCTTTGAATCTCAGTGATTGTTGCTGTGTTATGTGGATCTTTTTTTTGTCCCTTAAATTTTCTCACACCCTTAGAAATATTTGTGAGAATCACAAATTTGGAAAATTTCATAGGTGAATTTTTCCTGTAGTTTTTAGTTAGAGATCACTCCTTTCAAAACAGTTTGCTGCCTTGTCTTTTTTTTTTTTTTAAAGATTTATTTATTTATACATACAAGTTGGGGTACAGGCCAGAGGCGTGGAACGTCAAGAGGGGTCACCAGAGACAGAGTGGGGAGCAGAACAGGCAGATCAGAAATACACTGCTGAGGGGAGCAGCGGGTGAGGCAGGAGAGGTCTGCCACGCCATGTGGGATTCTCCCTGGCCAGGCGTCGAACTCGCATCGCCGCTGCCGACAGCTCCACAGCGCAACGCTCAACCGCTGCGCCACCAGGGAGGCCCTGCCTTTTCTTAATATTTGGATCTTGGCCAAGTCCATTATTGACTTGGGATTATTTCTCATAATCAGTATTAATATTGGGGCTATAAAGAGAAGCCTTTTGAATGTTTGTATATAGTATTTGTGCCGTCAGCATTCTTTAATAAGTACTATAAAGAAGAGGCTTTTGTCAGCTTTAATCCTCAGCATTTCTTACGTATTGAAAAAAGACTATGGTAATTCTGTAAGAAGGTATAATGATAGAATCTTTCTTGGAAGGACTGATACCTCACTTCCTGAGGAATTTTACTGTAGGAAGCAACAGATTCATTTGGAAATTCACTTTTTTTAATATTTTAAATCTTAGGTTGCCTATAATGGTGATCCCGAAGGTGCTCTTATCCAATTTGCAACATATGAAGAAGCAAAAAAAGCAATATCTAGTACAGAAGCAGTGCTAAACAATCGCTTTATTAAGGTCTATTGGCACAGAGAAGGAAGCACCCAGCAGTTACAAACTACTACTCCAAAGGTAAGAGAAATTTATGTGAAATTAAAAGCTTAGAAAGCTCTTAGTATAGTATTTAAGAGCAGAGGTGTTGTAGTAAGGAAGACTTGAGTTAAAATTCTGGTTCTACCTACTACTGTGAGCAATTTGAACTAAGGAAGCTACCTAAACTCTCTAACCTGTTCTTTTATTTTGTTGTAAAGTTAATTCTTAGTTTAGATAATTAGGAGATAATATATGTAAAGCTTACAGGAGACACTCAGTACATGGTCGCTATGTATATTCTAGAGTCACACTGGTTCATCGTGGAAATCCTCTCTCTTTTCTTCTCCCTTTCTCTTAAGTGACTCAGTCAATATGTAATGTTAGATTAATTGCTTATAGAGTTATATTACAGCAGTTTATTTCTCTATTTAACTTTCTCCTGTTCATTAAAAAAAAGAAAGATAGACGATAGTGAGAGATTCATTATTTTTATAAAATAAAAATGGCGTCATTATGCAAAGAAAACATCTGTACACATGTGTGAAGAAAATTGGAAGTCAGATTTTGATTATAAGCTGCATTTTTAAAACTTTCTCTTTATGGGCAATTTAATAACAAAGTAATGAAGAGTGCTTTTCATATTCCTGAACTAATCAGCTTCTTAACAATATTTTGTTTTGAGGTAATGCAGCCTTTAGTTCAACCACCCATTTTACCTGCTGTGAAACAGTCTGTCAAAGAGCGGTTGGGTCCAGTACCTTCAAGTACCGTTGAACCAGCTGAAGCCCAGAGTGCCAGTTCAGACCTTCCTCAGGTATGTGAAGTTTTACCATTTTGTGTCACTTAATAGGTTCTTAGTAAATTAGTTTCCTTTGGTGATTTTATTTGTTATTAATTGTGTATATTTATATAGAAATGAGATAGTCTCTATATATTTGAAACCCACCTGTTAACTTTATTTTTCCCACACCATTGCCATAATATTTTTCACAATCTACTCTTCCTATAGTATTTGAACCTTAAATTTTTCTCTATAGTTAATACTTCTCTATGAGAATTTACTTTCACTTTGTGGAGGAGATATTTTTTAGCAAAATGGCCTGAAAAGTGAAGTTCAATTCACTAATTCTTACTTTTCCCCATCATCTTTTACTTACTTAGAATTCTGTTCCAGAGGTGATCATGCACTAGATTGCTTTGAAAGCTTTGGATAGTAAAGGCTTAAACCATCAGGTTTTAGCATGCTTGATGTTATATGATTTCAAGTTACTTACATAGGTCTCTCAGAATCTTGCTTGACTTATTCCTGAGTCTTGGGTTCTCTTCACCATATATCATTCCTTTCCCCTTCCCTTCCACATTTGAGTGGCAGTTTCTTGTTTCCTCACCCTCACTTTCTGAAACTTAGCTTTCCTTTGTTTCCAGATGTTTCAGCATTTTCTGTATAAGCTAATTAGGATACGGTTTCCTAATTAATGGATGCCACCATATTAAAATAGTCTTCTTAAAGTAATATATTTAAATTACTTACTGAAGAGTAAGATAATGAATTTCTACTTTAAAAAATGCAGAATGTAAATCGGTAAAATGTTACTTTAAAAAAATGGAAGCACCCAAAATCTATTAGCTCAAATCTTAATAGCATTTGTCTGCAAGACAAATATATTTCAGAAAAGAATGGCTTTTAATCTTAAGCTCAAGAAGCAAGCTGGTATTTTAATTAATATTTAAAATTTTCAGACTTTCTTCTTATCAACATAGAATCCAAAGAATTTATGATTCTATACCATGGAGGAGACTTTAGCAAGCATCTAGTTCAAACCTCTTTGTTTTGTATCATAATTTTTCATCACTGAATAATATTGCATATTGTCTAATTTCCTGCACACATTTTCTTTCTGTCTTTAAAAATTGCCCTTGTTTTTGTGATTAACATTAAATACTTATAGAGTCAGTATATGTTAGTAGAGTCAGAATGTTCGAAATCCCAACAGACTTATATATGTTTGGGGAAACACTGAATATGTCCATTTTAATTTTTTTAGAATGTAACTAAGTTATCTGTGAAGGACAGGTTGGGTTTTGTATCAAAGCCATCTGTTTCAGCAACTGAAAAGGTAAGAAGAATATAGCATGATGTGTTTGTCTTGGCTTCATAAATGTTTTTCAGGTGGCATCTTAATTTTTCAATTTTTTTCGTAATTCCAAACTTTGCTTCTTAATATTATTTGTATCTTTTATTCCAACTTTTTTGCTTTCTATTTGCCAAAAAAAGTTTGCATATGTTTTTCATGTTTTGCATCAGCATTTATATACTTGTGTCTCATTATATTTCTGTGTATGTGCCAAACTTACTTTTTTTTTCTTTTTATTTACTATATTTTCATTCGACATATTGTACATTTTAATTTGAAAATTCTGGCAGCCTAATAGAAAGGACAATGAATTAGGAATTCTGCTGGAGTTTGAGCTCTGGCCCTTTACTTACTAACTGCATGATGTTGGTAGTGCTCTTAACCTTTCTGAACCTTTTCCTCATCAGTTAAATGGTGGTAATCTTTGTTTTTTTCACAAAGTTTTGTGAGGATTAAGTAAAATCATTTAATGTTATTTTGTAAGTTAGAAAAAATAATGTAAATGTATGTTTTTTTATTCATTACTAATAGCTGTTGTGTATAGCCTGAAAATACATTTAGTTGTTGTTTTTTTAAAGTTGGGGGTGAATACTTATTAACTGAAGATCATTTATGGACTTGTCTTATAGTTCTGTGTAGATGTATTTTTTTTTTTTCTGTTTAGATGTGAATGAATGCCCTGATCTTTAGTCTTACTTGAGGTGTATGGCATAACAGAATATTAGAATTAGATAATCTTTCTCATTTCTTTATCTTTACCTTAAAGGAACGTAAGGTCCAAATAGTTTTATGTTGCTATGCACTTACGAGTTACTGAAATTGGACTGGAATCTGGGTGTCATATTTCTAGTCCCTGGCTTTTTCCATTATGAAGATTACATAGAAATTTGACTTCATAGGTAAATAGAGCATCCCATGAAAAATTGACCTGCTCTCCTCACTTGTTCTTCAGTGTATTGTTTTGTTTACTATGTTAAAATTTGACATTCTGTATATCAGATTTTCTTCTTGGATACCTCAGCATTACTTCAGGCATAACATGCCTTAAGTCATTTGTTATTTTCCACATAAATTAATTTCTTCTCCTAGCCACCACCTCTTAAGGTGGTGCTACCATTTCCAAGTTATATAATCTAAAACCCTTAGAGTCATTTACATGTGTTATAGTTCACTTCTCTTTCTTTACCATCTTCAGTTCTCTGGCCACTGGATGCACTGTTGGAGCTGGTATGCTCCTCCTTTATTTTATACTGCCTCCATTCTACATCTTAATGTTAAGTCCTTACAGAAACTTTCATTTCCTCTATTAAATGGCTTCGCTTGAGTGATAGTTCATCCATACCTCAGTTACTCTCATTCTGTTATTTCTGCTTTAGTCCTTCCTTTCCATGCTAACAAGTCCTTTTCTGCTCTTTGTCCTTTGCTCTTTCCTGCCTTTATTTTCTTTTTTGGTGATCATTTTCATGGAATGCATTTCCTTCAGCATAACTGAATTCTATTCATTCTTTTTAAAGATTGAGAATCTCTCTAGCCTCTTCCATAAAGCGTACAAATTTTTCATGTGATGTACCTCCTTTTCTTGAATTTGTGTTGCTTAGCTTAAGCTCTAATCTTTGACAGTATCTAAATATTTATTTTGATGATATTTCTCCTCCATAATGGTAATTAACTACGGGATAAAAAAAGCAACGTAAGGCCTGTTATACATAATGTAATACTGAGCAATTTTGGAAAGTGTAGAATCCTCATATTGCTTAGGATCTGTTTATGTTAAGAATTGTACTCTGAAAGTAAAGTATCTATTAATTACGTAGGTCTCACCAGAATTCCCAGTTAGGTAGGCTTTCCTAGAGAAAACACATCTGTGATGCTTTAAGAGAATATCATCAGTAAACATTCATATTTACTGAAAAGATGATTATTTACTTAATATCACCTTACTATGATTTTTACTTAATATCAATTTACTTAATATCATTGTTTCTATGCATAATTCCTCATACTCTTCTTTTTGTTACAGTTTACTGCAAGATACTTCTTTAAAAGCCTATTAGAACTTACTGTGAATATGGCAATAATACATCATAACTGCTTCTTTTGTATTTGATTTTACCTGGAGCACTGTCTTTTAAAAATGATAGATGAATTAATTTATAGTCAGTTTTTCAAAATGCTTTTTTATCTTCTCATTCTTACCCATGAGAAAAATCTGTTTTTCTTTACAAGTGCTATTAGTTGTTAAGACTGGCAATATTTTACACAGCATATTTGATAAGGAATTGTTAATGGATATAACTTCTGTCTCATTAGGCAATTGGCTTTTTGTCTTGGAAAGTAAGAGTTATTAGTGATGTACATTTAAACGGCACAGCATATGGTATTTTTCTTCTCATTTTATGAATTCATAGTTTTGGTGCCAGTCCAAACAAGTATATTGTAAGAAAGGACAATTATAGAACAATGTCTCATGAATATGAACATAAAAATTCTAAACAAAATATTAGCAAATGTTCAGTGATAGGAAAAAGTAATATATCATGGCTAGGTAAGATTTATTCTGGAAGTGCAAGAATGACTTGACATTTGAAAATCATTTTAATTCAATGCATTTATAAAATATAGGGGTGGGGGATGAATTCTCTACCTGTATCAGTGGAAAAAAAAATCATGAAATTCATTACTTAGTCACATTAAACACTATGAAATAGGAATAGGAAGATACTTTTTTAACAAAGGATATCTGCAGTTAGTATAATGTTGAGAAATTAAAAGGTATGATCAGGAACAAGAAAGGATTTCCCTGTCATCACTTCTTTTTTCCCTGTAGTATAGGGCCTGACTGGTACAGTGAGGTCAGAAAACAGCATAAATATTATAAAGATTGGAAATAACATGGTGGAGGACTTTGTTTTTCGTGGGTGGGTATGGTGTGGAAACATACATTTGAAGAGGTGAGATCTAATGTTTTTGAATCATATATAGTGTTGTAAAACCAGTGTTACCTCAATTTTAAAAAAGTAAAGAAAAAGAAAACTGCATTTACTCACAAATGACCAGACTGTATATATAGAAAAACCAAAAGAATCCACAAACAATTGGAATTAATAAATGAATACAATAAAGTCAGTAGAAAAAAGATCAATGTGTAAAATACAACAAAACATGTAAAAACCCATTTGGAAAATAGAGAAGGTATGGTTGTTTGGAAAGGCTACTGCCTATCCTTTGACTGTTCTTAGTAATTGTAACATCTTTTTTTTTTGTTGGATTTGTGACTCCCCTCTGCTGTTTCACTCTTCACAGATTTTCTTTTCTTTTATGACCACTCTGTCCTTTTCTTTTGAAATAAGGTGCCTCTTGCTATCCAGATTCTTAATATCTAAACTTGAAACCAAATAGATTCAGATAGTGAGTAGTGTTTGTAAATCGTTTCTAAGACACATTTGAACACCTCTGAAATTGAGCTATCACTTAACAGATGTTTGTGGGGTTATAAATGGCAGTCTTTTTTTTTTTTTTTTCTCTAGAAGGGTATAGAAAATGATAGTGTATGTTGTGTCTAATCATCAGTGATGCCTTAAGCTCAATGAAATATTAGCTGATAATTCTATTTTTACAGAAAGAAGTTCTTGAATAAAACCAGGAAATGGGATGCTGCTATGTATGAATAAAGGAGTTTTCTCATTCTTGCCAGATACTTTTATTTGTTCACTTTGAGCCAGTATTTTAGTCAGATATCAGATATTAATATGAATAGGTTGAAAATGAGTATTCCCTTCTTACTGAAAATGGAGAAATTCTGGATTAAACAAATTGTATGGGTTACCTTACTTGTGAGCTTCTCACAACTTTGATACACTTCTTTTTAATGTTTCTGTCAGTGTTTTTTATTGAGGTGTAATTACAGTGCATTTACAACATGATTAAGAGGGTATGGAAGATAATGATTGAGTATGTGTATGTTGTGAAATGATCACCATAGTAAGTATAGTTTACCCACATAGTTAGAACTTTTTCTTGTGCTATGAGCATTTTAAGATCTACTCTTAATAACTTTCAAAAATACATAGTATTGACTAGTCTCCATGCTGTCACATTACATTCCCAGATCTTATGTCATAACTAAATTTTATATCTTTTGACTGCCTTCAGATAAAATGCATTTTAAAACTAGAAAACTGGGTTATGCTCTTCATTGTTTCCAGCTTATTTGAGTGTAGATGTCTTTTTTAGTTAAAACTTTTCAACTTGTAACTGTTATGTGGAAAAGTTTATGAAACCAGAGTCTGTCTAAAGCAGATGATGCTTCACCCTTTATAAAGTTGTCTCATTATATAATCATGTAAGTTGTGTGGTGTAGTAAAGTAGCATGAAAGAAATTTTTCTCTACAACTGCAGATGATGATAAATAAAATATGTGTCTACAAATTAAATCTGTTTGCTATGTAATTCATTAAATACAATCATTTCATATTTGCTTGTAATAATGAAATATTAATTTTTATTATTGATGAAATTTATAAATCAAGTTTTGACAGCTTTGAAAAAACTTTTTGGATTTGTAAGGAGCCTTTGTTTTTAAACATCAGTGTGCTGTATTGAACAATATAGTTAAAGTATTCCAGTTTTTTAGAGACAAAAACATTCTTGAATACTTAAATAGTGATGAGTTGCTGAACTTTGTGATGATTCTAATCTAATTTCATGATAAAAGATTAAAAAGTGGTGTTCAGATTGCTATATCTCTATGTGCAGATATTAACATTTTAATAGCTAAAAGGTGGGACCTTTTTTCCTTACAGATACTCTTCTGTTTTTTAATTCCTTTAACCTTTTTTAGATCATAACTTCTTTAATGACCTTTGAAGCTATATTTTGCCTCTGGAAAGTTACACTGTCCCACGCATTTAGTTTTTAGAACATTCATAGATCTCCTTGAAGGGATCCCTGGACTCTTTTCTATGAACTAATAACCTGCCACCCAATGGAATGTACAGCTTTAAAATACAGGGCAGTTTTTCTCTTAAATTTACCCTGTTGCAGAAAAGATTATCTACTCGAATTCTTCATCTCTTTAAATTAGTGCAAAAGTGTTTATCAGGTATTTACAGTGTGCCCTTGGCACTCTGGTAAGCACTGCAAATATAAGCAAGAAAAACTCTACTCACAAAATGAACTTTTCAGTTTGTTAGGACATTAGACACCATCAAATTGAACTTTTCTGTTTTACAGATGAGCAAACTGAGGCCCTAAATGTTCCTCAGTGTCATAATTAGTTGGGAGAAGGGTTAAGATAGGGAAGGAGTAGAAATTGGAGACAAACATGGTTTTTGATTCAAAGTCTTTATGTGTAGACAGGGAAGGGGCACAGGGCTCTTTTTAAAAAATTAGGGCTTTTTAAAAAAAAATTAAACATTTTAGTAACTGAAGGGATAAAGTTTCTTAGTAGGACCTGAGTGGAAAAAATGATTAGGATTTTGTAGAAGTCCTGACAGCTGAACTTGAGCTGGGTTTAATGGAATATGGTCTCTCAAAATAAAAGACACAGTACTAACAAAGAAATGGAGAAAGAAAATATAAGGTTAATTTCAGAACTACAGGTTGAAATTATCATATTAGTTTGAGGGACAGCATCCAGTTTCCTTCTGTACCATGCTTTTGTGTATAGTTCTTGTTCTAACTACTAGGGGAGTAGTAAATGTATTCAGTGAAAATGAGTATTTTCTCCCTGATACATTAATGGCAGTTTTCTCCCCTTGATTTGAAGTTTTTATATGTTTGTTTTTGCTTATTTCCTAAAGATCATATGTTGTTAATTAAAATTTTTTAAATTTTATAGGTTACCCCTCTTTCATAACACTAAATGTGGTTTAACTATTATATGTACATTATACATTTAATTCACTGTGTTAAGTTTTGACATAATTGCTTTAAAGTTTAATTTTGTAGAAAACAGGACATAGGAAAAAATGCTTGAATTTTTTTTTTTTTTTTAAGAAATTGAATTTGTATTGCTAGGTGTTGTCTACATCTACTGGCCTAACAAAAACTGTGTATAATCCAGCTGCGTTGAAGGCTGCACAAAAAACCTTACTTGTTTCCACCTCTGCAGTTGATAATAATGAAGCACAGAAAAAAAAGCAGGTAAATACACCTAGTAGTGTACAAAATTTGCATGCAGGAAAGCTTTCCTGCAGGTATGTGTTTTGCAATGCTGACTACAGAGTAGACTTCAAAAGAAAGGTATATTTTGGCTGCTACTGAACTTTTCCATACTCTAGCAGTAAATAGTTTTACTTGTAACAAAAGGTTCTGCTGATTGATTTTTGAAATTTGCATACATATTTTAAGTTTTACATAGCAAAATTTTGCATTTAATTACACTGGTCAACAGTGAGATCGTTACTGACTTAAAAAGTCCCTAATCTGTAGTATCTTGGTGTGCTGAACATGAATATGACCCAGAAAAATTTTTTACTAGCTCTCGTTTTGAAGATATTTCATGTAATTCATTTTATATGTTTCACCGTGTCAATTTATCCAGTAGGACTGCAGCAACATCCTAAATCAGCCTAGAAAGATGTAATATTGTATCACATTGCATAATACCATCATGCACACATCATCCAGAGTTGATTACATCATTTTCTGATGCAATACAATACTACTGCCAGGCGGCTGCTGAAGTAAGCTGACGTCAGCAGTGCTCTATCTAAAGCCCTGTCGGAAAGGTTGAGCATTGAAAATATTTCAGGCTTTGTGCGAGACAGTTTAAGCTACTGTTCCATAGAACTGTTATGATTTTGTCCATTTAGGCACAATACAGAACAGGAATGCCTCGAAAGTGCGTTAACAGCGTGGACAGTTTCTGCTCTATTTGTGGGGAAGTGACATTTGCCAAGCAGAAGAAAAGGATCACTTCTCAAGTGAAGAAGACTTATCATCTTAACTTAGGATGCAAGGTTGGTGACCAAGACAAGTCTTGGGCCTCGCATAGATGCTGTGCTACATGTCCAACACAGCTTTCACAGTGGTTCAATGCCAAAAGACCGTCAATGCCGTTTGCAGTCCCCATGGTGTGGAGAGAGCCAAGCAACCACATAAAAGACTGTTCTGCTTGGTTCCTCCTTTTTCCCGCGCAATAAAGAAGCAAAAGAAGTCGAGAATCATCTACCCAAACATTCCATCTGCATTGAGACCAGTTCCACATGGTGAGGGACTTCCTATTCCAGAACCTCCAGCAGAGTATTTTCTTGATTTATCTGATGAGGACAAGGGTGAACCCACCTGTTCTCCTGTTCCATCAGCATGCAGTCATCCAAATTTTCACTGTGGTGCATCATCAGCCCCACACAAACTAACACAGGAAGAACTAAATGACCTGGTTCGTGGTTTCGGCTTATCCAAGAACAAGGCAGACTTGTTAGGATCAAGACTCCAACAATGGAAGCTTCTAGAAGAAGATGTGACAATTACTTTCTATCGAAAGTGCCACCAGCATTTGGAGCCTTTATTCAGAAAGGAAAGTACTCTGGTATTCTGTTCCGATATTGAGGCCCTCATGAATGCCTTAGAAATCACTCATGACCCACAAGAATGGAGGCTATTTCTAGACTCTTCGAAACTGAGTCTTAAGGCTGTGCTTTTGCACAATGGAAACCATCTTCCATCAATTCTATTCCTGAACAGCTGTACAGAGACAAGTGAAGAAATCTAAGAAGTAGTCTGTGACTTGAATTTTTACAGGTATTAACCGTAGGCCTGTTACTATTGGCATGCATTTCATGATGTAAACATCAATTTATTGCCGATTACAAAAAAAGCTAGAGCCAAAATTAGAATTTGACTGTCATATTCTTGTTGAGCACATACAAATTGATAGGAAATTACTAATTTTATTTCAGTAACATGACTTTTGTAAAAATTTGTTGACCAGTGTTATTGTAGCCAAACTTCTGCAGATAAAACCATTTCTCTCTAATAATAATTGGATAATGAACAGTAATATTGTAAAGGTATTTTTGATTCCTTTTCTCTAGGAGGCACTGAAACTTCAGCAGGATGTAAGAAAAAGGAAACAAGAGATTTTAGAAAAGCACATTGAAACACAGAAGGTAAAACCGTAGAAGTGGCAAATATATTTATAATTGTCATGATTTTGAGTGAATTTAATCCTATATTATCTAGATCATCATGAGAAACATATTTTAGTGTATTTGATAATGGGTAAAACTGAAATATTTATCTTTGATAATAAATAGATTAATATATTGGAGGTGAAGGGCATACATTAAATGGTAGATTGTGAATTAGAATAGTTTAAGTGGAACTTTGGTTATCAATTTGAAATGAAAAGTGATAGGTGTTTATTGAGGTTTGTTGCTGGAAACTGTCCAACAGAGTGAAAAGGTACCTTTTTTTCTGTCTTGAGACTTGTACTTTTCTTTAGTTGATTTGTGATCATTTAGTCCTGTGTCTTCCAGTAGAGTAGCTAGTAACCACATCCAACTGTTGAGTAACTGAAATGTGTCTAGTCCAATTTGAGATGTGCTACAAGTGAAAGAAATATACAAGAGTTCAAAACATAATAGGAAGGAAAAGTAAAGCAACTCAATTTTTGTTGAAATGTAATATTTGGGATATATTGGGTTAAATAGAGTATATTAGTGAATTAATTTTAGTTTATTTTTTGTGGCTGCTAGAAAATGAAAAATTACATACGGTTTGCAATATTTCTTTTGTATATATAGTGTTACAATAATTTTTATATATAAATTCGTGTCATCTTGATTATGCCTAGTAATAAATATTATGACATTTTACATTATCATATAAATTGTATGTCTTTTCTAATTTAAGTTAGAAAATACTTGATAAAAGAGTTATCACAATGTTTTATACCAAAAGCCTACTTTGACTAAGTACTCTTAGTCAGAGTTCCTCTGGTGTCTCCAGCCCATATTACCTTACTTACATTCTTGTTTCCTATCCATGTTGGTGGAGATATTCTTAGGCTATCCAGTTACTCTTACCTGTGACACCGAAAATAATTAACTGTTCCATTTTTCTAATATCATTATTAGAACAGAGTCATATAATAGAGAACTAGCTCAATTTTTTTGATTATTTGTGAGTTGCAAACTATATTTCAAATAGAAGGACTTAAAGACCGTAGTATCAAAAAATGAATTAGAAAATAAAATTGTTGATATTATTTCAAACAATATCATGATTATGATTTGATGATTGATTGGAATTTCCTGTGGTTGTGTGTTTTGAACTTATGACAAGAGACTTGGGTACTGAACTCTTCACAAAATATTGTCTTTAATTAAAGGTAGCATCACTGTATCTGCTATTCAACTATCTCTGTGCTGTAAGCCTTAACATAAACACATAAACTGAATGTCAGAGTTATTTTTGTTTATTTACTCTGCAGTGTTTGCCTTGTTAATAATAATAAGCATAAGTATCTTATTTTTTTTTAAATCCGGCAGATGTTAATTTCAAAACTAGAGAAAAACAAAACGATGAAGTCTGAAGATAAAGCAGAAATAATGAAAACTTTAGAGGTTTTGACAAAAAATATTACCAAATTGAAAGATGAGGTCAAAGCTGCTTCTCCTGGACGCTGTCTTCCAAAAAGTATAAAAACTAAAACTCAGGTATTTTAATTTTTGTTGTTACTCTTATCACTATTGTTTCAGAAGCATTAAGATACTTTATTGTTTAAGAATCAGTTTTCCTTTTGGGTAATATCCTTTGCCCTAAATATGACTATTGTATCCTACTATTCTCCCCCTCCTCCATAAATTATTAAGTAGATAAATAAAAAAGCAAAGTCTGCTATTATTTTGAATTCTGTGGATTGCACACAGAAAATTGGTAATTGGGACAGTTGTAGAAAACTTGAAAAGGTAGTTTGGGAACAAAATGATATAGGTACTTAATTTCTTGACTGAGGCGTTTAAGCTTTATTTTGTAAGTAGTTGGTATATAAAAGGTTGATGAAGAGAGAATTCTGACAGCACTGTACAAAATGAATTGATTGAAAGTGGAAAATTCAGGTAGATTTACTCATTAGATACGAATAAGTGAGCAAGATAATTTCAGGTGTTAGTAAGTGATTTAAAAATCCCACAGAGTTTATAGTATTAACACGTGGTGTATGTGTATGTGTATATATGTATAAAATAATGAATTTATACTGTATTCTGATTTTACTCCTCCAACCTTGGTTTCTTCCTTTCCTACTCCATGTTTTTCCTCCCTAGTCCCATAACAGCTTGGTTGCCACTGACGTCAGTGCACTATTCATTTGCACAGTCTTGTAATATATTTTGTGTATTTCCAGAATTACTGCAGCAGTTCTACTTCCAACTGACTAAATAGGAAATTCAGAATTTATTTGCATTCTTTACAACTTCACATTATATTCCCCTTAGAGTAGAGTTAGAACTAGCTAGGAATACTTTTTCTTTTCTGTGGTCATGTTACCATTTGACAAAGTTAAGTGTGTTCTTATTTATGTTCAGTTTGGGATTCCTCCCCCCATCCTTGCTGATATAATTTTATTAATAAAACATTAACATGACTCAAAAATTAAACTGTATCTGGGCCTCCCTGGTGGCGCAGCGGTTAAGCGCTGGGCTGTGGAGCTGTCGGCAGCACGCGATGCGAGTTCGACACCCAGCCAGGGAGAATCCCACATGGTGCGGCAGACCTCTCCTGCCTCGCCCACTGCTCCCCTCAGCAGTGTATTTCTGATCTGCCTGTTCTGCTCCCCGCTTTGTCTCTGGTGAACCCTCTCGCCGCCCCACGCCTCTGGCCTGTAC
>PVIJ01001745.1:0-186065 GCA_004024925.1 Scalopus aquaticus
TCCTGGTCCGGTTTTGTGTTGAGGGGAGGGGAGAGGGGATCTGGTGGTTCTTTCTTCTCCTTGATCAGTCTTTTTAGCTTCTTTCCAAGTTCTACTCACCCGTGAGGGTGTTAGATTTACGTAGCGTTACTGAATCTTCTCTGGGTTTGGCTGATGTCTCTTTATAGGCAGCTTTTCTTTTGGGAGAGTTGATACTAGCTTCCCTTCACCGCCATGTTGATGACATCCAGATCTTTCTAGATTTTTGAGTTGGTTATTTAATTAATTTCTTTTTATCCTTTAACCCTTCTTACATTCCTGGTATATAATCTACTTGGTCACGATGTATTATTTTAAGAAATGTACTTTTGGAATTCTGTTTGATACTAAATTATTTAGGATTTTTTCAGATATTCGTAAATAAGATTGGTCTCCTCCTCACCACTCCACCCCTTGTCTGCCATCTTTATCAGTTTGGGTAGCACTGTTAGGCTGGTGTTGTAAACGTGTGGCCACTCTTCTATTTTGCTCATCTACTATGCACTTGCCTGGCTGTGTTGACAGATGTCTCCAGGGCCCTACTCTGGTTGTTCCTCCTCAGTGTCCTCTGTGGCCCTGTCTCATCTCTTCCCTTTCAGTGTCAGGACTTCCTCAGCAGACTTCCTTTCTCGACCCCGTGACCAGCCCTAGGATTTACCCAGCAAGTTCAGCAGCCTTGGAAGCTGCTGTCTTGGTCCTGAGCTTTCTACCAAGGCCGTGGCTGCCTGCTCCTCTTCCTCTTAGTCATCTTGTATTTCATTCATACGTTTTGGGCCCACTATATATCCCATACTCCAAGAATTTCCATTCCGTAGTCTAAGACGACAGGTAGCTGATTCCCCCAGCAGCTAAAGGTGATGAGAAACACAGAGAAGGAGAGGCAGGTGGAGAAGGTGCCCGTGGAGCTTTGGCTGTATTGGGCATGGCCATCTCAAAGCTGCCTCCGACATGAACGCTTTACTTCCCTCCCATGAGAAAAACAAAAATCTCGCACAGTGCCTCTATTTCTTCTCAAAGGGCAGAGTCTCTTATATCACAAACCTGGAGTTGCCTTCAACTCCTTTTCTCTGTCTCTCAACTTAGAGGCCTGACTGCTGAAAATGGTACTTTCTTCTCCATTCCCAATGTCATTCCGCTAGCTCTGGTTCTCGTTATTTCTTGTCTGCAGTGTTATAATATCTTCTCATTTCTTCTGTGAATTTGTTGCTTCAGTACATTTATTGAGCACCTACTATGTACAAAGCACTAACCTACACTCAGGGATAGAGCAGTGGTTTAGACAAAGCCACTGCTTTGAAAGAGCACACATCACAAATGGGGCACAGACAGTGATGAGGTATATGAGTAAGTTGAGGATCAGAGACAAGCATGTCTATGAAGAAAATTCTCAGGATGTGGAGGGGGAAGAACCTGAGGTGACACAGAAAGCCTGCTTAAGTGAGAGCCCAAAGAAAGTGATGGAAGGAAAGCCCAGGAGGGACTTTGGTGTGGCAGGTATGAGGGGTGACAAGAGATTGGTGTGACTGGTGGGGCAGGAGAGAGCAGAGCCTGGAGAAGTTGCCATCCTGTGGGGACTGCATCTCACAGGCCTTCTTTGCTTTCTCCTCTTCTCTAACTCCCTGCAATTGAAAACAGGTGATCCTCCAGAAAGTCAGGTCTGATGATGTCAGCCCTCTGATGCAAACAAGCAATAGTGAGTAGAGTGAGTGAGTGAATGAATAAATGAACGAATGAAAGAAAACCTTTTCATGGGCAGCAGGATGAAGCCCAGGCTCCTTGAGAAGGCTGACTAGGTGAAGGGGCTACACAGTCTATGGCCTTTGCTCCCCTGGGTCTATCTCTGATCATTCCTCAGATTCTCTGAAGTCTGAGCTGCATTCAGCATCTTCCGTGTCTTGAATGTGGAAGGCAGGCCTTTGGGAGCTTTCCTTTATTGATTCATTTTACTTTGTCCATGCTGTTCTTCCCATTCTCAAGTTGGCCAACTCCTATACCTTCTGCAGGGGTTACCTCAGATGTCCTCCCCTCCACAAGGCCTCCTGGGTAAAGTAAATGAGTTCCAGCTGCTTGACCCCTGCACTTTGGTCATAGCCCATGAAAGAACACTGGTCTGTGTCCACACCTCAGGTCAAACAGCCCCCAGATGTACTTCCCTGCCAGTATCCCTGTGAGCTTCTCTATATCATGTGTCGCCTTTCTCCTTCTGACCCAGGGCCTACCAGCACACCTGTCCAGAATAGAAGTGCAGTAAATGCATCAGAGAAGGTCTAATTTAAATGACACATTTTGTGACAACATTTGCTATATTCTGGGTTGAAAGAACGGTGTGATTTCATCAGAGAGATGCTACCTTGGAGGGAAGATGCTTTGAATAAGAACTCTGGGAGACCACTGGCTATTTCAGATACCAGAGTCAGGACTTTGTTCCTTTTAGAAACTTAGAATAGTTTTAAAAAATATTCTCTTTTCCAGGGTAACTAAGTTCAGTATTTTCAGGGGAGGCAAGGAGGCCTACAAGCAGAGCCAATATTTTCCTCACCAAGACCATGAATGTTTTCCAGCAATTGCCGAGAACTTGGTTGGGCTTCTAGAATTCTTCCTCATGGTGCAGGACGTCTGCTGGCCATATGTCCTGGACTTGTGGGGACTGGCCCAGTTCCATGTAATTTAATTCCATTTCAGAAAGGTGATTTAATCCATGTTTAACTAAATTCATTTGAATTTTTATAACTTCACATGATTTTTCAAATACTTAAATTCACAAATCAAAATGAAAAACTTTTGTCAGATTATGTGTTCTCATTTTTGATTCAGAAAATGTGGTCCTAGTAATGGGGGAGGCATCTTGAGGCCTTTGGGGGTGAGGAGTTACATTTAGGAATAATTAACTAGTAGATCCAGTCTCTTAAGATTCTTCCTTCCTTGTCATGAGTGATTAAAAATAAAATGTGTATCCATTAACTCTTGCTTCATAGCAAATGCACCAGAACTTAGTAGTCTAAAACAATTATTACTCATGATTTAGTGGGTCAGAAATTTGGATCAGCTGAGAGATTCTCATGCAGCTGTAGTTAGCTGATGGCTTGATGGGGGCTGAGTGGTCTAAGTACCCTCATTCACCTGGCCTAACACCCGGTACTCATGGCTAGGTTATGTCTTCAGCAGACAAGTCCACACTTCTTCATATAGTAGTAGCGTTTCAGAAGGGCAAATTCCAGTGCACACTTTGCAAGCCGTGGATATGCACTGTGTCTGCTGATGTCCTGTTGGCCAAAGCAAGGGGATGATCCCAGATGTGATATGGGTGGGGTATACAAGGGTAAGAGAACAGGAGGCGTGACTGTGTGGGAGCCCAGCCCCGCAGTGATCTGCCATGACCACCCTCACCATGGATCCTCCTTGGCACTGATCGCATTAGTATCCTCTTCACCTGACAGGTTACATAGGTAAAGATCAAAAAGGGGTAGCAATATAGAAAAGGCTTATCTCTGTTATGTCTGCTATGGATGTTAGTAATATCATGTTGTAAACTCAAAGAAATATTAATAGCTTTTCACTTCCATCGAGAACGCTCAAATTGTCTATTTGTTGATAGGAAGAAATTAGTTTAAATGGGATGGAGATATAGTAGTTATAGCTTGCCCTCTTAGGGAGGTGTGTTGAAATATTTACAGATGAAGTGATATGATCTGGGATTTACCGCCGAAAGAGTCTGGCTGTGGGGTCGAGAGTACAGAATGCCAGGCAAAGGAGGCAGAATCGGCCAGGAGTTCATTATCGTTGGGTTAGCCAGGATGAGGAGCACATCACAGCCTCGTGCCCTTCTCTGCTCTTTGTGTATGTTTCAAAATTTTCATAATGTAAAGCTTATTTTTTTCATATATTTTTTAAAGATTTATTATTTATGCATACAGGCTGGGGTGTAGGACAGAGGTGTGGGTGGTAAGAGACAGAGTGGGGAGATCAGTGCAGAACAGGCAGATCTACTGAAATACACTGCTGAGGGGAGCAGCGGGTGAGACAGGACAGGTCTGCTGTGCCATGTGGGAATCTCCCTGGCCGGGGATTGAACTCGTGCTGCAGTGGCTCTGGATAGCTTCATAGTGCTGTGACTTAACCCGTTGCACCACCCGGGAGGCCCTCCACAATGTCAAGTTTAAAAGAATGTCATCACCAAGACAGTTGGAAGTGGTCACAGAGGCCACTTTGATCTGCTCCTAATGTTTGCTCAGTGTGATGGACTACGGTGTGCAAGCAGTCAGTGCTAGATTCTAGAACCTGCTTGCTCCTCATCTCTGATTTAATTTATATGCAGTATTCTACACTTAATGCAGAGTTAGAAGGCACTTGACAAGGGTTCAGCAAACAGATACCTCCATTATTTGGTAGAGATGGGTGCTTTCAGGACAGGGCAATCACACCTTGCTTTCCCACGTAGGGCACTCATTGCACTTTGCAGTTGATTGAATATGACACCAATGGTTCTGAATAAATGCCATGGTAAGTGCTGTGCTCTCCAGGTGTCTTCCAGCTCTTTGTCCCCTTACTCTAATCCGTGGTGCTCTTTAGGATCTGAGGAGTTTGGAGATACTGCATTGGCCCTTTATGTAAAAGCACAGTCTCTCTCGCTAATGGACACTGGGGACTCAGGATTTTTGTTATATAAACCAAACCACGAGTGAACACCAGCCCCAAATTTCACGTTACTCTGTCCCTAATGGCCAAGTTTGAGGCTGCCACTGGGACTCCTAGGATTCTGTGGCCCATCTATCCCTTCTGAGCACTATTTGCTTTTTTTGAAGGAGATAGATGTTTTGTGAAGGACCTGAGTCTTAGAAAATCTCAGTTGAATTCCAGTGTTTGGTGTTGCTTTGATAGTTTTTCCAGACTTTTCTTTTCATTTAAGAGTTCTAATGGTCTCCATCTTCCTGACAAAAGGCCGTGAGAATGGATTTCACCTCATGCACACTTTGTTCCTCCCTGAAAGGAGCTTTGAACGGAATGCTATTTGATCCTTGATCTCTGAGGTTAGACAAAGAATTAGAAATATCTGAACTCTCCTTTAGCTTCTAATCTTATCATTCCAAATGTGTGCTTAATAAGAAGCAGAATCAATACTTCAGGTCAGGATAAGTTCAGCTGGTCTAAAATTTTTAAATCTAAAAGTGAGGAAAAGTAATTGACTAGAAATAGTTTAAAATACTGACCCTTGTTAGGTATATAATCATGCTCAAACTTTCCCCAGATGGTGACACTTGAAGTATTAAGGTTGAGATGATGATATGTGTATGATTAACCAAATGCATAATTTCTTTTTCAGTTCTTGTACTTACACTGAAACAGGGGCCCCTACGAAAGAGACTTATTAATGAGATTTTATAAAAGAGTACTTTTGCTGAATTCTTCTCTCTCCTTACCCTGACCCTTCCCAAATGATGTCTGACTACTAAATTCTAGGGAAACTAAATAGTCAAAAAATATTAGTTCTCTTCATAGAGCTGAGAGTTTGCTATAAACTGTCTCTGGCACACAAGAGAATTTTCACTAAATTAATCTTTCCAAGAGCTAGAGCTGGAGGGAACTAGAGTTGAGGCAAATAAATGCACCCCTGTGAAGTAGGCCATATATCTCAGGTGCCAGGTCTGGACAAGGGAGGCTAACTTGTTCTTGATTCAATCAACCTCACCTTGATAGATGAACACAGCTCTCAGAACTTTGGACAAAGGGGACCACTGATTTTGCAACAGTCAGATTTTCTGTGGCTAGATGATGTTGAAGTCCTATGGTATAGTTAGCTAACTGGTCTTTATATTCCTCTGCATTCTCTTACATACCAGGTCTAACTTGTGAGATGTGACCTAGAGCACCCAGAGGCTGGAGACCTTAGACCTTTGGGGATGGGTGTCCATGGGCCTCTGTGATTGCCAATTCAGAGAGACTGTTGGACTCGGTTCATCTGTACTGCAAGGTTGCCTAGCCTGCCTGTTCTGTGTGATGGAGGAGTTTTTGGTTATGTTCAGCTCCTTCATCTCAGGGCTTTGGTAGGGGAAGGACTGTTGTATTTAGTAAGTTCTGGTCCCAGGGAAGATCCTGCTTTAGCTACTCCATATAAGTTGTCTTTATATAATCTATTGTTACCACAAACCTGCAAATGCAATGTATCATTTCTTGGACAAGTAATTTGCTGCATGTCACTTCCGGTTCATTGGTGGCACAACCAATATGATCCCAAGGCCTACTCCACACCAAACTTGTGTAGTTCTTACTGTTCAGTGTTGGAGAAAGTAGGCCTAAAGATATGAAAGAAGTCAAGACACAGGTGAGGGTAGCCCAGGGCTGGGAAGGGGTGCACACAGCAAGGGGCAGCCTGACTGCCAGGGTAAGCTGGAGAGGGCAGAGCAGAGATGGGGGATGTTTAGTGGGCGCTTAAGTCGAGGGGTAGGATCTAGTCCAGAGCAAGATGAAAAGATGGCCAAGCTGGGCTTCTGGACTGGGCACCAACTGGAAGCAGAACTAAAATATCCCTTGGAAAAGGGCAGGGTTGTGCAGGTGGTGCTAGTTGGCTCAGGTTTCCACAAGAAACCTGAAGTGGCCAATTATTCTACACCAATATGAATCACTTTTAAGAAGAAAAAACTTAATAATTGTTCTGGAGGTCAAGTCTATTTCTGGCGTATGTTTTATGATTACATATGTGGACTGTCTTGTGGAACTACATGCGCTACATAGCCTGGGGCCAGGCTGCTACTGTGCCCGCTGGGGATGCTGGCATCAGGCCATGTGACTGCTGCACCGAGGCCCCCACACTGGTGTGGGCTGGGCCGACTCCCGCTCCCTGGCCAGAGTGTGCTCTGTTCACCTGAGCATCCTGTCCAGGAAAGCAAGCTCAGGAACATCTGGAACCTGGCGCTCTGGGCTTCTGGAGAGGCTTTTCTTCTGGAACAGTGAAGAGCCAGGGTGGGCCAGGGGAGATGCTCCTGGAAATGGCAGTGTCCTGTGCACTCCAGGGTAGAGATCAATCCAATTATAACATATTTCTCAGACCTCCTCATCAGAGGAGTTGTCCTTTTCATAGCCCTTTGATTGGGAATATACACAGCAGCCAGCTTCTTTTAGTCTGTAGCCTGTGCTTTGAGACCATGTGGTTGTGAGGGCTGGCGCGGGCTGGGGCCGGCAGGATGGGAAAAGACAGTGTGAAGTCCTCATTAAGGCAAGTCTGAAACACAGAGTCGCAGCTGAGGTCTGGGACAGGCGCTTGGTCTGACCTTGCACTGCACGTGTTCTGCTTTTTCAGATGGCGCTGAGGCTGGAGGATGGTGATGAGACAACAGAGCCGCCTCCCAGCGGGTGCCGTGACCGGCGGCGGGCCAGCGTGTGTTCTGGTGGTGTGGGCGAGCACCGGGGCCTGGACCGCAGGCGGAGCCGCAGGCACTCGATACAGAGCATCAAGAGTCCTCTGTCGGCTCCCACCAGCCCTTGCTCCCAGACGGCTCCAGGGAGCAAGATCAGTCAAGTGCGAGATCTCTGCGAAAAGTAAGCAATAACCCAGACCCATGCAGAGGGTTGCAGAATGAAGGCTGGAGGCCAGAGCACACAGGTGCCCACCACCCCCTTCCTGCTGGCCACATAGCCTCCTCCCTTCTTGCTCCCTCCCCCTTCTTTAAAACACCACCCCAAATTCCCATGGAATTTCCCAGCTAAGGTTGCCCTGGTGACATGCCCAGATTTGCTGTTAGTAGCCACATGAATCCTTCTTCACCCACTTGTTTTTTTATATCACTTAATATCTCTGTTAATATCTGTTCAGGAAAGCTGTGCTTTATCCAGTAGAAAAGAATCCAAGGCACAAAGCTTTGGCCTAGATGGTGTGTCGCTACACAAATGAGGGGTTGGAAGGGTCTTGAGAATCTCATGGAGATATGTAGTTGAGGTTGGTTTTAGTTAATTGAATAAACCTATGTGAATGTATCAATATACATTTCACTAAGTACTAATGTTGTTATTTTCAGTCATCACTTAGCAGACATTTTTATTGAGTCCGGTATATATTATAGGCCAGGATATTTGATGGCGTGAAGATACATGAATGTGAAGAGGTGCTCGGTGCTTAGAATCTCACCCCTGGGCCAGGAGAATGTCAGAATGAGGAAGTTAAGTAGGAAGAAATAGAAGGATTGACAATCTCATGAGAAACCACATATATTCAGAACAATAAAGTTAGACAAACTCTACAGGGAGTGCAAAAGTTCTGTAGGCCAGAGGTCCAGCCAAAGGGTGCCCTAGGGTCTGGGCCAGTGCTGCTTGCCGGCTGGGTGATCCTGGGTGATCCTGGCTGACTGGGCTGAAGGGGCTCTGTGGACCAGTCCATGCCGGCCAAGCCTACCAGGGTTGACTCATATGCCAGCTGCAGGGCACCCCTTCTCGCTGTCCAGGGTAGAAGCCCTGTGTCCATCATTTGTTTGGAGCAATTTCTCTCATCCATAGCTCTATTTGGGAATGAAATGTAGGCTAGGAGGCTGCATGGGAAGAAGGACGTAACTCAGAATACATTGGACTATCTCAAGAAAGAAATTGATCAAGCTGTGTCCCTTCTTCTGCATCCCTAAAGGAACAGCCCCTGCTTCCCCACACCACTGCCAACAACCAAATGTGCCCTGAAGAGTCTGGAACTCAGGGAATGATCTGGGCATGGAGCAGCCCACACCTCTGGGTGCCTCCTGGCACAGAAGAAAAAGGAGGGGTGGGTCTGAGCATGATATGCCAGGCACGACCCATGTTGGCACCGTCTCTCCCACCCAGCCCTCCTTCTATAAGCTTTTCTATTTCTAAGTCTGTATAACAAGCTCTAGTTCAGTGAACTTCTAAACAGCTGCACAGATTGAGGAATGAGGACATCTACCATGGACATTGCACTTTGTGGCCTGAGAAGTTCTAGAAACTCTGTGGTCTGCAGATCACAAAGACACATTAGAAGCTTTCTAATACTGATTCTAGCTAAGGCTTGATAGGTGATAAGGAGACATTTGTGGAAAATGTGCACGATGAGCTGAAAAACCTCTGCTTAAAACCACCAAAGGTGCCAGTGAAGGGGTAAAGGGAAACTGTCAGCAGCCCTTGGTGTTCTCTTGCTCTGTGTCATTTTTGTCCTGTTGTTCCTGGTCTGTTTCGTGCTGTTAGACTCTTTGAAGGTCTGTATGTTGTGTGTTCAGGTGACAGTACCTTGTGGGACATGGGGGAAGATTTCAGTAGGAGCTCATCACAGTTTTGACATGAGAGGTTTGGTGGAATCTGGAAAAGGAGGCCACAGCTACTTCTCTGAAGGCTGCTTATCTTATTCTTTTCAAATAGACTGATTTTTCATTTTACTGAAGTGTAAATTACATTTTACTTTAGTAGCATATTTGAGAAAAAATACACTTTTCAGCTTATAAAGACGGATAAATAACATATAATAGATTGTGCTGATTAAGAAGTGGCTTTATCCATGAAGTCTACTGGTGGGATTTTTCCCTGTAGCCCCTAAAGATCAAGGCTGTTTTGACCAGAGGTAGTAGTGGAATAGAGGAAAAAGGTGATGAGAAGTAAAATGGAAATGATCCCTGAATGCATAGCTTAGTCACCTGCTCCGCATCTGCAGCCCAAAACATTACCTTAGAGTCAAGTAATTCATTGTGTTGGATTCCCTGTAGACCTTGAAAGACACAGAAGCATGCCTGACCTGGATTACTCTTCATCTATGCGAATGTTCTGGCCCTACTTACTGTTAACTTGCAGCAACACACTTACATATGTCATATAAGAGGAATTTTATAACTGTGACCCAATTAATTCCGATACAGGCTTCCCCTACTATCTAAAAGTAAGACATTCTTATTTGGTATGATTTGGTAGGTGTTTGGGGGACTTGGGAGTGCTAAAAAGTTCTCCAGTAAATTAATGGTAACAGCATTCCCCCTGAATATAGCTTTCTCTATTCAGATAGCAGGGAAAACCTGTATGTTTGAAAAGAACATGGAACTGTGTTAGAGATTAGAGAGAGATTTATGCTGTCCTGAAATGCATATGGCATTCTACGCTCAGATCGTCCTTTTATATATAACATTCACATTTAATTCTCCTCTGGAGGATCCAGACTAGACAGTGTCTTTAACCTCATTTTACAAGTTTCAAAACAGTTGGGGTGAAAGTCTTGTGATGATTTGTGGAACTAGGCAGAATAGAGGGTCAAACCCAAGTGTGACTCTTGCTTCTCAATTTCCAAATCATACAAAATCACATCCCAGCCAACCATTCCTAATCAGTCATTGAGCAAGATGTGCATTTTGTTAGAGAAGTGCTGTGATTTACATACTGTATATAAGTATTTTTACTGAGAGTAAATCTAAATATTTAAAGAGCCAAAAAGGAGAAATCTGTCTCCTTAACATATGAAAGTCTGCTAGGCTATGTGATACACTTTAAGGTCTAATAGTCATCTCAACGCAAGTGGTTTTACTTTGGGTTCTTCAGAAACAAAACTCTACACTGAGCATTTACCAAAAGAGGTATGAGTGTTATTGGTCATCTATAATTTAAAAGGCTTTTTAGTGACTATATGCCAAAATGAGTTTCATTTTTGTGCTGAAACTTTTCAGACTTGATTGACAGGGAAAAAAAGTTGGTGCTTTCATTTTTTACCCAGATGTTAATTAGCATCTCATTAACAAAGGAAGTAGTGCTTAAGGTTTATATTGTAATAGTATATCATCTTAGAACTAAAAATGTCTTCAAGGTTGTCTCACCAAGAGCTACTGCCTTTTCTGTGCACGTCTGTGCCCAGATACTCTTCCCCATTGCACTTCATGCTATCCTTGAAATTTGCTGCCTGTTAGGAAAGTCTTCCGACTTCAATTTGTTCCATAATGTTAAAGCTCACTCTATTATTGCTTAGTGTTTCATTATGTGGACAAAATTTCCCTATCATGCTTTCCTGTTTAACCTGGTTCCTACTTCTCTCCATACACACCAGGTCTCTTTCCTGCTCTGTATGCAAATTTCTCTGGTAGCGAACATTGCATGGGACTTAATATATAAACTTCAGATTTTATTCTGTTGATTTCCACACAACATTCGAACCCATAGAGGTCATTTTGAACTTCACTCAGTCACTGACATTCACGGTGGTGCCATCCAGCTTTAGTCCTGTGCATGTTTTAATGCACGTGGAAGAGTGACAGGGGCAGGAGTGGTGTAGACTAGGGCCATGGGTTTCAAAGGCCAGGCTGGGAAATGGCCTCTGGCAAGGGCCATATAGTAAGTATGTTCAACCTGGCCTGCCAGATTGTCTTTGTTGCAACTACTCAACTGAATTCTATCTTTCTAGAAGAAAAACAGCCATGGATAACAAGTAAGGGAATGAATATGATTGCTTTCCAGTGAATCATATTATGCCCACTGAGATTTGAATTTCACATGCCATGAAATGGCATGCTTTTTCAAGTCTTTTAAAAATGTGAAAACCATCCTTAGCTGACAGACTGTACAACAACAGGTGGTGGACCAGATTGGGTCCATAGATGGTGTTTGTCAACCTGTTTTATGGGGTTGATTTTCCTGAGGGCGGTTGGCGGTAAATGGTCTGCAGATCACAAAGAGAAGTGTGGGGTGTAAGGGGAGAGCCTGCCATGTCACGTGAAAGGGCTGTAGGCAGTAGCATAATTTAGTTTTGGGTTAGAGAGGGGAATGTTCCATGAAGAGATCAAGTCTATCGGGGGGTTTGCTCATGGTTGCTTGTGGTCCTCAGGACACAGTGGAATAGACACAGGGCCAGTGGGGAGAAGGGGCCTGGTAGTGAGTCCAAGAGAGGTTGGACTACTCAGAAGGTGAAAGCAGCAGGGATGGGTGCTGTGGTCACTTAAGGCAATGGTTTCAACCATAGATGGTTTGTCCCCCAGGGGGCATCTGGCAACATGTGAACACATTTTGGGTTGTCATTACTGGGTAGGGAGTGCCACTGGCATCTGACAGATTCCAGGGGTGCTGTTAGATATTCTGTAATGCACAGGGCAGCCCCCCATCATAAGGAACTGTCTCTTCTCAGGTATCTATCAGTAATACTGACTCTGAGAAGCCCTGCCTGAGGAAAAGCAATGGTTGGCTATATTTTCTTCCTCCTCCTTGGGGTGATGCCAAGGAAATGAGTGTTTTGGTTATTGGGAAGGAGATGATTTTTTTTTGAGGGTTGTGGAACAATGCAATAGAGACTTTTATTATTTCCATGCTACAGGAAGGGAAACTGAGGCATGGTATATGAAGTAACTTGTCCAGAGTATTACAGTAAAGATTGGGTAAGGCTGTTTTTAGAGTTCAGGTAGTGTGACTTCCTGCCCTGTACCTTGTTTCTGTGATTCTATAGAAAAAACACACGGGGTACTTGACAGTTAGTAAATGCACATTGTCATCTTTCTATGTTATTTCTAAACTTTTCATATCAGTACACTTTAAAAAATTATTGCTTAATGTTTCATTACAGAAACACTAGGATACTTTCATTTTGCTGCAGCTTGATTTCAGACTTTCTTAGTACTAAACTTGCTGTCATGAACATACATAAACACACACAGACACTTGTTTGTGCCATATATATTAGCAATTTTTAGGAGAGATATTAGAAATAGAACTCTAGATCAGAGGACATTAAATATCACTTCTCATCACATTGCTCTCTAAAAGGCTGTATTGGTAAACTGTCCCACCATCAGTGTATGGCTGGTCATTTTCCCATACCATCACCAGCACTTGATGTTAAGAATTTTTTTTTAAATGTTGTAATTCTGAAAAGTGAAATGTGCCACTGCAGCGTTTTATTCTGTGTTTTCTCATTCCTAATGAGGTTGCACTACTTGATTGTTCATTGGCTATTGATATTTCCTTTTTGGAATTTTCCTGTTTATATCCTTTGATCATTTGTTTCCTGAAAGGTTTGTCCTTTTTAATTGGTATGCAGCAACTCTGTTAATATGGAAAGTTTCAGATAAAAAAGCAGAGAGAATATAAGTATCCTTTGTATATTATAAATATTGTCACTGTCACAAATATTTTGTTCTTGTCTCTCAACTATCTTCTAGCTTAATTTACTTGATGTATTGCATAAAATGTATTGTTACAATGTCTGATTTTTGAACCTTCTCCAACGTGGTCTTTAGAGTCCAATGCGGTCTTTAGGGTTCATGCTCACTAGGATCGTATGTCCCCTTTTAGCTGCAGCCCATCAGTGTTGTCCTGGGAGAAGGTTTGTGGCTCTTCCCTCACTAGCAAGGAGGGGAAAGTAGTAGTGACAGTGGGTGCTTACTTTGTGCTAGCTACTGTGCTGAGCAATTTCACTTGTAATTTCCATGAAGAAGGTGATGGTATCCTCCCTGTTAACAGATGAGGAAACTGAGGCACGGAAAGGTAAAAGAACTTGCTCCAGATCTCACCAGTAAGAAGTAGCATGGCTGGATTTGAACCCAAACCATCCTGATGCAGAGTCGACGCTCAGAACCAAACATCCCTGGAACGAGGCTCTGAATCTATAGAATGTGTTCTGTAGTAACAAGTTTTTTGAGGATGAATTAGATTTACTGAGAAGGCAAAAAATCAGAGCAAATGTTTACTAAAACTTGATAATTCTAATGAGCTATATTTTATATAGTCATTGATTATGATCCTGAAATAATCATGCTGATTTGCTTGTTTTTTCCTCCTAAATTGGCACTAAAAACAGTGCCCACAAGCAGTTCGACAATGTTCACGATGACAGCAACATTGGAACAAGCCCTCCCAGTTAGTCATAACTAACTGCCCATAAACCTGGAGATGGGGGAAGGAAGGAAGGTGTAAAGAGAAACTATTGGTTGGGAGGAAGCCACACTTAACTATCAATTATCTCAGCTGTCCTCGCCTTTTGGGGGCTCACAGTTGATGCTCACCAATTAGTGGTCCAGTGGGTGGTGGGAAGAGCCCATGCCCTTGAGGGTGAGCCTCTGGGGTGGGAGCTAGGTGGAGGCAATTGAAGGTGATCTTAGTTTTAGCAGGAAAGGATGTTGGCACCTCTCCACCAGCCATAGGAGCCAGTGGGCAAACGAGGGAGCCTAATTATGGCACTGTGCAGGGGCGGTGAGCTCATCCTCCCATATTTTCACAGGAAGGAGATGAGTTTGGATGCTCAGTTCTAGGGCAGTGCCTTGCTCCCTGGCCTGTCTCAATCCAAATCCTTGGAACTTCATTGCCGGGGGCTGCAGAATCCATTCACCAGTTAGCTGAAATAGCACAGTAGACCAGCGCTTTCTCTTGGAGGCAGTTGTAAGCAAAATATTTGAGACTGGTAGGTGTTATGTAACTACAAATTATGAGTCAGGTGACCTCTCCAGTCCTGGGTCCCGGAGGAAGGCTTGGCCAAGTGCAGTAAAAGAGCAGCATCTGGGGTCACTGACAACCAGCCTTGGTCTCCAGGCCACGGACCCTGCTGCCTCCCCAGCTTGGCTTTGGTGTTCTCTGCTGTGTACTCAGGATATTTCTTCAATAGGGTGGTGGGAGAGTGAAGAAAGGCAGCAAAGTGTGCTTAGCTCAGTGTTGTTATTATTGTAGTCACCCTATGCCTTGGGGCTTTCCCAGATATTGTTCTATTAAAGAAGGTAATTGTTAAATAATATGGACACGAACTGGAGAGTAGATTCCTGTGCACTGGCATAAACACAACAGAGGATTTCACAACAACCAGATTAGCAACCACTGGTACCACGGGCAGCAAGTAGCTACTTGGGAAGAGCTATCTGATGGGAAATGGTTCATTATGAATGGGACCCACCAACAAGAGATGTGACCTCCTGCAGGAGACATGGCCAACCATTCAGATTTACCGCTTAATGTCCAAGAAGCTCTTTGTGGTTTCCTGAGTATTGACTCTTGAGGAGTGGCCTGGAGGATAGAGGTCTGGGGGGAGGGGAGCGAGCTTGGAACTGGTAGAAAAGGCAGAAGCACTGAAATATGAGGAAGAATTCACTTTGCCTTCTGATTTGTGTGGCAGGATTTCTGGTTTCTCAAAGAGTCATTGTGACCAGATTACAGATTTCTTGGGGACCTGAGCATTACCAAATTGCATTTAAGGATCTCTCAAGGGTCTTAAGAAATGGTTAAAATTTTATCCTTAAAACCAAACTGAGCTACTGATGAATTTGAAGTGATGAAGTGAGATCTAGGTTGCATTTCAGCAAGACTGCTCTGTGAGAGCTCATAGCAGGAGGGCAGACTGCCAAGAAAAGTCTGAGGGCTGCTCCACAGTGCTGGGAGAGGGGGAGAGGCAAGTGGCAGGGGGAATGGCAAGTGAAAAAGGCGATGAGATGTGGGAGGGCATCATTTATAGAAAGGTGACTGGTTTAAAAAGTGAGAAAGGGGGAGTCTGAGGTGATTCCCTGGCAGCCAGTCACCCGGGGTCATGGGTTCAGTGGAAGGTCACTCAACAACTTTGAACATTGTGAACTTGAGGTGTTCATGGGCCACAAGGAACACTTCCATGGTTAGTTGGAGAGGCACTTCTGGAACTGAGGTGCACGTAGTCGAGTGTTGAAATCCAAGTTAGATGCCACGACCCAGGGAAAAGAAATCAAGTGAGCAGAAAAGCAAATAGATAGTGTAGCATCATTGTCTCATGAAATGCTGGAAATGAGAAGTTCAATTCCTTCCCCCAGTCAGTGAACCTTGAACTCAGTTATCAAGAGTGAATGTCTTTCAAGGTAGAGTGACCTTACTTACTGTGATGTTTCAGGAAGAGACAAGCCATTTACTGTGGGAGTAGGGGGTGAACACACTTCAAAGAGGAGATGTTCTTGTTTCTAGTTAAATCACTTTAGGAGTTTTCTTCTTCGGTGTCCGGCTTGCTTCCCTTGGGCCTGCTCAAAGCCCACATTTCCTGTCCAACACACTTTCTGTCCATATTCTGAATGTTCACAGTCTTTCTGAGCAAGTTTGATTTTCCCTAGCAGTTGGTTTGGTGTGCATGGGTGTGGATGGTCCTTCTGAAGAGTGAGCATCTCTCTCATCTGATCTAGATCCCAGGATGCCTTTGGAAATGAGTAAAAACTTTCTTTTGATGACTGTGTTGAGTGGATCGAATCCCATCAGGGAAGGAAGAATGAGATGGCCATTGCTTGCTAAGAGTCTGTGGAGGGAGCTGGTGTTCACTCTTCTGAAGAAGGTTAATCAAAAAGGGGCAGTAAAACCCTGAAAATGTAGGTTGAAGAGGTCAAATCTGACATGGCAAAAAAGGGGCTCTAGACTGATCAGTGGTGATGCTGGGGAAGCATTTTGCAAGAGAGCCCTTTGGGCCAAGGGCTTAGAAATTGAGGAGAACTGGCCCAAAGAAAGAGGGACCTCACCCAATATCATTCTTATCTCATATCATGTGCTCAGTGACCTGACAGTGGCCACAGAAGCATCCTATTTATGTGGAAAGATTTATATTTCTAGGTGAGGTAATGGTTGTTTCAGAGACTAGTCAAAATGAATGTGGACTTTTGTCATGGTCCAAGTTGGTCTTGCAGTGCCCTGTATCAAGGACTTGTTGATACAACTCTGCTCCCAGTGAAGTGGGGTGTGGGTGGGATGGCGAGGGAGGAGCTGGTAGACTCCCTGTGCACATGAATACGTGAGAAAAGACACTGATGTTCAGGAAAAAACCTGAAAGAAGGAAATATTAATGGCTTCTTCCAGTCCTTAAAGAGAAGGGGAATTTTTTTCCCCAGTCACAAAGAAATGACCCTAGCAGAGGTAACATAGCATCATGGTAGGAGCTGGAATACTAGAGTTGGATTACATGGCCTCAAATACTGGCTTACTTGCTGTGTGACTCTGAGCAAACTTCTTAACCTCTCTGTGTCCCAGCTTCTCATCTGTGAATGGGGTATATACCTCAGCAGTCCCTGCAAGAAGTAAAGGCATAAACCACATAAAGTTGCTTAGAACAAGAGTGCCTGGCTCCAAATTTGTTAAATAACTAGAATACCTTGTGGCCACAGTCCTCCAGGTGAGAACTTGCCTTCCCTGGAGAGATCCCTGGGAGGAAAAGCCAAGCAAAGAGCCTGTCCTTGTTCTATGGAGAGTGCCCTGCAGGACCCAAGGAAGCCTGAGCACATTTGGGACAGGTACCTGCTGCCTGGAGGCCTTTTAGTCATGCTGATAGAGCGTGCTCTCCGAAGACACAATAACTCAGTGAGGAATTCAGAGACAATTATATCACACTTCAGGAATACTCAATTACAGTATTCACATCGCCCCAGAGAAATAATTTCATTCCTGAGGTTTTATTTTTCCAGCCATGAGGTTCTAGTTTTATAAACATGAGATTAAAAATTGACTAGAGATGAGCCGCCATGAGGAAGTGGCCAGCTGAGGCCTGCTTTGTGCAGGCACTTGTCTCCCAAGTCTTGGGAGGGGACAGGCTGGGTGGGGTGGAGGGGGTCGTGGCCGTTTGCCAACGGCGGGCCTCTGCAGTGAAACAAATATGGAATTACTGGATTTGAGAAGATCTTTTTCCTTCTTTAATTTTTTTCACCTATAACCAGCTTTGTAAAATTGCCTCCCAAATAAAAGGGTAAATAATTCTTTTCTTATTAAAGTATTGTCGTTTTAGGTCCTTGTTAGTGTTTTGACAGTGTAGGATTTCCCCCTCAGGTGCAGTCACCGCAGCTCTCCCACCACCGAAGCACCCACAGTCCTCCGCCATTGTCCACTGTGCTCTCTCCCCACTGCTCACGTCTCCCTTTCCTCCTTTGGATGCTGCAGATCTATGGTCAGCTTTCAAGGACTGGTCTTAAAGTTTTGTCTGATCCTTTGTTTGGTTTTGTTACGTTACACATGCAGGATAAATAATTTTGATCATGAAGTGAGGAGGAAAGTTATGAAGCAAGATGAAATACCTTTGTGTTTATAGAAATATGGCTGGGACTTGGGTCCATATTCCCAACAGCTCCTACTTACAAATAAATGGGAAGCGCTATGTCTCTGGAAGAGAAACTCCCAATGCTCAGCTTATTATTTCAATCTGTCCTTGTTTTGAGAGACTTCCTACTCAGTCTTGACATTCTATGGACTTTAATATTACAGGCATTTCCCTAAGCCTGTGGAAGCAGCAGCTAAACGAGAGCAAAGTCCTATTCATTCACTATCCGGTCAGTTCAGATTTAACCATATTCTTGGTTCTGAGGATGCAGTGGTGAACATGATCTTTGTGAAGCTTCCAGGCCTTTAAGACAGTGTACATATACAGTAGCAGGTAATCATAGGTAGCTCTGGAAAAGGACTTTTGACTGAAAAAAACAGGGATATGATGTAGAGTGTGACAGTATATAGCAACATGTCCTTCAGGAAGCTCACAAGGGCACATGCAGAGATTCTCATAGCCTCATTAGTAACAGCAAAGAATGGGGGAATGGCAAGATGATTAAAACACATGGAATAGCCCTACAATGGAATCCAACCAGTGGCAAATAGAAATCACCATATCAGAAGTTCCAGCGTAAGTGCCACTTCACATGTGGTCTAAAAAGATTGTATGGTAACGTATGTTTAAAAGGTGTTTTAATCTGGAAATTTATCCATCCAATTTATTGTAGTGGTGATCTCTAGTGAAATGGGACTTAGTTTTTATCAGCAATGTTGTACTTTTCCAAAGAGAAAAGTATATTAATTCCGAAACTTTCTCCAGAAAAGCAGATAGTGATATAATGTCATGGGGGCAGTCCAAGAAGCCTCCTTGGGCATTAGACTGAATCCTGAAGGATGAGAAGGGCACCCTGGGCCAAGGGAATGCCATGTTTAGTGACAAAGAGAAGGAAGGACTTAGTGTATGAGTGAACTGAGAGCAGTCCTGAGAGACAAAGTGATAGAGTGTGGAGGGGGGCAGAGGTGGCACAGGAGTTAGATGAGTTTATGCAGTAAGCGGGTCAAATCCTAGAGGGTCTTGGAAGCCATAGCATGGCCTCTGCTGGTAGTTTGGATGCAGCACTCCGCAGTGCACATTTGTCTGCCTGGTGGGGGTTAGAACAGAAGAGAGGGAGAGTGGAAACAGGGACTCTGGGTGGTAATTATTTATGCTGAACTACTGAAAATGTATTAGCTTGGATTAGGGCAATTATTTTAGATGTTCCACAAAGTTGAGACCCAAACTCAACCCTGTGGAACATCTAAAAAGACCCATGATCAGGCCACACCTGAATACAGTTTCTGAAGGCAGGGCCTGAGTATTCCCATTGCTGAATAATACAAGTCAAGGGAGGGGGGCATTAGTCTGCAGGGTGCCATGGACCATGGAGGGTTTGAGACACCATAGGAGAAAGAGATGGTCGCTTCACTGCTGGATCTCCTAGATCCTTCTGGGCTGAATTGCACCTAGAACTCTTTGGGACACTGTGGGAACTGTGAGTTTGCAAGGCAACATGTAGACCTGTGACATGTGTCTTGTTCCTTTGGTCTTTGTAGGTGTTTCTGGCTCTTTGCTGCTTCTTGGTACCTTCATGTTGCCTCCTTTTTATACAATTCATGGGCATCTTCATCAGCAGATGGTCAATGAAGTAGAAAGTAAATGCTCCCCACACGATCCATGTGGTTACTGCTGGTAATTTGGAGGCATGACTTGAGGGAGTAGAAAATAGAAAATGAGGTTGTTTGGAAGAACCCTGGATGAAATAGAAGATTTGAGGTTTATCTCTAGATGTCAATTATCTCCACTTTATTACCATATTAAGAGTTGAGTGTGGCGTGGTGGAGTCCAAAACATGTGAAAAGGCAATTTGAGTCCTAGGCCCTGAGTTAGGAGTTAGAAAGATATTACTGCACACTACAAATTGGAAATGCCTCTGGCCTCCTTGTGGCTGTTAAATCTGATATCTGCTTCTCCAAGACACACATTTTATGGCTCTTTCATTTCTAACTTGCAGGCTGTTTACGCTTTAGAATCCTTCCTTTTCCATTTGCAAAAATCATGAGCCAGACTGTGTAAGAAGTGCCATTACTTGAAACAGTTAAAATCGAGTTTGCCCTGAAGACATACATTAGATGGTACAACTTCTGGAAATGGGGAAACTTGTGTGATGTCCGTGCAGTTCAGTGTGTTCAGCTATCACAGACTGTCAGCACTGGCGGTGCTCGTGCTTCTGTTCCACTTCACTTTGTGGGTGAGAGAAGAGAGAGGGACTCTGGACAGAGTGAGCCAGATGCAGGGCCGTTTCGCCTCTGGAGCCCACCTTCTTGAAACTTCAGCTGGGTGTCTGCTTGGCAACCCTGCTGGTTTTCAAAAGGTCTCAGAGAATTCTAGTTTTGTTTCTCTTTGGCTCTTTCACAGCTCTAAGGAATACTTAAAACAATTTATTAGTATCTATGATTTGGGAGAAAAGTCTTTGCAAATATGAAATCAAGCTACACACAAACAAAAGAAGCCAGATGCCTTGTAGGCTGTAGTTATCACGGAATCAATTTGTTTTGCACCTGCCTGTATAAATCTGAAACCTGGCTACTGTGTGTGTGTGTTTTCTATTGCTACTGTATACTCTGCAGATGAGTTTGTCCTTTTGAAATACTCCTTATCCTCAGAAAAAATAATGTCCCGGATCCATTAGTATGTTATTCAAAACATGATAGCAGAACATGGCTCATGCATCAAGGTTCTGGCCAGTGGGCCAGTTCTTGGGTGTATTTGGTATTTGTGGTCTATACTTTTACTCCTTTTTAACTTTGTGTGGTACAAGGGCAATAAATACTTTCCTGTCTAACTTTGGGTTCTCACCATGGAAACATCGAAGTAGCAGTTGGGCTCTGTTAGATGTCTTTTCTTTCTCTTGACTGGCAAAAATCCTTTTGAGGGAACTTTTAAAAAAAAATTATTTATGGGTATCAAAATTCTACTTTTGAATGAAATCATTGCTTCAGTTGGTCAGTTATGTGCCTGAACTCATTAAGATCACTAATTGGATATTTTCAAATCTCATTTGGGCCCTTAGTAACCTAGAAACAGCTTTAAGGTTAACAGAAAGTGTGACTCACTGTGAGGCCAAATACAAACTCCAGTTCAAGTAAGTATTGGCCAACAGAGGAAAGCTCAAGGAGGCACTTTCTGTTATAAACTTGAAATATTTTCATGAAATATCTTTTCATTTGATTATGAAGTCTCATATGCATTTTACAGAACTAAACAGGGTATTTAACATATATGCATTACTTCTAAACCTTAAGATAAAACTTTGTAACTAATCACTACAAATGACCTACTGGGTGGCCCAGGTGCTGGGTCTACTTGAGAAACAAAGCAGGAAGAGTAACTCCAGCCTGGGAGAATGGCTCCTGGAAGGACTCTGAAGCTGAAATGCCTTGATGTTGGATGGATAGACCAATAGACCTATTAACACTTTGTGTGCCGGTGCCCTTTAAATTTACCAGCCCTTGGGGCGGGCCATTTTCTGTGCCACCACCTGAATGGTATAAGCATTCAATAAAACACACACAACTCCTGAACTACTGGATATTAAAAAAACTGTAATATCTCTCATAAAACACCTTACACTTTCACCAGAACAATGTGTAAAGCTTCTAGACTGAGTACGATCAAAGAAATAGCTCCTAATAGTTCCAAATAAATCCACTGTGGCGTGAAAAACTGGAGACTAGATGAACACGTATATTAATACGTGAGTGGCCACCTGATACTGGTGACAAAAACATGTATTAATACGTGAGCGGACCACAAAGTGTTAAGATGGGGCTGGAGTGGGTAGATTCAAAAGAGAGTGGGGAATGAAGTTGGAGAGATGATAGGGGAGTTAGAGTATTAACTAGGCAAATGGAACTTAAAGCTAAGGTCAGAATATATGTTTGAGCAGGGGATTGTCACGTGCAAAATCCCATGTTGTCTTCTAGCCAATTAGTCCTTGACCTTCTGAGTTTTGCTTCAGTAGCAATGTGGGAATCTTTCTCACTTTCCAGGCCACTTAGCACCCCCACCCATCCTTATATTTCCTGGTGCAATTGTTTAATGTCTTTCTCTTCCATAAGCCTGTATATTCCAAGTATGGGAATCTCTTTTAAACACTATGCCCAATATTTTGTACAAAACAAATGCTCAATAAATATATTAAATAAAAGTTAGAATGTTTTGCTCCATTAAAAACATTGGGTTTTTTGTTTTTTTTTTTTTTACTTATTTGTGGAAAATCTGTATCTTCTGCACAATTTTGCTATGAACCCAAAAACTGCTCAGAAAATATAATCTATTTTAAAATTTCTAATGACACAGAATCAGATTAATCATAATTCTTAGTTCATGATGTTATCATTGGTTCATGTGTGGCTCTCTGTTAGTTCACATAAAATTTACTTATTGATGTAAAGGACACCAGTGAGACTTAACCTAGTGAAAAATCCAGAGCATTTCCCCTAACTTACATCTATCTGTGTGCTTCCAACTTTCTCATTTCTGGACCTATGTAACTAACATTCTTAAATATGTATTTATCATCTTATGGATTGTTTTATTATCAAACATAAATGTATAGCTAAACATTAATACAATCTTGCCTTTTTTGAACTTTATAAACAGTACATTATATTGTATATTCCTTCTTGCACTTGTTTTTTTTCATTCTACATTATGCTTCTTATCTTCATCCACATTGCCAAGTGAAGCTGAAGGTCATTCATCTTCACTGCTTGGAATAAACCAGTCTATCCTTTTTCCTGTTGGTGAACATTTGGGTTATTTTCAATTACCAACAGTGCTTCTGAGAACATTCTTAGATTCCCATACTGGTGCAGGAGTGTATCAGTATCCCTAAGGAGGGTTTCTCAACTTAGGCACTACTGAAATTTTGGATCTAATACTTCTGTGCTGTGGGAGGCTATCCTGTGCATTGTAGGATGTTTCGTGGCATCTTTGATCTTGACTAGATGATGGTAGTACCTCCCCAGTTGTGACAGCTGAAACTCTTTCCTGACATTGATAAATGTCCCCAGTGTGAGCATGGGGGTTGAATTGCCCTGGTTCACAACCTCTGTCCTAGGGAGTAGGACAGTGCCACTTAACAGTGGCATTGTTAAGTTATGAAACCAATGTGTAACTTTACAACACAGCACTAATTGTCTTTTCCAAAGTGGCTGTACCATTGCATACCCTATCAGCAAGATCTAATAGCCAATTGATCTACAGTCTCTTCAGTGCTATTGTCAGACTCCTTATTTTGCCTAGTAAATATAAAATGCTGTCTCATTGTGGCCTTATATTTTCCTAATTTGTGATGAAGTGAAAGTACCTTTTCATGCAAGTTTTTTAACCATGATCATGTATTTTGCCCCCTTTAAGAATTGTGTTTTTAAAAATATATTTTGCATGTATATTGTTAATAGGACTTTGTGTTTTTTAGTGGGACTGAAATGCCTTCTCTGAATTTGTAGTTTGACTTATCCTCATCCTGATTGCTTTGGTCCTAGCTTTAATGCTGTTTTTAATGCTTCTTTTATACATTTGAAACACACATTTTTCTTTTTGTTTGTTTTCTGAAGCAAGGAAATGTGACATCAGCCTTGAGACCCCTATTTGGGAAAGCTAAGTTGACCTTGCATGAAACTATGCCCTGTGGTCAATTCGGCTGTAGGCCTGTGGATCTCTCTTCCAAACTGAAAAGGGAGCCTCAGGACTAGGGCTGCTTGTGGTAAAAAGTGAAAAACCCTCATGGTTTCAGAACAGGCCTGTGCCCCAGTGTAACTCCTTATCAGCTGAAAGTAAGAAAAATGACCCAGGAGGTATTTGGAAACCAGCCATCAAAGGCCCAGAATTACTTAGCTTAGGTATAAACAGAATTGCTCTTTAAAAGAAAATATAGCAAAGGAAAAAGTGCAATTGTCTGAATTCTTTAACCTTGAATACTATCAGCATAAAGTATCATTCTGTTTCACTAATTTCATCATAGGCTGAAACAGTAAAATCAACCCTCGACAGCTCGGGGCCCTACGAGAGGATACTTCCTTTCCACCCACTTGGGTTGTAGGGCAAGGCCAGTGTTTTGACCATAAAACATCCTGGAAGTGAGTCATCATGTGGCCTTCCCTGAATGCTGCCCTACCCCTTGTGATTTCAAAGCTACATCAAAAGTCATGTGAAGGTCTATTCCAGGATGAATATGTTGATCCCAAAGAGGAGAGAGCAGGAATGCCTAAGTCAGGATAGCGCTCTTTGTACTTCTGTGAACAGCTAGTAGCCTGGAAGAGAAAGGGAGCAGAGACCGTGCTTACACAAGTGGAAGTTATCAAAAGGAGAGTGATGCCTTCAGTCATGATGTGGAATGCTGTGCCCTCTTAGGGAATCAGAGTTCCGAGTGTTCATTGGTGGGGATGTTAGGTATTTCCTAAAAGGACTCATAAGACAGTGGTGCGCATGACAGCTAAGAGATAAAACAAAGTATTTGTTCACTATAGACCAAGCCACTTCAATTACTTATACAAACCAGCTCAGTCCTCTATCCCACGTGGGAATGAGGAGAGGGGACCCAGGTCACACAGCTAGTAAGTGGTGGAGCTGGAGTGAATCCTCCGGGCTGCCTGATCAGAGCTGCTCCAAGTTCAGCAGACTTGGCTTCTAAGTGACTTTACCACCTGGGAAAGCAAATGAAATCAAGTCACTTGGGAGGCAGAGGCTCTGTTCTGGTTTGAACAGGAGAAGCCATTGGTTGGCAGGGAAGAAGCTATTCTGGGTAGACCAGAAGTAACAACAACTGCAAATTCCTAATCAAAATGAAGGAAGGTGGTTGAAGGCTGTGGCCACAGTTTTTAATTTGGCTGCTATGGGGGAAAGTGGAAGGAGAAAAGACTAAGGCTGGTGTAGGGCAGTGTATGAGCAAGAGCAGTACGAGGCTTGGAAGCACCAATGAGGTGAGCTGATTTGTGCCTTGTGGTAACAGAGGAGCATGCTGCCTTCCACTGGCCTCTTTGTTTCTGACAGAATCACCTTTCAATCCATGTGTGATACATGAACCATGGAGTTTTGCCAGTTCTTCTCTCTTTTCTGCCAATCCCATCAGCCATGAAAAACAGCCAAATATGGTTTAAAATTTTTAAGATTCATCCTTTCTTCCTTAATTTCATAGCTGTCACTCTATTTGCCCTACCTTTTTCTGAGGTTTGCATAGCTTTGATATCAAAAGTTGACAAGCACATTATAAGAAAGGGAATTACAAATCAACACCTTTTCATAAGATATATGTAGAAAATTCCTAATAAGATACTAATAAATAGACTCTAGCTGTCCAGAAAAAAAAGGGTAATATATACTACAACAAAAAACATTTGTTCTCGGTGTGCAAGTTTGGTTTAACATTTTAAAAAAGCAATCTTTGTAATTCATTACATTAACAGAAACAAGGGGGAACATATGATTATCTTGATAGGTGGGGAAAAACACTGGACAGAATTCAATATTAATTTATGATAATTCTTAGCAAACAAGTAAATTTCTTTAAAATCATACAGAATATCTATAAAAAAAATCTGTGCAAACCTCGTACTTTCTCCTCATATTTGGTACAATAAAAGTATGCTTTACTGTTATCACTTCAATTCAACATCACATTGGCATTTCTGCAAGAAAAAAAAAGTAACATTGGAAAGGGGAAAATGCAGCTTATATACTTACAGATTATATGATTGTTGGCATAGGAAGTCTAAAAGAACCTATCTGAAAAGTATTAAAATTAATAGATTTGGAAAAGATGCTAGATATAAGATAAATTTACAAAAAAAATCAATTTAATTTCTATTTTCCATCAATAAGTAAAAAGAAAGTGTATTTTAGAAATTAATAGCATGTACAGTAGTGTTAAAATATAGACCTAGAAATAAATTTTACAAAATATATGTAAAACTTCTATGAAAATTTTAAACATTAAAAGAAGTTTAAGATTGAAATAAGATTAGATCTGTATAAATGATACACTACAACCATGGGTTAGAAGATGAAATATGTCAAAATATCAGTTCTTCAAATCAATTAGTAGCACAGCAAGATTTTTTTGTGTGGAAATTGACAAAATGATTTTGAAGTTCTCTTGGAAATGTAGAGAGCCAAAGACAACATTAAGATATAAACAACAGTAATTAAAATGGCAAAGTATTCATGCAAAGATAGAAAAATTGACCGTTGATGAGAGAAAATGCCCAGAAACTCAGAGATATACTTGATTTATGATAAAGATGATAGTGAAGTGCTAAAAGATGACCTTTTTACTAGATTGTTTCTGGGCTAATTATATTAATACAGGAAAAGATGTATCTAACCATTATCTGACATGATACCAAAAAACAATTCAGGATGAATTTCAAGTGTAAATGTGAAAGATTATATATGACAAGCTTTTGGATACCTTTAAGTCCTTGGTGTAGGCAAACATTTTTAAAACAGGACACAAAATGATTAATAAACCATGAAAAGAAGATAAATTGGACTTCATTAAGAATAAGAATTTTGGTTTATTGAAAGATGAAGTGGATACAAGGGCAACCCACAGAGAGGAAAACTATATTTGCAAAACATAGATATGGCAAAGGACTTGTATCCAAATTATATAAACAATTTTACCAATCAAAAGGATAACTAGGCCTTGCTTCATAAAAAATGGGCGAAGTATTTAGATACTTCCAGAAAGAAGGTATCTAAATGGATGGTGAAAGCATGATAATGAAACTAACTTCATTATCTATCAGGGAACAGAAGCTAAAACCACACTGAAGCATCATTACATGCAGATTAGATGGCTAAAACTGAAAGAGAGAAAAATATCAAATCTTGGCAAGTGTGTGGAACAAATGGCATACTCATGTACTGCTATGGGAATGTAAATTTATCCAATCTTTAAAAAAATCTGTTTAATGGTTTCTAATAAAGATGAAACCAAGCACATCCTATGACACAGAAATCTCATCCGTATCGATCGAAATATATATATACACATATGTATACATATACATACATATATGTACACACATATACATATGTGTATATGTATTATATATTATATACACATGTATGTATATACATATATACACACATATATATACATATATACACACATATATGTCTTGATAGATAGCTATGATTTATGATTGATAGATAGATGGATAGATGGATGTCTGTCCAGGGCCAGAAGCTTCTCTGAATCACCTGTGTGGGAGGTGGGAAGGAATGGGGAGAGAGCAGGTTAGTGGCATGCGGCAAACTTGACAAAGAAATCTGGTTTGTGGTGAGTTATTATTATCTCCACCCCACATTTAAATTTCCCATTCTTAGAACTGTCTTCTCTCTCCTCATAGGTTGAATGTGTGCTTTTCATTTCAGTCAGCTTTTTTTTTTTCTTTGCTTCATTTTCCTGTTTGTCTGTAGTGTTTATCTTACTTTCCTGTCTTGTCTCTGTGTGCATTTCTCTTTTCTGGCCTCTCAGGCCTCAGGAGGAGGAAGAGGAGGAGGAGGAAGAAGAGGAGCAGCCAGTCACAGAACCCAATTCAGAGGAGGAGAGAGAGGATGATGCCCCTGCCCCAAGTCTGGGCAAGGACAGGTATCAGGGCTGGACTCTCCCGGGCACCTACTAAAAGCCCGAGGCACCTTCCCAGTAGGTAGCGTGCATGCACCTTTCCGTAGTCTCCTCCCTTCCGCACTGATCCCACTGGCAAACCTTTACTGCTCCTGTACACAGAGCCACAGCGACTCATTTTGTGGAAATAACTGAACATGTTTTCATTAGAGAATGGCACTTTTCATTCAAATGCTGTCGTCTTAACCATGTTTTAAGGAACATTATCCAATTTGTCTATTGGATAAAAGACACTATTCCTTCCCTCACTGAATGCTTCAGCTGAGTCAGACTGATAGTGACTTAAATGATGTTCATCTCTGTTAAGAAGGCTTGAACATTTTAGCACTGTAGTAAGAATAATTCTGTGTGTCCCCTTTTTCCTGCTAATCTTCCCAGGATAATATTATAGGTGAAATGTGTGAGTAACTACTGCATTAATGATGCAAGTTTGTTTTTTTATTCAAATGCACACAAACACTTTCATCCCATAGAGCACAGAAAAATTTCCCAATATTTATTGTTACGCAACCGTTAACAATCCTATCACTCTTACTGTCCTAAATGGATGAATCTGGCCAGAAAGGGCAACCTTCAATGGCATCACTGTTGCTGCTGTCTGTCTTAACCAGATAGTTGATTATCCTGCACTCTGAAGTGTCTTTGATACATGAACTGATGTTGGAGGGCACCCTTGGTTAACTAGTATAGTTAGCTTTTCCAGTTTTAGGGATAAAGGTATGCATATTAAACACCAGGATTTAATCTTGACTGTACCGAAGGCATTCATTGGCATTAATGTAGATACCATGTGTTCTCTGGCATAAACCTGTTGCACTTTAAAGTGACAATAACAATTTCCGCTCACTTCTGCTTAGTTGGTGTCTTTCACTGACCCACTTTCCTGTTGGCTGCTGCTTTATGTGTGCGCACTGCATGTGTGAAGGGTGTGCATCGTGTGTGTGCACTGCATGCGCCAGCCTGGCAGAGCATGGGAGTAATCTCATCCCATCCTCCTGTCGAACCAGGGAAATCCATATGTCCCCAGATGGAGCTCTGAATTTGAGGTAGGAAGGAAAATAGCTCACATTCCATTCCCAAATGGGCATGGCCAGGAGTCAAGTTCTGCAGGAAAGGGACTATTGTTTTTAAAAATGTAGACTTAACATAGAAGCTCAGGTTATAAAGGTATACATCAAATTATGGAAGTGACCTAAGACCAGTGCTCTGAAGATGGAATGTTTTATAACTGTAACTGATAAAATTAAACCTACCTGTAGGGGGCCTCCCTGGTGGTGCAGCTGTTAAGCGCTGCGCTGTGGAGCTGTCAGCAGCAGCGACGCCAGTTCGACGTCTGGCCAGGGAGATTCCCACATGGCGCAGCAGACCTCTCCTGCCTTGCCCACTGGTCCCCTCGGCAGTGTATTTCATTGATCTGCCTGTTCTGCTCCCCACTCTGTCTCTGGTGAACCCTCTCGCTGCCCCACACCTCTGACCTGTACCCCAGCTTGTATGCATAAATGAATAAATCTTTAAAAAAAAAAACCTACCTGTAGGAATCTAGATGTTGAGGGCCTATTGGTAGAGGAAAACCTTGAGAAAAGAGTAAAATTTTTCTTCATTATGCCAGCTGCCCTATGGGGTTCTTTGCATTTCTCGTTGAAGGTTATCCTTACCTGCTTTCTAGAAAGGATCTAAAAGCAGTTACTGAAGTAAAGGATTTTGTAGCATCCCACTTCCTCATTGTTGGGCTTTTTAGGACAGATTTTCTGCTGAGCAAAATAAAGTAGTGAAGTTTGAATGCTGGAACATCAGGTGACAGTACAACCAAAGTGGTGCAGAAGTAGCCTCCATGAAATTCCCTCACAAAGGCCTTTGTATGTCAGAGGCCAAGCGGGTCTTATCTGCCAGATTGGCCAGCCCAGGATTATTGGGCAAGCTAAATTGTCTGGTGTTGGGCTTTTATGCCCTCGTTTGAAAAACACAGCTGGATTCTAAAGTAAGTGGTTGTGGTGAAGCAGTGGGGTTTTTTTTATGATGCCTTTTCTCTTTCCTAACATTTGCTCCCAAATCTCTTTCTTTCCCCTTCTTTCTTCTCTTTTTCTCTCCTCATTACTGATCCAGCAACCAGGTCAGCCCTGCCTCAGAGCAGAACCCCACAGGAAAGGATGCTGCTCCCCAGAGTTCAGCCCAGTCCACTGCCTCCAGCACCACCTTGCAGGGAACGCAGCTGCCGGCCAGCACAGCAGTGGGGAGCCCCTTGTGCTGTGGGTCCTCTGGGCCTGCCCTGCTGTCACCCCCACCCCCTGCCTCAGCCTCTCGGCCCTCCCCCACTGCACCTGCCCCCCCGAAGGCATCACCTACCATAGAGAAACTGCCCTACGTGCCCCACAGCCCCTTCCACCTCTTCTCCTATGACTTTGAGGATTCACCCATATCCACCAAGGAAAAGGAAGCCGAGTCCCAGAAGGAAAACAGGTAGATGCAGCTTGCATGGAGGCTGATGGGAAGTTAACCCCGGGGAAGTGACACTGTGCTAACTCTTGGTCTGATGTGGCCTTGCACCGTTTTTTGTGTGGATTCCAAGCAGAACAGAGCAATTGACTAACTTCCTGACCACTGACTAAATTTCCTGTATTTAGGCAAGATGCAGGAGAAAACTGTCATCTGTTTGAATCAAGGAGCTCCTTCGTTATGGTATAATTACTAAAAGTGGATTTTAAGCATAAGGCTTTAACACATATGCACGGTCTGTCAGCATCTGTATGGTTTGCACCCATCTCTCTAGCGAGGGTCTCTTTTGACCTGTGGGACACAGCCAAGTGCTTTGCTGTGTCTCCTGGCAAAGTTTTGAGTGGAGTTTCCTTTAACAGTTCCTCTGACTCTGTCCATTTGAGTGCATATTCGGCCTCTGAGCCTTACAACTTCCGGTCTTTCTCTTCTAATAGGTGAGTGTCTTTCATTGTTTTCCTTTTCTGTAACATTCTGACATTACTCCAATATATGCATTTTTCTTTTTGAAGATTACTCATCTCCTATGAGATTGCAAACAATTGCAGTTTGAATCACTCCATAGACATTAATATAATTGTATCATTAAAGGGTGGACACTTCAATAGTTCTTATGGAGGTGGGGCAGAGGGAGAGAGATGTGCAAATGAAAACTGCAGCAGCAATTTTTAGCAGGTACTGTCAGCCTGCTGGTGTGCCTCCCTCCCTTTCACTCTTGTAGAGTATTGAGGACTCTGCAGAGGGAGGAACAAGGAACAGAGTTTGTGTATTTTGAACATTCAACTGTCCAAAATAAGTCACCGATAATGATGGTCACACCAATCTGAGAGTAATAATAATGATCACTTTCATTGACTATGTATGAAGAGCTAGGCCCTAGACTTTGCATGAAAGTGGTACTTTATGGTATCACTCAACCCTGAAGAGGTAGGTTCTATTACCAGCCCTTATTTGCAGTGAGGAAACTGAGGCACAGAAGGGCTAGGAAGTGTGTTGTCCAGGTTAGCCTGCTAACTTAAGTCTGGTCTTAAACTGTATATTGGACCAGCTCTCTTTTTGGCGATCTGTGGGTGACTCTCCTTTTTGAGCTTATATGCATATTAACTCTAAATACCAGGCGCTCTCCCCTGCCAAGGGGTGTTCGGGCTAGTCCATGGCAGATTGTCAGGATCTATGTCTTGGGGTTCTCATCCGCAGCAGGGAGCTACACCTTGTCTTACACCAAGGCAAAGCCCGCGCCTGCGAGGTGGGTGCTTTCATACCACCGAAGTGACAGTGGGTGTCAGACTCTCCTTCCTACAGAATTCACCTGAAACTGTGGTCCCCAACCTTTTTGACTTACATGCAACCTGAAAGAATTTTGAAACTTCCCTGAAAGTTTTAAGTAGCCTCTCTCAATTGTTTTTCTGATCATTAGTGAATAGTTGTAAAGGATGCAATTTGTCTGCTGTATATGTGTTTTAAATTAGTTTTCTCCAAAACCTTGGGAGCTTTAATTGATGAAATTGTGAAAAACTCCTATATATGCCTAATTGGAAAAACTGATCCTGAGTCAAATGAAACTTAATTTTTGTCAGAAACATCTGGCATCAGGTCTCAGCCCCAATCAGTTAGTATGTGTTTCTGCAACAACCCTAACACCTCTGAGGTCTGATTTCCAGGTAGGCTGATGGGCAGAGAGCAAAGTAAGAGGCCCAGCTCTGAGTCTGTCCCAGGGTAGATAGAGCCCTGCTTTCTCCTGCGGTATTTCCTAAGGAATCCCTGCCGGAGCGGTGCTTCCTGTCTTTCCCTGGTTCAGCTTGGCAGGGAGAGTTCCCTTTGTTCCTGAGAGCAGGGTGCAGTTGTGGAAGAGGAAAGGAGAACTGGGAGGCCCCAAAAGACACACAGCAAATCCATTTTAAGAAAGAACAGATATGGAACTTGAGGATCTGAAAACTCATTCCCTCATTTTCAGAATGACTCTGTGTACCTCTGGGGGTACGTATACTACAGTCTGAACACCTCTAAATACTGGTTCTGTACTAGTCTCTTCAGGTCTAGAATTCGAACATTGTAGTGACCTTCCACACAGTTTTTATGAAACACATCCAAGAGCCATAACTTGCCCTCCCAGCCGTAACTATGCAAGTTGGGAGCCGTACATTGGACTGGAATAAAAATATCTTGGCAGCCTCCTCTTCCCCAGCCGGGTGGCACTAGGCAATGGTGATGCTCCTGGGCTTTCTGGTGATGGTCTCACAGCCTCTGGTGCGACTTTTCTGGGCCCAGTTTCCTTCCCCTTGGTCTTCACTACAACTTACAGCCCTGGGCAATGTGAGCAATAGAAACATAAATTGCCAAAATGAATATACGTGCCAACTGAGGACAACAGCTGCATTTCTTGTGAATAAGGATTGGCTTAGATTTAACTATGAGAAGGTTACAAATTTTAACCATTTGGAGACAGGAATTTGAATACTGTATAAATATTGTTGTACCCATTAATTTTCAAATGTTCATTCACTGTGGTTTTTGTGGGTGTCTACAGCCACAGGTTTGATGGATCAGTGGTTGACTGCAATTGAATGGGTTATAGTAGAGCCCAACCAGTTGGTCATTACAAAGAATCCAGCAAACAAAAACCTCCATCAACTAAATAGCAAATTGAGTGAATCTTATGATCCAGTTAGTTTGACTGAAATAGAGAAGCAAAGCTGAACAGACTGGAAGGTATCTGAACTCATTGCTCAGCCATTAGAAAAACCAAAGGAGGGAGAAATGAATTATGCTGGTTTTATTTCCATGACGTCACTTAAGCATAATTTTAGCAAAGTAATCCTGTTAAAACATTCTACAGGATGTCCACTTTGGGTCTGAAAGGGATTGTCACAGACGCCCGAGAAGAACAGTAAGCTGAGCACCCAGGCAGTGGGGTGGTGCAGGGCTGAAGCCTGAGCGTTGGGTCTCGTGTCCCTGAGGACTGAGGTTCCTGGGGCAGCCTCCCTGCCCTCCTGAATGGTAGTGCTTGCTGTTTGCTCTCTCCCTCTTCTTCACTCCGGTGCTTTTTCTCCTTCTTCCTTTTGAATGTTCCATTGATCCATCTTTTGCTGTTCTACCTGGTCAGTAGTTTGGGTGCCCTCTTGAAAAATCAAACTAGTACATGCTAACGTATTGAACATGTTGGGTTTTTAAGGAGAAGAGAGAATGAATGCTCAGAAACCAAGTCCTATGAAGGTGGTGTGTTAACAGAAGGATGATCGTGTAAATACGTGTGATCTGAGTTCCCATCTGCCTGGCTGAGTGCCTGGTACTGAGCACAGACCTGACATGTAACACCAAATAAACAAACCAGGCGAGCAGCAGCCAGGCAGGCCAGAGTTAGCAACACAGGATAGATTGGAGGTCATATAAATACTTTATTTCCTGTTAGAATGTAATTTATTAAGGGAAACTGAAATTTCATCTCATAGTCCACATTTTTAAATAGATGTCCTGTGTTTTCTTAATTTGAGAATAATTATATACAAGTGTGATCAAATACTCTGCATTTTACCCTGGTATTTCAGCCTAGAAACATTTTCCATGTTCTCACTTCCAAAACTGTTGATCATTTTTAATGCCTGCATAATGTTCCCTTGGTGAATAATATTTCGTACTTTCTTAGCCATTCCTGTGTTGGCTGTTTATGATTTCTTCTATAAGGTAAATAATGCTTCAGTGAGTATCTTTGGGCCTAAAATTTTCAGCATTTTAATAACCAAAAGGTTATGTTTGCTTCCCCAGAACTTTACTCTGTCAAAGCATATCCACATTTTGAAAGTCAAATTGTTTCCCAGAATGGTCAGTATAGCAGATCCTTGAATAACATGGTCTCATCCAGCGACCTTTTGCTATTATGTTGTTATAGCAAATATAAAATTTGTTACAGCACACAGAGAATTATAGCCACTGTCTATGTGAGTTTATACATTCTCCCTATGTCTGTGTCAATTTTCTCTGGGTGCTCCAATTCCCTCCCTCATCCCAAATCTTCATCATCAGCCTAATCCTCATCCGCAACCCACCATTGGGTCAATTGGCATGCTATAAATTGCCCCGGTCTGTGCGTGTGGTTGTGTGGGGGAGTGCACCCTGCAGTGGAAGGGTGTGCTATCCGTGGTTGGTTCCTGCCTTGCCCATTGAGCTGCTAAGATATCCATGTTTCCTGCTTCCTGAACTGGAATAAGTGGGTAGCACAATGAATGAATGAATACAAATTATTATTTCATATTAAGAATGTTTAGGGGCCTTTATTTAGAAATTTGGTGATTTTTTTTTATCAAAACTACGACATAGGAACTTAACTCTTGTTTATATCAATTAGCCTATGGCAGCCTGGTTTCATTACACATCATTTTGCTTAAAATCAGTTTTCAAGAACCTTTCAACAATGTTGAGTTCTTACTGTACTGAATTCTGTCTATGGGTTTTGCACTGACTGTGTGCTGGTGTCTTTGTGCACTTATATCCTTTGATCCTTGGGTTCCCACATCCCCCAATTCAGTGTTCTAATTTTAGGGGAAGGCGCCCATTCTGTGGCTGGGGAGGTGAAGTGGGAAAAACCTCTGAATCTTTTTTATAAATAATCTTGGTGTCTACCCCCAAGACTTCAAATAATTATTTTTTTTCCTGAGAATGCACTGAGTGATGACAGCTAAATACACACTGCCAATGGGCATTTATTTTGAAAAATAAAAAACTGTAGAATTTTCCAAATCCCAACATTTGGCCAAAATGACTGAGAAGTGATAAGGCTCCTTTAAACCTTAGTGGCTATAGTTTTGGTTCTGGGGAAATACAGATGACAATGAAGATGCAATCTCCTCTGGGCAAGAAGGCCTGGGGACTGTTTCTCCTTGATCACCCAGCATGTGATGGGATTATTTAATGAATGAAATTGATTCAGAAATACCTAAAGTATAATTTTTAATCAGACATTTTAATCATGTGGTATTTTCTATAGATCCTTCATGGATTCACACTGGTCACACCTCCATTAAACACTAAAAATATTTTCATGATTCAAAAGCAGATAATTTGGATTCTTAATTTATGTTACCAAATATGTGCTGTGTATTTTAAGGCAGAAAATAAGAAGTTTTTATTGAAATCCTTGGTTATAAATCCTGCTGCCTAATGACTTTGAATTTTAGGAGACTTATTTAGTAAGAAATAATCATGGACAAAACAGTTTAGTGACTATTCTAACTTAAAAAGACTGACAGAGTTAGCATTGCTGGATCTGTTTTTGAAAAGTTACTTTTGTAATCAAGGTATTTACTGACTTGTACTTGTTTCTCTGTCTTTTCCCATATAAACCTCTGCACTTTTTAGATACAGTAACTTTGGCAACAACCCCTGTCATTCAAGGCCTCCATCAGGATCAGCTGTGCCCTCTGCCCCCACATCCGCTCTTTCACCCCCACAGGAGGCCAGACTGGAAAGGTGGGTTTTATAAGAAGTGAGCTGATGACATCACTGTTCTCAAGGGAAGGGTATCAGTGTGAGTCATTCAGGTACAAGTATAAATAACAAAGATAATCTGAAGTGTTTTCCTTTACAGAATATAGTCAAAAGGCAAGGATATTTTCTCTTTCACACTATTTGCTTGTGCGCTATATACTGTATGCTAAGTATGTATTTCCCATAGAAAAGCATAAAAATTCTAAAATATTTAAATGTGAATATTTTGATTCACCACTTAAAAACCATTCTAGATTTTATGGAAGCTCTGCCATTTGTCTTATACACATCACTTTTCACCTTTGAATGATTAATTCTATGTAAATCAGGAGGTATTAGGCTCATTAAGGGGTTGTGTAATTAATCCAGGACCTACCAGAAGAGAAAAGAATCATATGGGGAGTACGTGGAAGGAATGTAACTTGGCGAGAGTATTAGACCACCAGAAATTAACTGATTATCACTCCGACTAGGGAATGATTGCATAAGGATGTGTTTACAAGGGAAAGGTAAGATCTGTAATTTTAGGACAATTAAAAACAGTTACCCTTATAGGGCAAGAGTGCTGAGTTAGAGAAGACTGGGTAGGGTTCCAGCTCACTCACTTGGAAGTTATTTAATCCCTAGGGGTAAAATGTAGATTTTGCCAACCCTTACCTGAGAGGGTGGTTTCGAATGAGCAAATGAAAAGGTACACAGGATGCTACGCGAACCCCCCCAAGTGGCTCCAGGGGGAAGTGACAGTGTGTGGGGCTGGCTGGAACTTCAGCAGCTCCTGACTGACTGGTCAGCAGCCTAGGCATGAGCAGTTTAGAGAGCATTTGCTTCAACTCCTGAACTGAAACTGAATTCTGCCAGTATTCTGCATTCTGATCCCTTCCTGTATATTCTGAAGTATGTTGCTGAGTGCTGCAGGTGATTTAGTCAGGATGTAGCGCAGGCAAGACCTGACATCCCCAGGAAGGGCTGTCCATGGTCACTGTTAGTTTCCGGGGTGGCATGTAAAGCCCCCAGTGTCATGCTCTTGGGACCCACTGCCCAGGATGGCCCTGGGTTGTGCATATTCAAGCTCAGTTCGGTCTTGATAATAAGGTAACAAGTTGATCATCCTGAAGACTGTCTCTGTCTTCTACCTGAGGGCATCTCTTCTTGACATCAACTGAGGTGGCCTGAGTTCCAGAGCGGTGACTCATAGAGGATCCTTGTCATATGGGATGTAAGATTTAGGGCCAAAGTGAGGACTGTTAGAGACTGAATGAAATTATATTGGATGTCTCACATCTGCCAAGGTGCCAGCTCCCCAGGAGCTGGAACCAGACTCCATTCATTCATTTCTGTGTCCCCCACAGTACCCAGGACCTGGCCAAGGGGGAGCTAAGTAAATGCTGGTTGAAGGACTGGGTAAATTATCCACTCATTGACTGAGGGACATTTTGGAAGTCCCTGAAGTTGAACAGTATTAGACTGGAGGTCCAAGGTCTCTGGAGCCCTGAACTTCAGAGAAGCTCAGGGAAGTTGTTCCTAGGCTCTAAGGGCAAGCCCTCCCACCTACATCCCCCAGTCTCTTCCCACATCCTGAACCTTGAAACCCAAATTAAGGCCTGAGTTAGAAGGGCTAAGAGTACAGGCTCCTCAGCTCTGTATAGTTGCGTATCCCCCAGAGGGAATTAAAGTAGGAAAGGTGGGACTTCGTCCCTGAGCTCCCAGAACACCCTCGGGAGGAGGCTGGTCTCCCTGAGACCACAGTAGCTGTTGGTGTTTTGAAGTTGGTGATGTGCTCTCACACAGCAGTGCGTGGGGCTTTGTAGGGCGAGGCTGCAGAACAGAGGCCACCAGAGCTGCCTCTGGGTCCACGGTGACCATGACCAAGAAGAGCAGCCATGGGCAGACAAGGCTGCCGCCAGGAGGGTGGGAGCAAGGGAAGCAGGGAGAATGAGTGAGTGAGAGTTCAGGCCTGTGCAAGCACATGAATGTCACGAACAAAACTGAGACGGAGGATAGTGGAAGAAAAGCAAATTGAGGGTAGAGATTTTAGCCTGGACCAGCAAGCATGAGAAGTCTGTGTGACATATACGGAGATGTTTCCAGACTCTGAGGGGGTGTGGGCTCATTGGTCTTCAAGTTGAAATCTCCAGACTGAGACAGGTCCCTGGGGAATAACAGTGGCAGGAACTCCTCTTCGTCGAGCTGCCTGTTCTCTCTTAGAATGTTCTGCTGGAGGAAATGACAGCCGTTGTCATCTGCTGTATCCACTGGTGAGAAAGCGTTTATTATCCCATTTACATTGACATGGTTTGCTTATTTTTTAAACAATCACCGTCTGTCACTTTGAAAAACCATGTGCAGTTTCTTTATTAAGACCAGGAAACCATCAGACCTGGCTGCTCTAGCTGCATTACCCTTTTTTATGCCCACCTTGCCAGCTTGTGTTGTCACTGTGAAATAAGAATCAGAGGGGCTCCCAATTCTGAGTCCTATTCATGCACTATCACCTACACATATTACATCATGTGCATTTATGATAATATATATTTTTATACAGTTTAATTTATTCTCTTTCATATTTTGACAACTAAATTATTTGACTATACCCATAATCTATTTCTCATTTATAAGTATTTTCTGCCAAACTGAGATAAACGGTGGTTTTTACTGAGACATATCTATTTCATTATACTTGGTAAAATTTATTGTTGAGAAGTTTTAGAGACCATATATTATGGAAATCAAAAAGAAAAACTCTCTTTGCAGGAAAGATACTGAGCTTTATGAATAGCAGTTGTAGTTCTCGATGAGAATCCACATCTTCTGTCAGCCCATCCCTGACTAATAGCAGCATGCAGAACCCTGCGCACTACTGGGGAGCTCTAAAACTCCATTCCCTTGATTTGGAAACAAGATTTGCTTCTCTGTAGCCCTAAGAAAATCAGGCCAATTAAAACACCTCTTCAGGCAGGTCAGCCACTATGGAAATACAACTGGGCATCTTGTGAGCTTAGAGATCTTTGTATTTTTCCCAGTCATATTCATGTGTTGGATGTTAATAAAACTTGGAATGATAAATTAACCTAGGAAGGAATAACTGAAGAAATAATATACAAAAATAAGTCAAGGAAAGGGTATTAAAAACAAATCTATCTCCACATCTCCTATTACAGTTTCGTTTATAGGGCTGTGTTTTAGAAACAGTGTAGCATTAATTTTCATGTAATTGGAACTTGAGTTGTGCTAAAACAAAACAAAACAAAATAAGAAAGTCAGAATGATTCACAGGGGCCCTCCGGAATACGAGAGGCAACTGTTACATGAAAGCAGTCTTTTAAAATCTTCTCTTTTGAAAATGTGCTTTCTGAGTAGACAAATTCTAAATGTTTTCTTCTTAAAAGAAAACAAAATTACAAGAACATTTGAAGTATTCATGTTCAGTTATTCAGATGAAACACATGAGCAAACAATAACCACACAACGAGCAGAGTTGTGTCTCCGGGACATTAGGAAGGACAGGGCTCCACTTCCCAACCCTGGGATGACATCTCCATCTTGTGGGCCGTTTCAGAAATGGTGGCTGCCGGCGTGTTTGGTGTAAGCACAGCAGTTGCTGAGGGTGTGTGCAGGAGCAGCCCAGTGTGTGGGGCTGAGAGTGTCTTAGGACACTTGGTCTTTGTGCTGGGCCTGGGGCATGACTGGGGAGGCCTCACTATACCATGAGGGGTGTGAGCACGTGAGCATCCCGAGTGGTCATGGGAGTGATGGGAGAAAGCTCAGGCCCAGATTCTCCGGGCAGGAAGGACTTCAAGTGGACATGCGGAGTTGAAACCTGAAGCATCAGTATGTGCCTTCAGCATTGGCTCTGTTCTCGCCTTCTCTTACAATAGTGCCCTTATTTGCTGTCAGTGACAATCACCAGCCTTTTGGGAATTGTCTGCCTTGTGTAATTGTCCCAGTAGAGATTTCCCAACTTCCCGGAAGACTGTAAGCCCAAATATATGTAATGATAGCTCCTTTGGTGGTAATAGTGAACAATAGGATGAATAAAGGGTGTAACTTTAAATCTGATTTAATTAAGCTTTTGAGGGGCTTTACATATACACAATTAGCATTTAAACATGTGAAGGAGTGAACAGTAAGAGTGAAAATCCCCTTTCCCCAGCTATGCTCCCCAGAAGCAACCACTCCAAACAATTTCTTTGATGTGTACTCCCGGAGCATATATGTGTTTAATATACCTACACAAATAGTAACGCACTACACAAACTACTACACATCCTAATCTTTCAATTAAAGATATTCTTAGTTCTTAATCATTTTCTATTACAACTGATGTTGCAGTTAATTCTTATACATGTATCGTTTTATAATTATATCCAGGATAAGTTCCAAGAAATATATTTAGTAAATCAAAGTAATGTTTCCAAATTTGATTGCTTTTTGCCAAGTTGCTCTTCATAGTGACATCAGACTTGATTGTCAGCCGTGGGTGAGAGCTTGTTTCCCCTAACTTCTATCAAAGGGCCATTCAACGTTTCAACCATTGCTCACCTGGCAATGAAGAGTTATAGGTCACTAAAGTTTAAATTTGCATTTATCCTAAAGTAAATGTGATTGCGCACATTTTCACCTGTCCAGGAGCCTTTCGTATTTTCTTTCAGTGAATTTTTAGTTTATGACCATTGAGTTCTTTCTCTTATTGGAATATAGAAGTTCCCTAGCAATTGTTGAGAGAAGTAGTTATTTCCCTCAGTCATTCTTTTTAAAACTTCATGCATGGTATTTTTATCATGCAGAAAAATGTAAATGTTCTGAGTTAAATGTATTGATCTTTCTGCCTTCTGGATTTTGTGTTCCTTGTGAGCAAGTCTTTTCTCCCTTTGTTTCGACTAGTATTTCTTTGCTAGTTTTCACAGTGAAAGATTTTATCTGTCTGGAAGTTATTTTGGCATGTGGTGTGAGGCAGGAATCCAACTTAAATTTTTTTCACTTGTTTTTATACCATTATTGACTAATTCATCATTTCCTACCAATTTGTCATATATCAAGGGAATATGGATTCATTTATGTGTCTGTGTGTCCAAACCGTTGCCTCTTGCCCATCTCCTCCTGGTAACTGTCTTCTCTGATCAGCCTTATTCGAGGCTGTCGGGAACGGTCCTTCCTGCCACTCGTTGACTTTACCATTCCGTTAGGAGTCTTTGGAGTATGACTAGGTCATGTGCGGCCTTGAACAGTTCTGTTCCTTTTGTCATCTGCCGTGTGGTGTTGTCTTTGGTGGTTGACAGGGAACTGTTAGGGAGGCTGGGACTGGACAGCTGGCCTTTGTGAATAGGCGCCGGCCATTCTGAGTGGCGGCTCCTCATCCCAGCTCAGGCTCCTCCTCCCGGGACTTCACTTCCTGTGGCCCCCTGCTCACCGGTGTCCACCATTGTTGTGACCGCTCCCTCAGTTCAGTCCTCTGTGTCATGCAGTCGCTGCCTGTTTCTAGTTACTGTAGCTCTTGTAGCTCCTGCCTGCTTGTTGGCAGACCCGTTAGCTGTTGTGCTGAGCATAACTTGCTGTGCCTATGTTTTCCTCCTCCTGGGATTCCCCTCCATGTAGACTTTTCTAGTCTGCTTTGGCTTGGTATCACTTCTTTTCTTCATACATGTGCCTTGAGGTTCTACTTCTTTTCTTTGAGTCACTGTTGTTCCCAAGTGCTTTTCTGGATCCCCAAAACTTGCTGGATGTGTTCCAGCAATTCATCTGTGCAATGCTTCATAAAATTGTGTGAGTGGAGGCGAGAGCCGCTTGTCCAGCGGGGCTCTAGTTAAAACATTCAAATTGGTCAAAGTAAATAGAAGAAAAACCCAAACACCCAAGAAAACCCTGAATTGCATATAAAACAGGATAAAAGGCACTACCTTTCTGTGTGATCACAATTAATGGTGCCCTGTCAAGTCGGTACAACTACCAACAGGAAATAAAAAATACCCATGCAGACTGATCCCCTGCCATGCAGACAAAGAGAGCGTGTGCGCCTTGTACTGCACTGCAAGACTTCCTTCTTGCCTGCTGCTGGCTCCTGATAGCAATCTTGTTACTAACAATAAGTCCCTGTAAGGCAAAATGTGGTCCTGATTAATTAATTGTGTTACATCCAAAGTGCATGAGAGGAGAAGCACTGGCTGCCTTGACTGAGTGAGTTTACATTAGGGGCAGGCTTCTGGAGGCAGCTTCACGCAGCAGCTGTGGGTATTAGGGAATCTGGGTGCTATGTGAGCCCCCCGTCCTGTAGGGGACCCTGGGTCCTCAGCAGACAATAGAGATTCCTTCTCTCCTGTGTGTTCTAGATCTGACCCTTCTCACCATTCCTACTACCATAGATTTAGTTTGAGACCTCAGTCTTGCCTGAACTATATAGTCTAGTGATACGTGTCTGGCAGCCTCTCAGAAATACTGATCTGAGCAGTGCTTGGAACCTTAAATAACCACCACTACTTATCAGTCAGGCCCACTGTGATTAGCATTACTTGTAGAATATCACTTTTGAGTTCTGCATGCCCCTTTCTGCTTTGTCCATCGTGGGTATCCCCAAACCCCTGTGTTTTATTCCCACAGGAATGCTGCCATGAACGTACCAGGCTCTACTCAGGCCCCTTCCTTTATCTCGCTCTGCTCTTTGGCTATCTCTGCCTTCATCTGGTTGGTTCCTTCTCATTCTTTAAGACCTGAGTAGGTGACATCTGCCCTGTAAAATTCCTCTGACTTCCTCAGGCAGAATGAATTGTGACATCCTCATGGGTTCATACATCTCTATGTCACCTCCCAGCCCTTTGAATCATTGTGTTAATCCACTTGTTTCTAAAATGGGACTCACAAACCATGGTAGTGAACCTGGGTCACACAGAGTCACAGGATAAAGATGATTCGCCTTTAACCTCTCTGCATCCCATTTCCTCCTCTGGAAAGTGGAATTAGAATAGTTTGTTTATTTTTTTTTAAATCAGACAATACTCTCATCTTTGTTATGCAGAGGAAGTACATAGCAACCTTAGGTGATACATATTGTAATTCTATTTAGAAGGGAGGACATTTTTTTGTATAGAGTTGGGTGAAATCTGTAGCAGTGACGTGCAGATATCATTCATCAAAGAGTGCAGATGGAACACCCACCCCGCAGAGATGTGGGCATTACAGTCACTCAGTGTTATAAACTGAGCCAATTTGTCATCAGCCCTACAGTGGGAACAGCCCCAGTGTCCAGCTTTCCAACTGTCCCTGCCTGTAATCGTGTTGCACTGCCTTTTTACAAAGACTACAGAATGAAAGTAGGTGGGGAGTGGAAAAGGCTTCTCCTTCACACAATCCATTCCTGGGTTCCTAATATTTATGACTTTATCCCATTTCTCCACTCCTTCCCTCCAAGCCCAGCAATATCTAAATAAGCTTGATTATTGTAATGGAAGAGACTGAGCTCCTCTGTTGATTTTGCAAATCATATGTGTGTGAAAATTGTGTATGTATAGATTTTGCAAGTTGCGTGTGTGTGTGTGTGTGTGTGTGTGTGTGTGTGTGTATGATGTATATCTACACAGGCAGACATACCCACTTAGTTATAGACAGAGAAGTAGGATTGTATAGATAGAAATTCCTCCCTACCCTTAATCATGCTATATAATCTTTCAGTGTTCAAATTAAGTAACATCTTGTTTGTGAAAGGAGCAAATACTTCAATATTTCTCATTTAAAAATATCTGTAGTTTAATATTAATAAAAGCAAAACTAAGACCACAAATGATCTGATACTGGAGATTCTTAGTTCACAAATTGGTAACTTGACAAAAAGACGTAAGTGTCAAGAACAGTAATAAAATGGCAACTGGATGCAGGAGAACAGTGGGGCTGGCCTCACAACCTGGCTGTGAAATCAGGGATCACGGAGATAATGACCACAGCACAGGGGGCTCTGGGTGGTGCCTAGCTATGTAAGACATCCACTTGCCCTGAATCAAAAAACTGTGAGAATCTTCCTTCATACCTTCCGGTCCTATCCCAGCTCTCAGGATGACATGAACGATCCCAAGAAACTGGCAACTTTTCTCCAACATTATGGCTACAATCACGGAGATATTTGCCACTACCGGCGGGGCTGTGGACCTAAGGTTTCCTTTGGTTGTCTCCTCCCCAGCCTGTCACATGCAGCTTCAGTACAGGGATGAGCTTCCTGGCCCCAGGAGGGAACCCCAGGGCAGGGCTCACGCAGCAGGCCTGGGAGACTGGTCTCTCGTGCAGTCTCACTGTACTCCTGCTCACGTGAGAGCAGGAAACCCTTTGAATTTGCCAAAGGAGCTTAAATTTTTAAACAGCATTTGTAGTATAGTAGACAAAAAGCTGTGCATAAGTTTTGACTCATGTATATATCAGTGAAACTATTGCTACAATCAAGAAGAAGCACATATCCCTCCCCCACAAGCATTTTCTCATGCCCTTTTGTGATTATGGCTGCCCCTCCCCACTCCCAAGCAACTACTGTTCTGCTTTCCATTATTATAAGTTAATTTGCAGCGTTTAGAGTTTTATATAAATGTAATGCAGAATGTGCTCTTGGGAGAGATTGCCTTTTTCAGTTGCCATATGTTTTGAGATTCATTAATTTTGTTGTATGTTTCAATAGCTCTCCTTTTTAGTGCTGAGTAGTACTCCATTTTGTGACTATCCCACAATTTGTGTGCCTATTGATGGATATTTAAATTTTTCCAGTTTTTGGCTGTGAACTCTAAGAAATGCAAATGTGTTTGGCTATGAACATTGATGTACAAATTGTTTTAGAGAAGAATTCATTTCTTCATTTCTTTCAGATAAATACCTAGAAATAAAAAGCCTGGGTCATAGAGTAGGTGCTTTTTAAGAAATTGCCAAACTGTATTCCAAGATTGTTGTTCACCAGAGTAGTGCTGGCTTCATAAAATCAGGTGAAATGTACTTTTTCATCTCAGCTTTCTCCAAGACATTGGTCAACAATGGAGCTCTAGACTAAAAGGTCTATTTAAAAGTCCGGTTCTGCTGTGTCCTAAATGACACTCCTTTGTGCCTCAGTTTCCTCATCTATAAAGGTAAAAATAAAACCTGATACTGCACAAGAGATTTTTTTTAAAGATTTATTTTATGCATACAAGCTGGGGTACAGGCCAGAGGTGTGGGGTGGCAAGAGAGTTCACCAGAGACAGAGTGGGGAGCAGAACAGGCAGATTGATGACATACACTGCTGAGGGGAGCAGCGAGTGAAGCAGGAGAGGTCTGCCACACCATGTGGGAATCTCCCCAGCCGGGTGTTGAACTCGCGTCGCCGCTGCCGACAGCTCCACCAGGGAGGCCCTGCACAAGAGGTTTAATCCTTCCAGGATTAAGAGTCATTTTAGGTACAATAATTGACACATCATATTATCTCTATGGAAGTTGATTGTTACTAACAATCATATTTCGGTGAAATAGAGTTCCTATTCCAGGTGTTCCAGCAAGAAGACTTTAACCAGATGGTATTTCTGGGGCAGATCCTGGAGCCTAGTACAGCCAAAATTAAACACTGAATTCTTCTCACTCAGAGTATATCATCCACTCCCTTGCAAAATCCTCTCTCTCCACCTGCATTCCTGCTTGGCCTTACTCAGTTGCAGCTGCTTTGGGTGTAACCAAGATGACTTCAGTTTTCCAGGTGCATTCCAGGGTGTCATGCTATCCTGATGTCTGACTAGCTGGTGGCCTTGATGGAAAGCCTCAGCTAAACCCTCAGCCCACTCCAGCCCCTCTGTCGGAGAACTGCCAGTATTGTATTCCAGACCTGCCATTGGGACTTCAGTGTCAGTGCTCCCCCCATCTATAGATAGGACTCCCAATAAAAAGTGATGTCAGGGGACTGCATTCTGTGCCCAGATGCTGTTTTAGGCAAACTCATACATACATTCTCATTTAAACCCTTAGTACTTCATGAGTTGGGAATATAATGATCTCCAGTTTACAAACAAGTAAACTGAGGCTCAGAGAGGTTAAATGACTGGCCATACTAGACCTCTTCCAGCCAAGTGTTAATCCTTTCCCACCATAGTTGATCTGCAGACTGTCCCAACTTCAACATCATAGCAACCTCCAATCACTGTATTTTCCTGCAGTACTTAATAGGAAAAGTAAAAATCTGGTAAAGATAGCTTTATAAAGGGAAGAATGTGCCATGTTAGCTTGAATTTTGGTGGTGTGTTTGTATTTTTTTTTAAACGATGATTTGGGATATCCCCTATGTAGGAATTGAATATATCCAGCATTGAGCATTGATATTATACATTGAATCCATTTCTAGAAATAGGATTTTTAAGGCCAGGTTTTATATTGTCACATTTTGGGCTTGTCTAAGTAGCAGGAGACCTGCTAATTACTAATACTATATTTTGCACCCTTTGTTTCCAGTATGAATGTAGCTTAAATGCATCCAGGAGAGGTAAGCTCGTGGGGCTCCTTTAGTTCTCTCATCTTGCTACAGGAGTCTGGGTTAGGACAGTCAAGAGAATATATCTTAAATTGCTCAAGAAACTACTTCGTTTCAGATAAAGAGGAGTCATTCCTCATTGCTTTGAGTTAGTGCCTTACATTTCAATTCTGAAAGAAATTTCAGACATGAAATTGTTAAGAAAAAGCTTGCACATCTTGTTAATGCTGCCTGCTCCTATGTACGTGGGCGTGTTCTGGCTCAGAGCCCATAGAAGTTCTGCTCTTGCAAGGTCCAAATGTGGAGGAGCATGATTTGCATTTCCTTTCCTTGGAAGCACCCAGGAAGGAATGTCCCACCTACTGGAAACTTAACTTTCTCAAGACTAGTTCTAAAGTTTTCAACAAACTCTGATATCTTCACTTTGAACAAGGAAGTGATGGTACTGGATTGGATATAGTGAAGTCCCACTGTGACCCGTTATTAAGTTACCTATTAAGTTTTTCCTGAAATAAGGTGAAATATCTAGGAAAAAACAACTAAAGTCAGAGATGAAAGGGAGGGTGCCAAGGTCCTTATTTTGCTCCTCAATAAGAACATAGACAGCAAGCTTGCTCCTCTCTTCCCCCTGAGAAGAACACAGAAAGTGAGGGTGCTAATGCTTAGGGAAACAGCTGCACAGGGCAGGCGGGGGGCTGGGCTGGAATCAAATTCACTGTATGGATAGAAAACAGTCCCTAAAATAATTCTCCTGTATAGAGAACCTTATTTTTGTTTTTTGGTTTGTTAAATTCTGGAACTGCCCATAGTTTTTGATGTTCAGCTAGCTTGGGGCTTCAAGAATATTTAATATTAAAAATGAGTTATTTGTCTACTCAAGAAGGCCTTTTGATTCTCTGAGAGAAAATGACTTTTGGAAATCCATTCCAGATTTACAAAAGATTATAGGTAATTACAGAAATGTTTAGAAAAATAAAGAATAAAGAACATTATATAAAAACTTGAAGTGCTCATTCCTTTGATTTTTCTTTTCTAGAGAGGACTACCACCCTGAATTGTTTATCATTTCCATATGTCTTTATATTTTTACCAAATATACATGTATCCCTAAATAGTGTATTTTTATATCATGTCTGATGAAACATCCTAAAAATGATATCATGCTATTCATATTCTCAGAACTACTTTTTACTGTCAAGATACTGTGTTTGAGAATCACCCATGTTAGTCCTTGTACTCTAATTTATACATTTTCACAGTTATAGAGCTTTCTTTGAAGAAAGTTGCTATTATTTTGTTTCCATTTGTAGATACCTGGTTTTGTTCCTTATTATTGACCAGTAACAATGCCCAGCAGTGTAGCATAATATTCCTGTTTATGTCTGTCATTTCGCATGCAAGTTACTCTCTCATATAAACCTCCAGGTGAAATTGCTGGTTGTAGGATATGCTCATCTTAAATGTATTAAATACTTCTCCAAAATGATCATTTCAATGTAGACTCTTAGAGGCAATGTGTGACAATTCTTGTCATCTTGTGCTGTGCCAATACTTAGTGTCACCAAACATTAATTTTTGTCAATCTGAGAGGTGTGGAACAAGTGTATCACTATGAGCGAAGCTCGTTGTTCCTTTTCCTGGTTTCCAGTGAAGAGGCACATCCTTCATATGTTTATTGGCAGTTTAATTTACCCATCATTCTTAGCTCATTTACCCACTGGATAGTTTTTTTTTTTATTCTGATTTAAAGGGATTCTCTGTATTGTGAATATTAATCCTATGTGATTTATGTGTGTTACAGTTAGTTTCCCCAGACTATGGCTTCCTTAATTCTCAATTTATGTAGTCTTTACTGTATACTGATTTTAAATTCTAGTGTATGCACATGCATGTTTTTCCTTTCAAATTGCTCTTTTGGGTTCTACTCTTAAAAACTCTTCCCTAAAGATCTAAAGTTGTAAAGCTTTGCTTTTTGCTTTTCTCCCTTTTTTTTATGTGTGTGTTTGGTGTGAGGAAGGGAGAACTGTATTTTGTTTTATATATCTAAGGATTATCAGCATCATTTATTAAGCAATCACTTCCCTGCTGGCACCCCTCTTGCATTAAGATTCCGTATAGAAAGATAGACCCATATTGATACCATTTTTGGCATTCATGCATGAACTTTATGGCAGAATTGATAGTTTCTGATAGTCAGTTTTCTCTAATTTGGAACACCAGGTTATACATACTCATCTCTTGTGTAAAACTTATTAATCAAGTTAAACAAATCTCTCATATCCACAATGGTTCATATGAATCACTGTGAAAGAGATATAATAGACCCCTCTGCTCTGATTGTGGATTGGATTTGGCTGCACATAACAGAAAACAAGTAGCTTAAACAAGTCAAGAGTTATATTGGACTCTGTTTATGTGAAAGATAAATAAAATTCTATCTATACTTAAGTGTCTAGGGCTAGTAGCTAGTAGCTTCCCTAGTGACCTAGAATATATGATTTGGTTATTCCCCGTAGCTTTTTGGGTTGGTGGTTTCTTCCCTTCACTTACCCCACTTGACTATCAGTCAGAGGTGACTTGCTCATTCTAGCAAGAATAGCCATGAGCCTCAGGGAGGAATGTGTGCAGTAAGAGAGTCACATCTTTCTCCGGCCCTCAGACGCCTGTATTTCCCTCTGGGCAGGCATATTGTCACTGAATTCAGATGCCCTTTTACCCAGATCATATTTCAGAAATATTTATATCTTAGTTTTAGAAATGTATTTTTTCAGTAAATGTTCACAACAGATTTTATTATTCCCTAAGTGTCCAGTTGATTTCTCTTCCAAGCTAACTTCCTTATTTACCTTGAGGTTCTTTAGTTTCCCCTTCTTTCCCCGATCCTCCTGACATTTCCTGTGATTCCCATCCTTGCCCCCTCACTGAGGGCTCCCCCTAGCTGGCCCTCCCCATTATGCCATCTTCAGTGCACAGTCCAGATTGTACAGTAATGAGTCAAGGACTGTCCTTTGAGCATGCTGTTTGTTCCTGGATGCTTTGTCACAGAGTGAAATTTGCTAAATTCTGGTTTTAGACTATCACTACATCATTTTCTTCTCCTCTGTCATCCCAAAATGTGGTAGTAAAATGACAAAATCATTTTGAGGAGGTAAATTGAGAAATTCGTATATGGTAAGGTATCTTCAGTACATAAAAAAATAGAAAACTGCTTTAGATTGAACGTTGATTCCTGTTCATCAAAGTCTTACCATAGGCCAAGTATAAAATACTTCATTGTTTTACTCATATGTAAAATATTCATGTTTTATTCATATTCTATTAGATGCCAGGAAGTAAGCCATCATTGATATCTGCTTATATGCCAAACATGATGCTTAGTATTTTATATACATTATGACTTTTTAATCCTCTCAGCACATGAAAGAGGTTATTTGTCTCCATTTACAGATGAAGATCCTAAAACAAAAGATCTTGATACCGGAAAATGAGACCCTTTTTAAACTTAGACAAAGGCAGTGCCTCAGTTGCTACCGGTCTCTATCTTGGTTCTGCACCCTTGCGCACATTTATAAAACTACTCAGGTTTAGGAAAAAAACAACATTGGTATTTATTTAACAAACAGGGAAAGGCAAAACATTACTAAAATTAACATAGGTAAAACAAAAGTTACTAAGGTTAACCTATGGCCGTTTACCTTACTTAAAACAATGTCCAGTCTCTTAAGTTCCAAAAAGGTAATAAAGATGGCATCTTCCCACCACTGCTGAAATAGAACTTGTCTTCCAGACAATAGGCCACGATTTCAATTCAGCGCCGCCTTTCTTATGTTGATGAAGGTTTCCCACCACTGTTGTTGTGGGCCCCAACTTCATAATGGCGTCTTCTTTCCGATGGGTACCAATCAGACTGCAGGCCAGGTTCCAACTTACGAGGACAACACAGGATGCAACTAAAAATGCTTTTAAAACCACCTTGATGCTCTAGCACATCATTAGGCCAACAAGACTGTAAATAGCAGCTACAGCGGCCAGACGGCCCATCAGACTGCACTCACATTTTAAAAGGCATCCGCTCTGCGCGTCTGCCTTCTTTCTTCGGGTACTTACAAAGCCTCCAAAGTCTTTGGCCCTAAATCTTCATTCCCACATTGTGGCGGGCTACCGACTCTCCTCATAACAATGGTTCCTCTTAATTTCACATAATGGTGTCTGACCCCCTCTTCCTTTGGCACTCCTTTTAAAAAATCTCCTAGGCCCCGCCTTCCTGCCTCAGGTAAGCAAAATCCTGCAAATTCTCACGAAGCCCACCTGGTGGGGCTTCAGATCACCTGGCTGCAATTCACCTTTAACAGTAAACCCCTATGGGGGGGGGGGGCAGTTTACCGGACTTTGACTCAGCCCGCTTACAATCTGAGATACAGTAATTTTCCCCATGCAATACCTAGGTACCAGCAGGCACTCAGTTCTATCCCGGGACTTACTGATTCCTCTTTCAGTTCTTTTAATCATACGCTAAACCGCTAAAACATTATTAACTCATTGTATCTTTAGGTCGTCACTGAGTGGTCTTCTCACATCATCCTTTAAGCAACACCAAGAATCTTTGGCAGCAGAGAGAGAGAGGCGGCGGCAGGAAAGAGAAGAAAGGTTGCAGAGAATAGAGCGGGAAGAAAGAAACAAATTCAAGTAAGAAGGATTTTAAGATTTTTTCAAATAATGAATTAAAATTTAAAGTGCATGACTTCACAGTTTTTATATGGCTGACACTGGTGTTAAACGGTTAGAAAGTAATGTTTGCTTCAGATTCAGTCTCTGTTTTCCAGAAGAGCAAGACATACCTGAAATAGGCAACATCTGCTGTGTTACGGCTTTTTCTCTAACCATATGGCAGGAAGCACAGCCAGCCAGCCAAATATAATTAAGGACTTGTGTATTCCTGGGTCCTCCATTATCTCAAATGGTCTTATCCAGGCCTTCCTGAAGACAGAGAACTTAATTGTCTTAACTTAATTTGCAACTTCCCCCCTAAAGCCACTCATGTTTTATTCATATTCTATTGGATGTCTGAAAATAAGTGCTTTTCCCGCTTTCTGGTTTGCTTCTTCTCCCTGTAGCAGTTTTCACTATACTTTTTTGAATAGTCGCCTCTCCTCCTATGGGAGAGAAAGGTCATTGTGCCCATGGTCCTCCTGAACTGGTTGGTCTCTGTCCAGCAACAAGGATGTTTTTCTGGATATGGCAATGGAATGAGCCAGGATTTGGCCCATCTGCCCCTGCTGAGTCCAGTGTCCCTTTGTTTCGCCTTCAGCCTTGTCTCCTGGGGTCATCGTCCTTCTACCAACTTTCACTTCTCTCTCATGGCTTCATGCGGTGCAGTGCTTTATGGAATGCACAACACTTGCTGGATCTTCCTCACGCATTTCATTCCTTCTACTCTTATCTCCTCTTCATTTCACCTTCTTCCCTCTTGCTCTTCCCTTCTTCTCATCTTTCCCTTCTTCCTCTTCCTGGTCACCACACCATTCTTTTCACTTCCTTTTCACGTTCCCCTTTCCATTTCCTTGTTCCACAGGATAGTTTCTTTGGCAAACAATATTGTCATCAATTATTCCCAGTTAAGCCTACAAAGCACATATAACATTGTCAGTAGGAGTTACAGGTTCAGTGACTTTTCTCCAGAAGCCAGGAAGAATATATGTAATTATAGAAATGGTCAAAATATGAGCAGAGTTGTGAAGTTGTCTCAATTGTACCTTAATCCTACACGAAAACAAATATCCCAAGTGTGTGGGTGAGATAGCAATCCTGGCTTTTGTCAGCTGGGTTATTGACCTGCATGCAGTAAACCAGCATCATCCCACCATAAGTATGTGAAATACCGTCTGTGCTGTCAGAGTTGTAGCAAATGATATATGGAAATGCCACACTTGTGTGCATCTTTTCTCATGAGGTAGCTTTGGAAATTGTCCCTTTTGGAAAGACCAATTTGTAAAATCACTGGAACAGGTTAAATGTTTCCTGATTCAGGACATTCTGAGGGGTTTGCCTATTTTACTGCCAAATAGCGGCAGACACTCTGACTGAACAAATGGAAAATTCAGAGATTAATTACACATCTAATGATTTTGATTGAAAACCTCTTAAAACCGGGTGCCAGTTCTGAAGAAGATGGCGCCAGCACACGCCCTCCTGTCTCTCTCATTGCATCACTGAATGCAGCCGTAAACCATGGGCAGAATGCTTGGGGCTCTGAACGCTCTGAGCTGTAAAAGGGAGCAGGGAAACTGGGAAGGAGACTAGCATCCAAAGTTCCACAAAACCAGTGAGCCTTTACCATTTTTCACCCTCCAATATCATCTGGCATGTACTCAAAGGTACCCCAAAGCCCAGATGCACATACCAAGTGTGAACTGAAAGAGGTTTCAAAGAAGATCCCTTTCTGGAGTGAGGAATAGCAAAAGGAATTCCTAAGGGCCAGAGTGGAAAGTTTGCCTGTTTTCATACTTTTTCCTTCTCTTTGACTCCAGCTTCCAAGCAATGTGGTTAGAGAAGTAGTAGGCATGTCACCATTTTCCCCTCTGTGTTCTGTGAATGCATTGCCCTGGATCTAGATGGAGTCACCAAAAGTATGCATCAGAGCAGGAAAAATGAAAACCAAAATTTGTGGGAGAGGACCAGGAAAGGAGACCCAAGGATGAGAGCCAAACAATGATGGAAAATTCACAATGAGTAGAGAAATCAAGAAGCAAACCTGAGTGCATCTTTGATTTGTACATGTGAGGCTCAAAACCTAAACAGCACACAGCAGATTTTGAGAACTAAGTAGAGTGAACCCCCACTTGGGCCCCCAGTTGGCCTCTCACTGATACACATTAGGGCTTGATACAAATTAAAAATCTTTGCAACCCAAGCCAATATTGAGATCAACATCAGAAGGTAGTCGGAACTTGTGGGTTGAGCCTAACCTAGTGAATTCCCTGCTAAAAGAAAACAAGATTCTCCATAGACTATAAATAAGAGTACAAGTTTTATAACTCAAAGGGAAAAGGGAGTCAAAATAGGCTAACCTCAAAAGGTTTGGATGTTGCCATTTAAAGCTTCTACGATAAAGGTGATCTAAGTAGTAAGAGAAAATACAAGACAAATGGAAAGATAAATCTCTGTAGGAAAATAGAAGATATAAAGAATCAAGTGAAAATACATATAGGCTGAAAAAAAATTGTAGCAATGATTTTTAATGATGGTTGTGCTCAATAGCAGAATGGGTGTGAGAAAAGAATAAGTGAACTTGTAGAAGAATAGTAATTATTCTATCTGAAAAACAAAAAAATGAATAGTGCCTGAAGGGACTTACAGAATAATACCAAAATATCTAAACTGTATGTCATTGGAGTCCCAGATGAATAGGACAAACATGCATTATCCACTCATTATGTTATGTATGTTATTGGTGGAGCGAGGATTAGACCTCAGAGACCATGCTCAGAACTATTTATTATCTGATTTTGATCCCTAACGGATCTCACTTGTTTAAGGGCATAGAGCGCATAGGCAAAATAAACATCCAGGAGAGAATGCTGTTAATTAGGACAGACCACAAACAACTATTAATTGCAATGACTGCAGCTATTTTTGTTGAATATAATCTTAAACTTCCTGTATAATGGGAAATATTATTTCTGGAGTGCAAAATGATGAGGGTGAGTGTTTATAGTGATAACAAATTTGAGTCTCTGTTACTTCCCTCCCCCCTCCTATCCTAATGTAGTTGCTCTAACTTACTGACCTTTCATATTCAGTTGCCAGTACACACCAAGGGAGAGAGCTTAAGCTCTTAAGCTTAAGGTAAAAACCATGATGTCAGAATTCTCCAGAAAAATAAATGGTCTCCTGAAAAGTGACTGATTACACAGTCTTACGTTCAGATTCAAGTCGGAATCTCTCCAGCATGTGACTTTGTACTCTTAACCAAGCATGCGGAGAAGACTGTGTTGATTGAAATATAATAATTTCACCTAAGAAAACAGAATGACAAACATTAAAACTGGACAAAGTTGGATATTTTGTGGATACAGACAAAAGAGAATCACAACACAAGAGCTTCTAGTGATCCCTGTGTGGGAACTGAGAGTGTGAGGGATGCAGGAAAAGAAACTTGGGCTGTGGAAGAAATGTGCATCTGTGGGGTAGAGGGTAAAATGGCTAAGGAACTTGGGCCCAGTAAGATTTAATTCTTGAGATGAATTTGTGGAGCTACCAGAGCCCAATGGGATGTTAATCACCTCTGAACCCTATGTCTTGCTTGCCATTGCCCTGTTTTACTTATCTTTTCACCTTTTAAAAAAACTTCCCTCTCCTCCCCTCTCCATACACTTACACTCTTCTGAAGAGTAATTACTAGAGGATCTGAGTGAATTCACTAATTCCTTTTTTCAGACATTCTTTTATAGAAAATCCATTATATTATGGACTTCAATAGTGCAACCTTTAAAAAATATTTTAAATTCAACTACAGCCACTTTCCATTTATAAAGCAATGATGGACTTTCATAATATACAGTTAATAATATCTTAGCAATTTTACAGCATCTAATTTTGTTACTTTGCTTCCTTATTTCATTTCTTGTGCATATTTCCGTTAGCCGGGAGTATTTAGACAAAAGAGAGGAGCAAAGACAAGCAAGAGAAGAAAGGTTTGTATATCACTTCTTTCCCATTGTAACCAAAATGGCATATGACTTTGCACTCTTAACCAAGCATGCAGAAGAGACTGTGTTAATTGAAATACAATAACTTTTATCTAACACACCTCAGACCTTGGCATTTTGTAGATTAGTGTCCTGTTATCTAAATTTTCTGGGAAAGTACAGCTAAATTATGTAGTGTCATTGTGGATGTGAGATATGCGTGTGTCCTTCCAAAACTCTTCTCTAAATAAGCACATTAGTTTAACATATTGATGTATGGTCTGTGTTTTTAATACCCTACACCTCCACTACTAGGTCTGAATTAGGTGCCCCCACTGTGTGCTGCTAGGTCGCTTGGCCAGCCAGGTGCAGGCTGGGCTGCCAGACGCCCCTGAGAATCACTTGATGTGTGTCATTACTTACCTGTCTTCCTACTTGATTGTACTCAGTTCCTTGATGGCAGGAACCATGTCTGTCCCAGTGCCCACCACAGAGCTTAGCATACAGTAGGTACTTCAGAAGAATGTAGAAAATAAATGAGCAAATGAGCCAATAGCTTTATTTGAAACATTCAAGCTGAAAACTAGTTTCATGTCAATGGAAACATGGCTTGAATTCCATTAAAAGAGAGAAAGGTGATGTATTGAGTGTCTGATAAATTTAGATAAGCAGTGGATATGGGCAAGAAAAACAGGCAGAGACAAATTTTACCCCATAGCACTGCAGTTACCTCCTCTACCACCAGATGGGGATTCTGCATGACAAGACGGAAAGGCTGATTTCATACCAGAGCCAGTTGGGAATCTAACAATCTGAACTATGCCAATAAAAAGTGGAATTGTGCTATTTTTTTTAAGACATCATCAGCTAAACAGATAAGGACTGTCTGAGGCAGGGAAGAGTAGAGACTGCCTGTGTTCAATTAAATAAGCTGCTTAGGTCAGCCTCATAAGCAAAACTAGGGCATTGCTTTAATTCTAACGTTCTGTTAGATTATTGCCATCCTAATTACCACCTGTGGCCAGCAAATTTAAAGTGAAGAGTGCTGATGAAGAGAAAAATCAATATCTTTCTAATTAGTGCCTGTTTTTTTGACATTAGGGGATGTGATATATGTACACTTTTACTGAAAATGCTATCAATTTTCCAGGCTTAAGAAATCAAATTTTCCTTTTTTTTTTTTTTTTAAGCTTTTGACACTTCGGCTATAAGGTTATGTCAACACCGGCAAAGTGAAAGCTCTGAGGATAATGAACTGGCTCAGACTAAGTTCACAATTTTCCCAAACCATCAAAGACTGGTTCTTTCTGCATGTTACTTAATGATCTTTTTGCAAATCAGAGCATCTCTTATGCCTAGAAAACTTGTGCACAGAAATTTGCCACTCCTTTCTTCTTGTTCTCCCTCAGCCTTGGACACCAGGTCACCCAACTTCCTGGGCCTTCCTAATGGTGCAAGAGTGAGGTCTCCGTGACCCCTTGTGGGGTGTCCCCTACAGTACACCTCTCTGTTTACACACAGGTTCGGGGAAGCAGCTGGGCATTTCCTGTGGCTTGGGACTGGCCACTTTTTTTTTTTTTAAGGATTTATTTATTTATGGATACAAGAGCTGGGGTGTAGTCCAGAGGTGGGGGGAGCAGTGAGAGGATTCACCAGAGACAGAGTGGGGAGCAAAACAGGCACATCTACTGAAATACACTGCTGAAGAGAACAGGGGCAAGTCAAGAGAAGTCTGCTGCGCCATGTGGGTTAACTCCCTGGCCAGGGATCGAACTCATTTGCAGTGTCTGCCCATAGCTTCATAGTGCTGAGACTTAACCCCTTGTACCAACAGAAGGCCCAGATTGGCCACTTTTTGTGGTTAGTTTGCTTTTGAATTACCTGGTGAAACATGGGAGTGAGGAAGCTATACTTTCCTCCCTGTTCGGAAAGCTGTGGAGGGTTCCTGATAAGCCAGGAAATGATGAGGTTTCTATGTGTAATAGAATTTAAAAATAGTTAGGGACAGTACAGAGATGAGAGGTAGAGTTACAGAACTGAGGAAGATTCCTTCTATTAACTCTTGGAGATAGAGCTGAGTATATTTATTGGGTCCCAGGTCTCTGAATTGTAATGCAAAGACTTAGAAAAGATGCCTGGAGCCACAGCAGAGGATGTTGAGGTTTGTATCATCTGGTGTGACAAGAGGAATGTAATTTTGCTATTTTGAGACATAATGGTCATCCATGCACATTTGACTTTGATTCTTTTCATATCATCTCATTTCATAATTTCGGGCAAACTGCTTTATTGGCAATTGTGTAGATGCAGTGAGTTTCTGCTGAGTTGCTCCTTCTATTTTTTTTTTTAATATTAGTAGAAAGACTATCTGATGTCACTCAAAGTCCCATACAGGAATAATTAGGAAGAAATGACATCCAAGCTGGGCACATCAAACCATCCAGGCTGGAATGGGTATTCCTCAGAGGGGGATGGCAGGACACAGGGAAAACTTGCTTTATAGCCAACAGGGGTTATGGGAACCCTGTGTAAGAGAAAAGCTGGGACTAGGCTAGGAAATTATGCATGAACTTGAACAGTGAAGCAGTGAGGGAGATTCTGAGCACCACTTAACAGGTCTGAGGGTAGAGAACACAGAAGGAGCCAGATTTTGGTTAAATGTAGGGAGAAATTCCCAATAAGAGGGTGGCAGGAAAAGTCATGACTAAGTTGGTTTAGGTTAATCTACAGTGAAGCAGGGTTTCTGTGGCGCCCTGTGGCAACTGACTGAGCCTGCATAGTTCTCCGGACAGCAGTGCCAGCCTGCCACCCGCGCCCCTGGAAGGTGTTGAGGTCATCACAAAGGTGTGTTCGCTTGTCTCTCCCACCAAACTTGGAGCTTCATGAGGGTGGGGGTTTTTGTATGTTTGTTTTTAAATCTCTCGTGCATACTGGAGTTCTTAGCTGGTGGCAGGCACTTGACAAATGTGCAATAGACAATGAAAAACAAATGATGCGAGCAGAGGTGCCAGTGTTTAGATGATGGTGGCAAAGGTGAAAAGTCTGTTCCTGGGCCTGTGCTTTGTGGATAGAAAACCCAGTGCCCTAGAAGGCCCCATCAGAGTCAGTCATTTGGGGGATTGTGTCACAGGCAGCAGGGGTGTGACGGGCATTTCATGGGCTGTTGGAGTCTTGGCATCAAATCAACATTGGGGCCCTAAGTGTCACGTGGCACTTCCCATCACTCTCTGAGGGAAGGAAGGTCATGATACAGACACAGTTTCCTCCCCAGTGTTGGCTGGAGGTTGCCATGGGGCAGGAGCGCTTGCTGAGCGGTACAGCCCTCAATGCCAGATGCCCCGGCTTTCCCCAGCATGCCAGTCCATCCTCATCACTCCTGCCCATTGCCGATGAACACTGCAGCTCCTTTTTTAAGATTTATTTATATATGCATACGAGAACTGGGGTATAGGCCAGAGGTATGTGTGGGGGGGGGGGGGGGGGGGGGGGGGGGGGGGGGGGGGGGGGGAGGGGGGTGTGGTGAGAGAATTCACCAAAGACAGAGTGGGGAGCAGAACAGGCAGATGGACTGAAGTACACTGCTGAGGGGAGCAGCGGGTGAGGCAGGAGAGGTCTGCTGTGCCATGTGGGAGGCTCCCTGGTCAGGGATGGAACTCATGCTGCACTGGATGCCCATAGCTTCATAGTGCTGAGACTTAACCCCTTGTGCCAGCAGGGAGACCCCACTGCAGCTCCTTTTAAAGAAAATATGGATTCGACCTTCAGGCCTGCATATCACCACCATTTGTTAACATTTTTTAATTGTGGCAAAATGCACGTAACAGAAAATTTACCATTTTAGCCATTTTTAATTTGCCATGTCATTCAGTAGTGCTAGGTTCATTCACATTGTTGTATAACCACTCTAGATCTAGAACTGAAGCTTTCTACCCATCCAACGAGTTCCCCGTGCCCCCACCCCGACCCTTGGTGTTTATCTCACAAACATCCTCAGGATACTTCACCTGAAACCCTTGGCTCTCGCCATGTCTCAGAGACCCTTGAGGATGACATCTTCGGGGCCGAGGAGGCGCACAGGAATAGTCTTTGAATCATATTCGTCCAGACTCTGGGGTGAGCAACCCCTGGAGTGCCCCAGAAAAGGGGTGAAGCTCTTAGTTTCCTGCACATGCCTGCTTTCAGGCGTGTTATACAGAGGTCCCGGACCAGGGCCAGGTAGCCAAAAGAAAGGTCATAGGTGGGTTGTCCTCATGGCCTGAGGCCTTTCATTCAAGGCTGGGCTTCCTCCCTCCCTGAAGTCTTCTGATGCCCTAGAGCTCTGTTTCCCCCTCGGGACTCCCAGTGCTTGGACCTGGGCACATAACCTCTCGCCTCCCCAACCCCCTGTCACACAAGGGGACACCTGTCCTCGTGAACTCCTCTTGGGTTCCTAGCGTTCCTGGTGGTGTTTGCCACCATCTCCTTGAAAACATGCCGCCTCCTAGGCTCTGACTCTTGCCCTCACGATCACTTTCCTCCAAGATTGCTTTCCCTTGCTGGCTGGTCTGAATAGGTTCAGAAATGCTCTTCTACCCTTTGCAAAGTGACTGAAGAGTCCAGATTTTCTAAAGCCTTCTCTCTGGGTGTCACTCCACCCTGGAACGGTGAGGTAGCTGCTCCCAGAGCTAAGCCTTAGAGGACCTTTTATCAGAAGCTTCACCTTGAAAGGAAGCTCCCTCCCAAGACAGTGAAGCAGGTGCTCTAGCCCTCCTTTGTGGCAGGTCCAGCTCTGAAGGCAGGTGCTGCTTTTGCAAGTTTCTCTCTGCACGACTTGCCTATGCCCCACAGGCCAACGAATGCAGGGCACCGAGAAAAAGAATAAAGACTGGTAATCTTCCTGTTCTCAAAAATCCTATTATCTGCTTGTTGAAAACAGACATCCACTTGTGAAAAGATGACTAAATATGCTAGGCAGTAAATGTAAAATGCCATCTGAGTTGAATGGACTACATATCCGACATGAGTTCAGAGGCAAGGCCAAGATCACTTCCAGCTGTGGTGGTCAAGGTAGGCCTCACAGAGGGAGGCCTGCAGAAAGCCTCATCTGAAGGGCGGCTGCCTGTGGCCTGGCAGGGAGAAGGGGTGCCCATGGTAGATGTGGGAGCCATGCCCACCTCAAGGATCAATGAAGACATGCATGCTTTTTAAATGCGTTCTCTTCCTAGTTTTTATATGTCTGCTCTGCCTTTGTTATCTGGGTGAATTAGGAGTGGGGAGTTTGAAGGGTGCTGTGGTCTGACAGAATTGGGGGGTTGCCCATTGGCGGGTCTGAAGCAATGACTCCAGATGAATGAGAATGAGGGTCTTGAATTAGCTGCTTCAAAGTTTAGTGGTGGATAGCATAGACAGAAACCTGCTACAGATGAATTTATAAGTTTATTTCTGAACAAATAATGGTGGGTAAAATTAGCAGACATCTGGAAGAGGCACATATTTCAAAGTTATTTTGGTCTGATCTATAAAGCGCACTATGAGGAATATGATTGGTAGCTGGTCTTAATAAACAGTTAGTGGGTTTCTGCCTGCCTGAAATGCAAAACAGATGTATCTTTGTTCTTTTAAACTGACTTTGATGAATAAACTATATGTGACGTCAGGTCCAAGCTATTGGATGTCTGAGTCCTACTCAGAAATATTTTAGAATATAAAAAAGTTTCCATGGTCGACACCGAGAGAACAAAGTGAATTCCAAGCGCATTGCTGTTCGCATTGAAGCAGGTTCAGAAATTCAGAGAGGCCTTCGTCCAACAACCCCTTTTGGTATTTGGGGGGCATTGTTTCTCTCGGCTGCACCCTCCCATTTCACAGCTGTGAGCTCTGAAGGCGTGTGGTTTTCAGCTGTCACTGCTGGGGCTTCGGGATGGTCATTATTGCTGTTTTGCTTATGTGTACAAATGTTTCCTAAAACAGCAAGATAGGATTCTTCAGTAGTGACCCAGTATCTGCAGACTGTGATGTTGCCATCTCCCCCAATTTGTTTGGTTATGAGTGATGCAGGATTTTTAATCATTAGCATCTTGGCTTTGCTGGGTGTTTCTGGCAGCCTGGCTCTCCAGCCAGCTCTGTGCTGCACTCTGTACATCAGGAAACCAGCTCCCTCTGCAGGTGTTTCATCCATAAACAAGCTTCGGCCACGGGCTCCTCTTTCTTTTTACGGAAACCCTTTGGAATTTAACTTTCAGATACAAATACTTGGAGCAGTTGGCAGCTGAGGCTCATGAGAAGGAACTGAGAAGCCGGAGCGTGAGCCAGGGCAGAGCTGACCTCTCCTTGGACCTGACCTCACCCGCAGCCCCTGCCTCCTCTTCCCCTCCAAGCCGAAGCCCTTCGTCTCCAGACTCCCAGGAGGCTCTCAGGGTATCATCTTCCTCCCCCGGAACATCTCAGCATCCCCAAGGTGAGTGCTGGCAGAGCAGAGCAACAGCTGATGGGGTAATTAACATCAGACTGGCTTCTTCTGGGGAGTGGTAACTATTTTACCTGCGAACCAAGAGGCAAATAAGGATATGTTTCGGGGTACTCCGTCTGTGCTGCTGCTAAGAAGTTGTATTATATTAGACCCACTTATATTAAAGCAAAATTATTTTTAAATATTGTCAATGCACTGTTATTGAAGAGAGAGAATATTGAAAATAAGACTTACATGGAAATCTAATCCTGAGTCACAGGCTATTAACTTAGTACTCTATAATTGGGACGTTATTAATATTTTGGAACTGCCCCCAAAAGTGACCACTTTTGAATGTTCTCACCCTAGGGATTATCATTCTGGTTAAATTAAACCGATGGAGAATAAAATTACTCAGAGTAAGCAAAGAAAAATGTGGACCTAGTGAACACAGAAGTTAATATTGAAGAAAAAAATTGAAAATGCTAAAGATTACTGGCACGTGGTGTGGGTGTAGATGCTTGTGTGCAGACAGACAGGCCCTCCCTGTAGAAATTCCCTGTCATCTTAACTTTATTTGGAGAAAAGCAATGATATTGTACTTTGCAGTGGTGGAGCATCAGCTGTTTTCCTTGCGAATTATGAGTCCATTTTCTTTCACATTAGCAAAGACGAGACTTCTGGGGCACAGGCGCTTAACAAGGCATGTTGATTAACCCTGTTTAGCATTGTTTGTTTAATCGACTGTTATGACTTGTAGGCCGATGTAGACTTAGCCATCTGAAGACAACAGAGGCGCTAAACTTTTAACTCTCGGAAGGTTGACTAAATATGGTGTAAACTTTAATTTAAACAAGGCAGGAACTCCATGACCTCAGCAGAACTGGATGTAACGGAACAATCTTGTCTGTCCAATTCTTTGCTGGCTCTCCGAGCCTCGGGGCTCATTCTGCAGGAGCAGACTGGCTCCACCACAGCTTTCCATCACACGCGGTTAGTTACTCCTGGTCCCTGAGCCGTGGAAGATTGTCCCAGGCAGATGGCTCAGTCACAGATGAGTAATGTCGGTCTTAAAATATTGAGACTCTGAGAATCAGGAAAACAGACTGCTCTTTAACTGCCCTGTGCTTTCCAAAGCAGGCCTGATATCACTGCTTGATCTAAATTGTGGTATTTCCAGAGACAATATGAAAAATATTCCCCTGCAAAGTTGTGGTTCAGCACTTAATCTTGGGACTTTCAACTCTTGGCATTGTATCTCCAGCACTTTACAGAATTTAAACTGCAAAATAAAGAACCAAGAGAGAGTTTTTCTCTATCTATAAGTACTGCCTATCCCCAACTTTTAAAATCTGTTTGGTGTTTGTGGCAAAAAGACAAATATCTTGTCCAGCTGCAATCGAAATTGAGGCCTGTCTAGCAAAAAGGTGGAATATTTTAAACTTCAGTAAGAACATAGGAAATGTTTATTTTGTAAATACACAATATGCACTTGGGAAAGAGTTATTTTAGTATGCTTTCAGATAGGTAAATAGCAAATGTTATTTTCTTTACAGAAAAGGGATTAATAGAGACTGAATGAATGCTTGAAATCGTGCAAAAAGTGACATCTGAAAAAGAAATACCTGATAAAGTGCTTGAAATTAGTCATAATTACTGATTTATAAAATACCATTTTATGTTTGCTTTACCCTGTGGGAGAGGCGGAGGCAGAAAAAGCATCGTCTCCTGTAAAATCTAGATGAGCTGTCCATTATATGTTAAGTAAATATCCAAATCAGCTGGAAGCACTGTTCGTTTCCTTAGCCTCGTGCATAATTGACAATTAATAAATTGACAATTGGAAATTGCAAGTGCACAATAAGAAATATAATAAGAGGATAGTCCCAAAAAAGTACTGCTGAGGCTTCCTTCTGATTTGGGGATCTTTGCCCTTATGACGGAAACACAAAGTTGGTATGACTAAAAGGTTTTTCTCAGGTTGTTTGTTCTTTGAAACATTCTACTAGCATACAATTAATAGCCTATTTTTACTAGGTCTCACTTTCAAATGTTCAAAGTAATTTTTTGCTTATCCTTAACATTTACATTATCCTAACAGCTGGAGGAAGAATAAAAAATATAATCACACATCCAGATGTTCTGCACCAAACACCTGGCATTATGTGGTTCAAACATACCAGGTCGACCTATGTTTTCATTCTTTTTCCTTGTGGAATCAGGATAATAATCCACCTCACTGGGTAGTCTCCCAAATACTACTATTTAATATCATGTTGGCAAATTGAGTAAGCAAGAGAGGTGCTCTTCTCCCTATTTTAGTGAGGTTCAAACAAGTGGGGGACATTCACTTCAGAGCTTGTTGGCACCACCACCCCCCCAAAAAAAGACCCCAGTATTTTGATTCCCACCCTGCCATTGAGTAGGCATCTTGTGCCACTGCACCTGGGGTGGTGGTCTCATTAACGGCTCACCAGCATCTTGCCACCGCCTCCCCAGTACCTGCAAAAATTGATACCTACATTTAAGAATTATTTATTTACCTGCCCCCAGTGAAAAATAAGTATTTTCTATTGAATTATATATCTTAAGATATATAATTACTCTATGGGTTCATCTATTAAAATTCCTTACTTGGATTTTGGAGACCTTTTAACAGCAGAAGATGATGAAAACATTCAATAGTACTTTATCTTTTCTCCTACAAAGTAGACTTAAAAAGAGGGCAGGGTGATGGTAAAAAAAAAAAAAAAAAAAAAAAAGGAAAGAAAGAAAAAAACAATGGCCTTACGTGCCATCTAGTGAGATTTTTTAGCCAAAAGCCATCCCAGCTAAATCTGCTCTAATTTTTGTATAAATTATGGCACTACCCCCACCATCAAGTCAATGTGTGCTTGAATTATTTTCCATCTGGCCCTCTTGTGGCTCACAGCAGATGTTTGTGTCCCAGTCCTGCCTAGACTTAGTGGTGATGGTCTGAATGTTTTTCCTCTGTGAGAAACTACCAGGCCCAAGTAAGGAACAAACATATACATGTGTTCTCATTTGCACTGTGCTGTAATTAATGGAGACAATCAAACCCAAATTTAGGCAAACATGGAAGGGCCTCTCTTGCCATCCGTTGCTTAAATTATCCTTCCCTTATTGTCACTGAGCCCTGTTGGGATACTTCAGAATCTCTCTCTAAAAAGTATATTTTCTCTTATTTTAAGGAACTCATAAGTGACCCTGGAAATAAATTAGCTATTCTCACTAATCGGAGAAAAAGGTAGAGTGTTCCTGTTGGGATGGAGTTCTTCGACATGACTCTTGAGAAAGCTGCATGGGGATTAAAAATACTAATCTGTGTGCTGACCAGGGAAGTCAATACAATAAGGTCACCTGTGTATTTCAGTAGGTGTCAGAGACTGCTTCATGGAAACATAGTGGAGTACGCCAGTTGTGAAAATCAGATGGTTATTGTGTCCCGGGGCTGAATAGCCTACCCTGGAATCTAGAACCATGACCCTTCCATGCTCCCTGGCTCATACACTGAGGCCTTTCTGAGGTTAGATGGAGATAAATGGCTGTTCCCAGTAAAAGGAAGCTGCTGTCAAGAGGTAACAAGTGGCTTCCAGCCACTAATGTAGCCATGAAAGCACACTCATGGCTAGATTCCTTTTCTGATTTTTAGCTCAGTATTCTCCATATTGCACACGAAAATAATGCTTGAGGGAGACATTTAAAAACTTTACCACACCATGTTAATTTTAGATCAGGGAAAAACATGTTTAATAGTGATTATTTTTCTACCTAACTGGATTTGTGGGTATTTTCCAACACCTCATTACTTGGTCCTGAAACTAGAAAAGATGGCAGAGATGGTGATGACCCACCCACCAGCATTCTAATGGAGGCGTTTACTGAGATCATTGATAAGTATACTGATATTTTCTCTGCCATATCCAAGCATTTATGGTACTGGTATATATGACAGTTCCTCTTGGCTCCTCATTCTTAAGCCAGGAAATAAATTATAGATATATAGTTATATAATCAGATGTTCAATCCATTTAAAAGAATAACCGTGTTTCATGTGGGCATCATTCATCATCATGGTGATTGTCACCGGTCATTGAGCATCTCTGTCACCTTTTGAGTCCTTCAGGTGCAGACATCTTCTAGGTTACCTAATCCACCTGGCAAAAATCACAAACATCTGGTACCCTAATTCCAGCTGGCACAGTAGCAGTGGGATATCGTCAATCACCAGCCTAATGCATGCTGTGCCCTTGCATAAAGCCTTTGGACACCCCTGGTCCACTGTGTCAGGAATTGGCAGGAAACTAGATTCCTTGTGGTTCTGTGATCGGAGCTGCCCCACCTCCCCATCCCTCACCTGAATGCTGCTACTCGATGCCAGTCAGTCAATTAGACAAAATCTCTCAGGAGCTCTCTCCAACTAGATGTTTGCCAGGGCCTTGCCTGCTACACCTGCTGTGGACCTTTTTTAAGAGACTTTGAAAATCATTGCATTTTTCTGCCTTGCTATTTGTCAGTCTCTAAAAATAGAGGGAAGCAAAACTTACCCTTTTTCTTTCCATAGAGATGACAGTTGCCTATAATGTGTTTCCTCATACCATATTTTAAAATAATAGCCTGAGACCTTTTCGAGTAGAAAAAGTATGACTGTAACTTAAATATACTTCAGAAAAGGCATGGAAGGGCCTTGGGGTGGGGGGGACTGTGGAAGAAGGTTGTTTATTATGTGACCAGCATGATAATTTCATAGGCAGCAATTAAGCATCAAAAACTGAAGAATCTGAGACTCTGCCCTACTTGTAAGCTAGTGAGTTAGCCTGCCACAGTTTGATGGATGTTACCACAGGTAGAGAGCTCAGCGGTCAGGGGCAAATGACTTTATTCCTCATAGCAATACTAGTAGACAGATTATCAGCAATTGTATTATGTCCCCAAATCTGAGTTTCTACAAGTAAATGTGAATAGGCCCAAGTCTGCACACAGCCTGAGAAGACCCCAAATATTTTACAGTGGGTAAAGCATGCCTTCCCCTTCATCCCAGAGGGAGTTAGAATCTTTATCACAGTGGGCAATAAACCAGCCAGCCATTTGCTACAAAGAGAGCGCCTATGTCTATCTTCCAAGACTGTTTGCTATGCACACATCCTTTGAAAGATAGTCCAGAGCAAAGGTTTTCAGCGCGTAGGCTGCAAGACTGTGGACACATGAGAGACCCAATGTAGAATTGTTTCCAGAGAGTAGATGACAATTGTTTTAAATCAACCTTGATAAACAAATATGCACCTTGAAAAAGAAAGCATCGGGAGCTACAAAACTCTGTCTGGAGCAGGCCCTGGGAGGAAGGAGCTTGTCTGCATCTGGAAATGCTAAGAGGGAATTTGGGAAGATATCAGTGCTTTTCACCCCAGGTTGCAGCATTGGGTAAATGCTTCCTGGTATACTCAGGAATTCTCCACAGGTAGAGACAATGAGTATTTAGTCAGTGTAATACCTTGTGTTTTCAAATTTCCAGAGTCAATTTCTGAGACCTGGAAAATGGCAAAGAAAAACTATTTGCTTCTAGCATTCTTATCTGTGGCAGGACCTAGGTTACCCTCTGCCCTCTCCACCTCTCCTCTTTTCCCTCCAGCAGCCCTTGCTTCCCACCCCTCCCTTTCTCCCTCCAAGCCCTGTAAGGTATTGTACACAATGATTGAGTGCCTACAGTGTAGCAAGATAATCACACATTGGTTTTCCAGTTCCTAAAAGTATGATTTTTCAGGAGAATCCCTGGGCTCATTTACCTTGAAATGTGTCTTAGCTGCTTCTGATCATGGTGTGAATCTGGAAGGTTCCATTAGCTTTTTGTGACTTTTTACATCCAGGAACTCTGGATTCCTGTGTATTCTCTAGATAATCTCCAGATTCAGTGTATGATTTGACATTCATGTCTTCTACCTTTTTACATCATTTTTTTTTTCATCTCTGACTCTTCACCTGCCTGTCCCCTCAAGTGTCAGGTTTTTCCAAGGTTCCCTAGCAGCCCTCCATTTTCATGCTGTACCCTCTAGCTGTACACTCACATCCCCATCTGTGTGGGAAACTGCCAAGTGTTCATCTCAACCTTGGCCTTTTTGAGCTCAGGTTTGTGGATCTGGCCTCTTTAGATGTCACCATCAAACACTTCAGACTTAATGGGTGCTAGTCAGGGGCTTTCAGATGGAAGCCCCTATAAAACCCCACCCCTAAACCTGCTTACCTTCTAGTTCTTGTCTGGTTAAAACCATCTCTCTCTTTGTCTCTGTGTGTGTGTGTGTGTGTGTGTGTGTGTGTGTGTGTGTGTAGAAAAACTGGGGTGTGGGCCAGAGGTGCAGGGATGGGAGGATTCACCAAAGACAGAGGGAGGGGGGAAAGAACAAGCAGATTGACTGAAATACACTGCTCAGGGGAGCAGCAGGTGGGACAGGAGAGGTCTGCTGCGCCATTTGTGGGTTAGCTTCCTGGCCATGGATCAAACTTGGGCCGTAGCAGTGATAGTGTTGAGACTTAACCCCTCAGCCACCAGAGAGAACAAAAATTATCTCTTCATCCATTATATGGAAACATGTACCTTTTGGCTCCTCTCTCTGTATTCATCCACATATCCAATCACCCAGTGTATATGTGTTGCTTTCCCTAAATCAGCCCAATTCCCTGTCTCCTCATCACCAAGGCCTTGGTGCTGGTCTTAGCCATCTCTGAACTGGATTATTTCAACAGTTTTTAATGGATTTGACCACTTCTTCCATGTTCCTTTCAGCAACTCAACAAAAACATTTTATATCTATGCCTTGTTTTTAAGATCCTCTTGTAGTTCTTTATTATCTATGGCATAAAGTTAACCTCTCAGGTGTCATTCAAGACTCTTGGTTATCTGGTCCCTGGCAAGTCTTTTACTGTCACAACTAGCACCCACATGTTATGCTACACCCCCACCAAACCATTGCCCAGTACCTGAAAAGTGTCACATTCTCTTGGGTGTGCCTCTGTGTTTGAGTGCTGCCGTTGGGTGCCTACTGAACTTACCCTCCTAGCAGAAGCATCTTCTCTTTCCAAAAGCCTGCTTGAATATTTCTTTTGTGTGTCCCTTATATCTTGTGCATAACTAGACTATAGGGTTTATCTTACAGGGCTTATGTTTATATGTAATAAATAGTCCCCCTTACTCATCTGTGTCGTCCTCAAAGGAGAACCCCTGCCGGTGCTCACCTTTGTCATCTGTCAATGCTTGCAGCAGAATAGAGACTCAGTAAATGTTCTATGATTTAATCAATGAGCAAACTACTTGAAAAAAAAAAAGACACAATCTGTAGAGACAGCTATTTCCCCTGTGCCCAGGCTATGATGGAGAGTACATCTTTGACCCTACAGATTACTCTGCAAATACTGAAGAAATGATGGTAGCCAATGTAAAGAGAGGGCTTTTGTAGAGAGTTGCTGTATTGGGCCTTCTCTTTCTGAGTATCTAACTCTAAAAGAGTTAGAGGCTGATTCTTTACTAGTAGTCAAGATATTTATTGATAGTCAAGATAATTTATTCAGCCACATTTAAACTACTCAATATTTTAAATGAATTATTCCATTTCCTTCTGAATGAGTTTGCTAACAAGTGCATTAAACTGAGTTACTGACCAAGTGAAAAGTCACATCTATCAGTGACCAGTTGTAAGTGAGAAGGGGGCAACTTTGGGGGGTGAAAAATTAAAAGTGGGATTTCTAATCATATCCCAATCACAAGACAGCTGTTTCTGCTTGGTTATAATCAGATTCTATTGAAAGGAAACACTATTGTTTTCTTTAAGTACTCATAGCATTGACTTTATAATATCTCTTGGCTATGGCTTAGACCACTATAGCCTGAAAAATATTTTAGGGAAGATTTTTTCCATGTCTGACTTCCTTATACTTAACAAAGTCTGTCACATGTGAGATCTCAATAAGCATTTATGGAATGAATGAGTTTTGCTGCTAATGACCCACAACATCAAATTAAAAGTAACTAATAATGCTAAGCCTGCTAGGTGTTATTATTCAGGACTACCCTTTCTAGCACTGGTGTATCCTTCCAAAACAATAGATTTTGTCTTGAAGTCGTTAATATTTCTGTCTGGGATTTGACAAGAGCTAGAGGCGCTGTTGAAATGCACTGCCAGTTTATAATTAGACAATGTTCTCATCCTTGAGGAAAGACTTGTAAGAAAATGGGCATGTGACTCCACCAGTCCTCCTGGCCATGAAAGACAGCCAGGTACGGTAGTCAATCCTGTTTGATACTATCGGAATCAAGAAAAGACCTGTCTAGATGAGTTTAGAATAGAAATTTAATCACGCTCAAAGGAAGTCTTCATTTGGTGGTTGATGTTTGGGTTCATGTGGTTCAAGTTCAAGATAATGATACAGCGATAAATGATACAATAATCTTGAATTAACTTTTACTTTCTGTGTATAGTGTGAAATAGAATCTAGATGTTAAACAATATTAGACTATTAGACCTGAAGCTGGCTTCTTTTTTGTACTCTATAATAGTGCAGTGGAGTTATATACTTGTTAAACCAAGTGAAATTAGTAAGAAGTGTAGTCTTCATGGCAAAAAAGATGGGATGGAAATTATAATGTATGTAGTTCTTGTAATCCTGCCCAGTGTTCAACTTGGGTCTGTGTCCCCCTGTGAGCAAAGCACGAGGGTCATGAACAGGCTTTTTCTTGAGCCATTCCTGAGTCCCATGTGCTTCCTGTAGAATGAATGTCTTGCTGCATCAAATGTGATTTTACAGTTTAAGCGTTTGTATTTATGTTTGGGTGGCCCATGACTGCAAGTCTGGTATTTCTTACAACATTTCACTGAAGATAAAGGAAAACCTTAATTGATACAACTGTAAGAGTCTATAGGGGGTCTATAAAATAGCACCTTCTAAAAGGACTTTTGAAGGTAATTTTGACAATGTATGATTTTCATCTTAAGAATTTGCTTAAGCCCAAATCTATTTGGAAAATATAGCTCTGAAAGTCTTTCCTTCCGGCATTTTATAGTTTGTTTTTTTTTAATTGAAGTAACATTGCACTATTACATTAGAGGTCAATGGTATGGTGAAGAATAGACTTGGACTTTTAGTGGTGAACGTAATGTAGCATATACAGATATTCATAGCTCTGAATTTTTAGGACAATGTCAAGTTTAATTTTGAAAGCATGCAAATCCATTAGATGATGAATAAGTATTTTGCAGATGATAAAGCATTTCTGTTTTAAAGCTTGAGTAAGCTAAGTGTCTGTCTATCCTAATGAAACGGTTCCATAGATCAGTGATTCCCATCCAGGGGTGATTCCCAGGGGACATTTGGTAGTGTCTGGAGACATGTTAGGGTGTCACATAGAAAAAGGTACCACCAAGCCTCTAGTGGGTAGAAGCCAGAGTGCTGCTAGCAAGCTAAAGCACCTGGGTCAGTCTCTTCCCCTCCCCCAATAAGCAATTATCCAACCTCAAATATTCTTAGTATGGGGGCTGAGAAACCCGGCTCTGGAGTGAAGCTCAGCGTGCAGCTTAGCAAGAACTGGCCCAACACCAAAGTCAAAGTCTTCAGAATTTTCAAAGTTGTGAGCTTTTTCTCTTGGGACCTTTTTCACATTTATGTGATTAAGCCACAAGTTTAAAGTTGATGGTGTTAGTTATGAGCTCTAAACTGGGGAGGTCTTTGGAATCTACACAATTTGGAGGAATTATTATAGAACTGGCTGGCTCTGCCCTTTATTTCATAAGTCCTGCCAGAAAGCCAAGCCCTGGCCAAGTCATTGAACCCCCATCACAGACTGAAATCAATCGAAGCCACCCAAAGACTTAATAAGTTCAGATCTTTCTACCAGCAATTTATCTCTTCAAAGAAAAATTGCATGACAAGAAATTCCAGTTGGACACTGTGGACTCAGCTGTTGGGAGACTGATGAAAACAGAATTGGAATATTTCATGCCCACAGTATGTTTTGTTTGGGGCTTTGGGGATGATTATATACTTTTCCACCAAACAGTATAACATCACGATTTACAACCCCAGCTTTTCAGTCAGACTCATGGAGGTTCAGCCTCCAGCTCTGTTAGTGTTTGCTCTGCTTGTCAGCGAGGTTCTGTTGGAAGTAGCCTGGTGAGTGCTCAGAGGGTGCCCCAGGTTGTCAGTAAAGGAACTAATTGCAAAGGTGTGGAGAGGGAATGGAGCCATCAGACATAGGGGGAGCTCCGGACACTAGCAACAGCCAGTGAGAAACTGTCAACAGTGGGGGATCTTGGCAAAGGGCTGGGACTTGGTGAGAGCTGTAGCCCGGGAGAGCCCATGGGACAGAAACAGGCCTAGGACTTCCCCAAACTGGCCACACAAGAAAGGGCAGGGACACAAATACTTCCACCAGGAACCCACCCACACAACAGGTGCTCTCAGAGAAATCAGCCCCCCAGGTCACAGACTAAAGAATGGGTCTGGGGGAGCAGCCCAGAGTAGCCAACCTACTGTGTGGCTCTGGAGAAGTTCCTTAGCCTCTCTGAACATGTTTCCTTATTTCTCATGGGGAAGAGTGATGTGTACATGCCCTGGGATGGCCCTTTGTGCAGAAGGAAATCAATAGGTGCTAACTTGTCTTTTTGCTTCACTCTTAAGGATAGGCAGGCCTGATGACTAGTGAGATTTTGGAGACCAGATAGGGAGTTGGTGCTGGGCTTTTGTAGGGATGAAGAACTTGCTGGTGTGAGTGGATGTTTGCTCTGCCTGACTTGGCACTGGGGGCGAGCTGGCTGAAACCATCAAGGCCTGCTCTTTCCTCAGCTCTCTCCCAATCTGGGGATCTGCAGGAAAAAGTAGTAGTCACTGTCTCCAGCTGACTTGGCTCCCTTTATGCTCCCCCAGCAAATCAGCTGTGTACCCCTTGCCCTAGGGTTCTCATGTTGATAGGTCCCATTTGGGATCCCCCACTCCTCTTCCTGCAATCCCATTTCCTCTGGCTGACGTTCCCTTGAGTGACCATGTTCTGGTCGTGGGTCCTTCCCCACTGAATGTGATCACCAGTTCCCTGGTCACTTCCTCCTGAATATATCAGGGCCCTCTCCCTTCTATTCCTTCCATGTCACATAACTATCCATTGCTGTATCTTCTTATACACTTTAATTTTGACTTTTTAAAATTTTTTTCTCCTCCCATATACTGTCTCCCTGCAACCTTAAACTTCAGTCTAAGGCTCTCTGAATCAGGTCAATGCAGATTCTAGCCAAATACATTTTTCTGCCCTTTGCTAAGTGCGATTGGCAATGCCAAGATCCCATCAGTCTGCTCCCAGGACGTGGTCCAGGAAGACAGAGCCCAGATTTGGATGCCTTATTTGTTGCCAGGCATTTCTTTCCATGTCCTCTTCTTATTTCCAAACTCACTCCCACCTTCGGAGAAGGGCCACGGAGACACCTGGCCAAGTCATTTGTGCTGCTTCTCCCCCGCCCCCCCCACCCCTTTCCAGCTCCTGAGATGTGGTCGGGTCTAAGTCCGACCTCTGGCCAAGGTGATAGGCAAGCCAGGTGGGTGGTTACAGACAAGAGCGGGTGCCCTGGCAGCTGCTGTCTTGCTGGTTTGGTGTATCACAGTCACACGGAGCCAGCCGCAAAGATGTGCCTGTGGGGTCTTTATAGGCATGCGCTTGAGTGGGGAGGCCTGCTGCCCCTTCCTGCCCTCACCATTTCCTCCCCACCTTGGCTTTCTGAAGTCAGTAGGAGAACCTTCGCCAAAGGGAAGGCCATGGGGATTTAGTTCATGTGCTGTGCTTAGAAACAACCCTCACTGGCAGCCAGGAGCCCTGCAGCACCCGTGAGGCCCTTCAGTATTAACACAGCGCCTCCCCCTCTGGGATGGAGGCTTCCTCCCGTTCTCCAGAATCGCAGTCCCTTACCCTGTGTTCTTTCCGGATCACCATTTATTCATTTTCTTCTCTTGATCCCCACTACCTGGCACCCACCTCTTCCTCCTCAGTCTCTTTGCCTGCAGGATTTATTTCCTGATTGTTTATGCCACACCAACTAGGAGCGTCACCCCTCACTCACAGCCCCTCCCCCACCTAAGCTATCCCATCGGGAATCGGGGTTTGCCGGTGACATAGATATAGGCAGGGGCCACCTGGCCTCTCTAGAGGAAGCAGCTGTCACTGTCCTCGGGGTAAAGTCCCAGCTCCTTCCCTCACCAGCCCCATTGCCTCAGCTCCTCGTGCCACTTTTATTCCCTCTCCTATGCCCCGTGCTCCAAATCTCTACATGTGCTTTACCTTCTGCCCAGAAGGTTCTCAGCCGCGTCTCCCTCCTCTAACTCCTTTTCATCCTGGGAGTCTCTTGTCATTTTGGCACAGAGAATTGTATTCCCTCCCAGTTGCCAGAGACCCTTGACATGGCCTCCCAGGGCACAGTACAAGCTCACGGGGACAGCCACTAGTTTTATACATGTTTGTCGCACAGTGTCTGGCAGGGCTGGAGGGGCTGGGTGTCCGCGCATCTGGAGTGGAGGCCGGCTCACCTTTGCCTTGCAGAGGCTCTGCGGGAGGGGTAGGAGCCCGGCCCCTTGGTGACCAGCACCACAAGAGCTGGGTCCAGCTCCGCCATCAGTGTGTCTCTGCAGACGTCCTCGTTGGGTCAGAGAAAGATGCAATAAATACCAGGACTAGCCATGGGGGACGTGGTGAGCAGTTTGATCCTGTGTTGACAAATGTCTTAGATCCCTTTAGAATTTATCCTGCAGACTCACACTTCCTATTTCTTGGGGACATAGCGAGGGGAACGATACTTATTCCCTGTGTCTGCCCAGAGGGCAGCAGACCATGGCTTGGGGCAGTGGACTCAAAAGGAGTGGTTGTGTAGGGAGGGGGTGCTGGTCGGAATAGATGTTGACAAGGGGGTGATCCTGAGGACAGACAATGGGAAAGAGGAGCGGAAATGTTCTGGAAATGAGTGTGGAGCCCCAGAACCATCCCGGGTATCGGTGTGAACTCTGAGCAGTTGCTGGCACTGGACCGTGCTGAAGCTCTTGGACACAAGAAGGGGCAAGGTCTCGACCCTCAGGAGCCTTTTGCCCTTGTCGTTCATGGTTTGATTAATACAGCTGGAGAGGGTTCGGCAATGGGTCCTGGGTGCTGCTTCTAGGACTCTTTGGTATCCAGTGTACTCACTGGGGTGCCAGGCCACATCCCACAGTGACCCCCCCCCCTTGGTGGGTGTTTCTGTCCTGGGTCCCTGTCCAAGTGGCGGATCCTCCGAAAGCCGGGATGCGTGTGAGGGCGCTGGTGCACGTCACCTGGCAAGTGCACTGCAGGGGTGGTTGGGAATGAGCAGCTTTGTGACTTTGCCCTCCTCACCCTCGTGGCTCTGCTTGGCTTGAATGTGTGTATTATTAAATTGGTCCTTCACCATTAGAACAGTCTTGTGTGCTGTAGATTTACAGCCTGACTTCCTTGTGGACACTGAGTCACAGATCTGGTCCGGAGGTAGTTTTAGGGACAACTTCCTTGCCGACAGTAATGAGAAAGAGAACCTGCCCCAGTGGCTGGATCACATGCTTAAATGACTCCATGATGTCAGGCCCTAACCTATGGGGATGGAATTGCATTGTTTATTCCCAAGTGTGGGTGGCTTTCTAGAGCTTGTCCTTTGCCACATCTGTCCAGTCAGCCACTGGCTAATCAGGGGCCAGATCGCTGCTTAAGTAAAAGGAATCCCGACTTTGGAGAGTGTGTAGACTAGTGTCAGACAACCATCAAGTCATAGATCCTTCCCACTTTGCCCAGGCTCCGAGGATTCGAGTGGACACAGGCTTATGGCAACCAACTGCCCACATTTCCCTGTCAGTGATAAAGCCACACAGAGGCACCCTTGCCAGTTTTTGCCATATGCTTACCAATTAAAACTTAAATGCCTGCCACATGCTGGGCTGTTGCAAACACATTTTCGTTTTGATGTGGCTATTCTGAAGTAAATGTGTGCAAGAACATATGCTTTCCGTCAACCAAATGATGACACTGCTATTGCTGAAACTGCTTTTACATTGCTTGTAAGACGGATGGGGTTTTATATCTCTTTGCTAAATACTCTATTATCAGATGAAAAAGAAATTACAATAAAAATTCCTTCACCACCAAGAGGAATTTTTCTCAAGAGGCCTGTTCACTCCTTCCTTGCCTTTACCCAGTCCTGTTTTCACTTTTAAGGAAAAGCACCTGACACGCCCATTCTTAGGCTCACTGGCTCTCGGCAGCTTGCCCTTTGGTTTCTTCCTGCCTCTGCTGGCCAGTGTGTCTCTGCTGGAAACTTTGCACTCATATCTCTAGTTCCTAAAACGGTCACTCCTGGAGACAGCCAGTGACAGCAGAAGCCCTGAACTGTCCCACCTTCCCTCCCTCTAGTCTCCCCAGGGAGCAGGTTGCTGACTAGGCTGAAATTCCCAGAATATGTACAATGTGCCATCCAGCTAAGGGCTGGGGGGCGGGGAGGTATGTGTGCGGAGCCTCCATTCTCTGTGCCCAATCCCTGCCTAATGGGCACTTGAGGGCATTCCTATGGAGGAGCATTTCCTCCTGGTGATGTTTACAAGTCACCCAAAGACAGAAGGATAGGCTGATGCTTCATCCTCCCCACTCCCCCAGTTCTTTCCCCGCCCCTGAGTCAATCTCAGAGGAAGGCGGCCTGAGAGCAGACAGGGGCCAGGTTACAGGATCCAGTGAGTCCTGGCAGAATCATGACTTGTTAAGAAGCTGAGGGCGACCTGGCCCCTGTCCTGTGGGGCCTGAGCTTTCCTCTCTCCTAGTAATGCACCTGGCCTACAGGGTCCTGTTCAAACTCCATCACAACTGTGCCTGCTCACTTGATTAGATACCCCCAGAGAGAAAGCTCCCGCATCTACTAGTGCTGGTGGAGTCTGGACTGCTCCCTTAGACTTGCTGCCATGTGCAGCTCCAGCCTAATTTTCAATATAGCTTTCAAGAGTGTGGGCCTAGGGCTCGAGCATATTTTCTTGGGGTTCACTGTCAGGCTTTTGGCAACGTGACTTTGCCCAAACTGAGTGTCAGACCCTCAGGAGTGACCGCCTTCCTCAGAGCTACACTTACAGAGTTAGTTCAGAATTGTTTACATTCCTAATCACTTGGCAATCCAAGCACAGCTTACAGCTGAGAGTCTTGCTCAGCACAAACAAGCAAAGCCAGACTTCCCATGTGCCTGACTCAAATATGGTGATGACACATGTGGGGTTGTGAGCATTTTACCTGCTGCAAGCATCAAATCTCCATTCATGAGAGATTTGCAGATAATTCTGTGCCCATGAGTGTTTCTCCCAAGTAGCTTTGAAAATTTTGCACTCACTTCACCTTAGAAGCAAACCTAATTCAAGCAAAGGGTAGGGAGCCTCACTGGTGTTGCCACTGAGGAAACAGGAGGCTATTACTTACTTGATTCACCATGAATGAGGTGAAGGATCATGGTTTCATTTCCTCTTGGTATATATCAAATTACCACAAACATAGCCATTCACATCAGCATCTACTTATTATCTCAGTTTTCATGGGTCAGAAGTCCAGCCTGGCCCACCTGGGTTCTTGCCCTGGTATCACAAGGTCACCACCAATGTTGTGGGTGGCTAGGCTCTTATTGTGAGACCCTGTGAGGAACCCGCCTCTAGGTTCATTCAGGGTGTTGGATGAACCGTTTCTTGTGCTTCCAGGACTGAGTGCCTGTTCCTTATTGACAATCATCCAGGAGTTACTCTTGGCTTCTAGAGACCACCCACATTTCTCATCAAATGGTCTTTCTGCTTTCCTCCCTCCTAACCTCCCTTTCCCCTATTCATATAGCAAGGCTTACTTATTTTGAATCATTTCCACAACCAAGGTAAAATCTGTATCTGGAAAGAGATTTGAGTATACATTCAAGTAGAAAGGGAGTGACAATTTTCATTCATAGGACAAAGGTGCCAATTCACCTTCCTGCCATTTTCAGTCCATTAGCAAGTCCCATTGATTCTACCTCCAGTTTATCTCATATCCTGCAGTTCCTCTCCTTCATCTTTGCCACCACTCCTTTCCAGCGATTTCATCATTATTTCTTTTCAGTTTGGAGATGCTCCTTTAACATTTCTTACAAGACTGGTTTAGTGGTGATGAATTCCTTTAGCCTTTCCTTGTCTGGGAAATTGTTAATCTCCCCTTCAGTTTTGTATGTTAACCTCGCCAGGTATAGACTTCTTGGTTGGAAGATTTTTCATTTCAGCACTTGAGTATACTATGCCATTTCCTTCTGGCCTCTAAAAATTTTTGTTTTGTTTGAAAAGTCTGCAGATAGAATTATTGATGTTTTTCCTTGCATATGACACACTTTTTTTCTCTTATATTTTTAAGATTCTCTCTTTAACTTTTGTTGTTTTAATTTTAATGTATCTTGGATTGCCTCTTTTGGGTTCCTCTTATTTGGATCTCTTTGAGCTTCTTGTATCTTGATGTCTATTTTCCTCCCCAGATTGGGGAACTTTTGGCCATTATTCCCTCAAATAATTTTTCAAACCCTTCCTCCTCCCCTTTCTCCCTCCCCCCTTCCTATAATGCAAATATTCTTCTTCTTTCTTCTTCTTGATATTGCCTGAGGGGTCACGCAAGGCATCTTCACTCTTTCAGATTTTTTCGTTTTGCTTCTCTGTCTGGATGAGTTCTTATAGCTCACTTGCCCACTCCTCTGCTTCATTCAATCTTGTCTGACCCTTCTATTGCATCTTTAGAACCATCACTTTAAATTCTTCATCAGGTACTTTGCTTATCTCCATTTCTTCAAGGTCTTTTTCTGGGGCTTTTTCTTGCTATTTTGTTTGGGACATGTTCCTCTGTCTCCCCATTCTACCTGATTCTGTGTTTTCCTCCATGTATTAACCAGTATTGTTACCTCACAAGGACTGGTCTTGTGCAGGTGGTTTCCTGTGGTGGTCAGGAGTGCAATACCCTCTGGGGACCGAGGTGCTCAAGGTGTGTTCCCTGTGCAGCATCCATACACTTTCTGTGTCAGGGCAGTACAGTGCATGGGGCCTTTGAGCTGTGTCTCAGTCATTGAGTTCAGTCAAGGTATGCGACTGTAGTGTGCTGAGGAGGTCAGCTGCCTCTGCCTAGTAGATTGGATGGAACAAGCAACATGTGACTTGTGGCTTGGTATGTGGGACATCTGGAGGCCTGACACAAAGCCTCTGTTGCCCTGCACAGGGAAGCTGGTGCCTGATGACCAGCATGGGGTGGTTGGAGGTCTGGCACCTAATGGCTGAGGATCCACCATGGGACTGAGATAAGCTTCTCAAGAGCAGAGCTGTGATGTGCTGCTGTGTCACAGGGGTAGGTAGATTTCACAGTGGGGCTCCTCCACAGGCTCTAGTAGATTGGAGGAGGAGGTAACAAAATGGTACCCAGAGGCACTGGTATTAGCAAAGTTGCAAAAAGCTGCCAGTGTGGTACCTGCCAGTATTTTTGATCTCAGTATTGTCGCTAAACCTTCTTGCCTCTCAGGTAGATACTGTTCAGATGGTAAGTGGTTTCTCTCACCTATGATTTGGAGACATGCTTGCACCAGTGTCACTGCTGAGTCCCAGGGCAGTGAGTCAAGGGTGCCCTTTAAGGGGAGGACCCTTCATTCCCTGTTGATCGTTGATTCTCTCGGACCTCTCTCTAACTGATGCTCCAGAGACTCACTGCTTAGCTGCATCAGGGTTTTGGAGAACTTAATACAGAACACAGCTCTCTCCCTACTTCTCAGAGGAAAGCCCCACCACATCTCCAGAACCCTCCCAACCATGAATTGCTATGCCTGGAATGGGGTTTCTTTCTTGGGAGAGCATAGCTCTAGCTCTCCTGCCAATTTCAGTGCTTTTCTTTTACCCTTTGTTGTGAAAGCTCTGTTTATCTGGCTTTGGTTCTCTTCTATGTAAATTATTTCGTATGTGATTTGATAGGTGTGTGGGCGGAGGTGACCAGGTTCTTCCTACATTACCATCTTGACCTAGAACTCCTCCCCTCCATCTTAAAGCTAGCACTGATATATCAAATCCTCCCCCAACTCCTAATCTCTCTCCTTTTTTGCTTCTTCCTTTTTTTGCCGCTAATCAGAAGACTCTGATTTAAAAGGCTCACAGGTTGGATCAGGCCTACCTCGATAATTTCTTTACCTTAAGGTCAACTGACTTGAGACTTAATGTCCGCTGCACAGTCTCTCCCCAGCAGTGCCCACACTCATTGAGTAGCCAGGCGCTTCTTGGGGACCGTGTGTTGAATTCTGCCTCCCACAAATAATACAGAGAAATCTACCTCATGTCCACGTTCACACCTAACCTAACATTTTCAAGAAGTTTCTCTTGTGACTATAACCTCCACTGTTGTTCCCATCAGTGAGTGCCGGGGATCCTGTTCCCGAACCGGAGACAGAACCAGAACCCGAACCAGAGGCAGAGGTGGGGCAGGTTGCTGATGAGGCCAGCCAGGAAGTAGCCCCTGCCCACCTGGGGACAGAGAGTGGAGTGGCGCAGGCCCTGGAGCACGAGCCAGAAGAGCGCGCCTCCCTCAGTGAGAAAGAGAGACAGAACGAGGAGGTGAACGAGAGGGACAACTGCTCCGCCTCCAGCATCTCATCCTCCAGCAGCACATTAGAGAGGGAGGAGAAGGAGGACAAGCTCTCCAGGGACAGGGGAAATGGTAATAAAGCCCCTTTTCTTAATCATCACATTCCAGGGGACCCCAGGACAGGGTCCCAGTTTGCTTGCTTTTGAGATGACCTGTTGGGTCAGCTCATTTGCTGGGCTGTATGTGGAGGTAAAGAATGTGGTCACACAGTAGGTCAGCAGGCAGCTCCCACCTGATGGAATGGTGCCCCCATGCCCTCTGTCAGGCTGTTACACTGATATTTCCACAAATGGAAAAAAGGGCCTGGATAATCAGGGCAACAGATGAATTTCCCTGAGGAGTAAACCTCAAAAGGGAGATTCCTCATTTCCTTCTAATTACTAACAGTAGCTGTAGCTTTTATCTGATTTAAATTAAGAGATGTGTCATGTTGTTACCTACTCCCTCAGTATTGTTGTTTGAATGAAATGTGTTAAACCATTGTGACTAAATATTTCAGACCAGAGTCAATTTGTTCAAATGAATGAGTCCTTCCACAAAGTCGCTGTTCACAGTGTGCAGAGGTCAATTCAGTATGCTACACTGGAATATACATAATTTAAATAATGTTCTACAGTGTACTCAGACCCACTCTTTTCTTTGGTATCAAGTGCATGCTTCTCCCTATGGAATGCCATCTTTTTTGGTTTATACCTGATACTCATTTAGCTCACCTTCATAATGGTGACCGCATGATTAGGGACCAAAAAGAATTTTAATTCCTACCAGGGACTCGGGGAAGGTGCCATAGAGAATTGTAAATGATTCATATAAGCATTTATTGTGATTCATATATGACGCATAGGGGATGATTTTCCTTCCCATGACTATGTGCTATCAGGGGGGCAGGGAGTGGGAGCCCCTCTCACCAGTGACGGCCTTCCTTGTGAGCCAGCCTTCATTAAGCTACAGAGTGACACACACTCAAGGACCCTGCAACTTGGCCCTAAAGGGCAGCATGAAGTCACCATAAGGACCTGCAGACCAGTAGCATGAGACACACAGGGCTTGTTAGTTCACAGGTTGAGTACATTGTCTCTAAGGCATAAATGAATGGGTGGATGGGTGGATGGATGAATGAAACTATAACAAGTTCCATGAGACCTGTCAGTCAATGGCTTAGCCTAAAATAGTTGCTTTTTCAATTTTTACCAGTTTAGAATATACTATTAGATTTTATTATCCACATTGCTGATCACTATGATGCCATTAAAAGGGAGGACTGGCAGACTATTAATTTATATCTTTGGAATTATTGCATCAAAAATCTTGTGTCCATTTGGTTGAGGATACATGTGTTAAGAGGTATTACATATATTGGTACTTAATTTCTTTGAAAGTCAGATTAGTCTCCTAAATTCTGTTATTATTCACATTGCATATAATTATGATCCCATTTCAGGTTATGTTGGGTAAGTCTACTTGATCAGTTTGGCCTAGAATTATATTTTATCTGTTATGAATAAGTTTGTTATTTGTCAGAACTATGTGTAGCAAGTCTAAAACATAACAAAATAAATGAGTAAAAATAAGCCAAGGAATCGAGCTTTCCTGGATCAGATTGTCTAATAGTCTTCCAAATAAGGACAACTTTCCAAAAACGGAGACTGTTCCTGGTGAAAAACCAGGGATGCACTCCCAAAAGTTAGTGGTGTCCAGGTGTCTAGACTTGGGAATTAGGGCTCTGCTATGGTTTTTTGGCTCCATTCTGGTGCTGTTAAGAGAGGTGCTTGTGTTTATTTGCTGTGGCTTATTGGTCCCTGATAATTCCACTGCTCACAGGCATCATCCACAACTGTGGAGTCAGGGCAGCTCTGTCCTAACTCTTGATTTTCAGAATGTTCTCAGTTGAGTCACAAAGACAACTGAAATGATCCCCAGCCATATTTCTAATGTTTCTATCTATTAGTTGAGAATGAATTTGTAGGACTCGAAAAAGAGTCAACTTACTCTGGGTGTGTGGTTTTCTTTCTCTTTGCGTCATGCGGCTGTTCTATGGCATTAGCATAGGAGGGCTTCCCGTAGCATTCATCATACTTTATTCTCATTACTCGTATAACTGCCCCATCTCCAGTGGAATGTGAGCTTTGTGAAAAGGGATCTCTGTCTCGATCCATGTGAACCCTCACTTCCTAGCTGGGTGTGCAGAATATAGCAGGGTCCCATAAAACCACTGATGGATAAATAAATGAAGAGGCTTTTGGCTAAGATGAAGAAGCTCCATTGTTCCCTGGCCTGCCCTCTTATAGCTAAAGTACCAACACCCTGAGTGTGACAGAGCAGTCAATCATATGAGGATCCTGAAAAGTGGGAAGGCAGGAGGCAGACAGCCTTGAGGCCTTAGAATACGTGAAGTTCCAAACAAACCACCTTCCCCTAGTCAAAGGATAGCATAAGGATTGCTAACAGAGCAGAAAACCTTTATGGCTATTGAAAATTCCACTTGCCCTGCACTAGAAAGCACTCATGGGAAATATTCTGCCACCCCTCACCTTGCCTCACTGCTGTTTCAATGGGACCAAATGAAAGCAATCACCCCATGGAAAGAGGAGCATAGGGCTCCAGTTCCCCTCCCTGCCTGGTTCATGCCTGGTGAGGTCTAGGAATAGCAGTGAACTTCTGTAGCTGAAGAGCTTCCTGTCTGTGTCTGGGATGCTGGCAGGGGTAAGAGGTTAAAGAAAGGTAAGGTGGAAGAATGCAAGACTTATGGCATGGAAATGTCATTGACTTCTTAGTGAAAGATGGTAGCATTAAAAGACTGAGCAGAAAAATATGATCAGTTATTTTAGCCCATCATGTAGCTGCTGTGTTAAGAACTGACTGTAGAGGGGCAGGAGTGGAAGCAGACAGCAGCTAGGGATCACCTCTGCAGACCAGAAACCTGGGCTTAGGCCAGGGCCAGGGCAGGGAAGGTGATGAGAAAAGTGGTTGGATTCTGGATGTAATATGGATATTTAGATAACAGGATTCCCTGCTTTGTTGTGTTGGGGGGATGTAGAGAGAAGGCTGAAAATCACCAGGATGACTTCAAGTGTTTTGGAACTGGCAGCAAGATGGATGAAGTTACGTTATCAGAGACAGGACACAAGGGCAGGAGAAGCAAGCCTGCTGGGGAGAATTGGAATGAGGACGGAGGTGGTGTTTAAATCCTGAAACTTGATGAGATGATGATTAAGAAAGTGAGTGTAGGTGGAAAGTGAATGTAGATGTTTCTAACCTTTAAGACATTTAAAGGTTAAACATAAGAAGGAACCAGCATAGGACACAGGGGAGGAGAAGCCAGAAGGAAGAAATCAAACTAGGTGAGTATTGCATCCTAGAAGTCAAAGGAAGGATGTCGGTTGAAGGGTCAGCAGAGATGAGTGCCACATGAAAGCTATTGGTCACATGGAAAAGGGCATCTCTGAAAGATGGTGGGGACAAAACTAGTGAGGAGCATGGCAGGTGCGGGACAGAAAATTGCTAGCGAGATTTCAATGCTGGACTGGTTGACCCTGCTAAGTTTGTCAACTGTGGCTTATAGTGGTCACAGGGGAACTGTCATTGTTGGGGCTCAGATGCAGCTGGATGCATAGAGAATAGGGGTTCTGGAAAAATTCTGATTTCATCTGTTGCGATGGCAAACAAATAAAGTCATCCTTATATGAAGATGACTTATATGAAGATGGGTGGGGAAGGTTAGAGCACAGAAAAGGCGTGTAAAAGTCAGCTGGGAGGTCATGAATGAAACTCTCAGGCAACACTGAGGGTCTTCTAAAGACAAGTGCCCATGAAGTTAAAGTGAGGTCAGCGGCATGTTCTGTCTATTTATCCAGGCCCTTTGATACAGATGTGGAGTAGAAGAGCAACAGATAACTTTACAGTCTTTCCAACACTTGCATGGATGAGGGAGCATCTTCCTTGGCTCCTTGTAGCTAGTTAAAACAATAGCCCCTTCATTACCTGCGGCTGAGTGGGCGTGGTCAGCAGTCATGGATGGCCAGGAAAGGTGAGGGAAATTTCTCCCCTGAGCCTAGGCAGGAGTCACGAGCAGTGTCACATGTATGAGAGTCTTGAGTCCTGGAGTGTGTCATTGGGACTTTGAGGTGGCGTTTCTTCCTGGTCCAGAGCATCTCGTCAGCTGTGACCACCTTCTCCACGATCGTTTTCTCCTTGTCTTCTCTGGTGTCACTCTGCTTGCAAAGCGCAGGCATTTGCCTACTCGGGCTTCTCATGGAGGCAGGCCCCTGCCACTTTCTCATATTTCCCTCTGTATATTTTCAGGTTTGTGGTCCACGGGTGTTCAGGATGCTGGTGTAAATGAGCAGTGTGGCGACATCCTCACCAACAAACGGTTCATGCTGGACATGCTGTATGCCCATAACAGAAAGCCCCCGGAGGAGGAGGAGGAGGAAGAGGAGGAGGGCCCGGCCAGCAGGACTGAGCAGGGGGCGGAGGCAGTAGCGAGCCTGGCCAGCAGGATATCCACCCTGCAGGCCAACTCTCTGGCCCAGGATGAGAGCGTCAGGAGGGTGGACGTTGAGTGTCTGGACAATCGGGGCAGCGTGAAAGCCTTTGCGGAAAAATTCAACAGCGGGGATGTGGGAAGAGGGTCCGTCTCCCCCGACACTGAGCCCAGTGAGAAGGTCTCTGAGAAAGCATCCGCACCGCAGAAGACCGAATCGGATTATATCTGGGACCAGCTCATGGCCAATCCGAGGGAGCTCAGAATCCAAGACATGGATTTCACTGACCTGGGGGAGGAGGATGACATCGATGTCCTGGATGTGGATCCAGGTCACAGGGAGGCCTCCGGGCCTCCGCCCCCGCCCCCTCCCATCTTTCTCGGTCTGCCCCCCCCACCCCCTCCACCCCTGCTGGACAGCGTGCCTCCCCCTCCTGCCCCTGGTAATTTATTGGCTCCTCCTCCAGTATTCAATGCTCCTCAGGGCTTAGGGTGGCCCCAGGTACCCAGGGGTCAGCCAGCATTCACAAAGAAAAAGAAGACCATCCGACTGTTCTGGAATGAAGTGCGGCCGTTCGAGTGGCCCTGTAAGAATAATCGCCGCTGCAGAGAATTCCTGTGGTCAAAACTGGAACCCATTAAGGTGGACACTTCCAGACTGGAGCATCTGTTTGAATCTAAGTCTAAGGAACTGTCCGTCTCAAAGGTACACTAGCACCCAGCATGCTTCTTGCTTTGCAGGCTTGCTTTCCACTGTTGAGTAGCGCTGAAGAGCTTTGTGCATTTAAAATACCCTTCCTTTTAATAAGGTATATGTTTTGATAAGATTCTATTAACGTAAAAGTCTGGCCTTATTTTAATATAATAGTCTTTGCGCTGCATGCTAGGTATAAGCTGAATGAATAGGGAATGCTGGGTAACTAAAATGGACACCATCTTACCAGAAAGGTTAGGCAGAGAAGCTTTCAAAGAACCAAATAACCAACAGAAAAGACAACAAGATTAACCAAGAAATGTTCGGATAGCCCAACAGCAATGTTGACATTTCCTGGAGGAAAGTAGACTTGCTAATTTATCAAACACCTGGACTTTATTGGGGGATGTGTTTATTTACCCTTATCTTCATTGATTATAGTTGATAATAGCTTGAACCTCAGCTGTAGTCACACAAAGCGTTTGCAAAAGCAACAATCCCAAAGACATTTTTTTGGATAATCCCTTGGTTCAATCATCATGCTGCAATTATTTAGATGTTTCCAGGTGTTACGTCTACTCTTATAAACGGAAAACACTATGCATGAAGTTACTGGGCATCGAAAGGAAAGTCATTGTTAACGAACACTGATACGGATAAGGTAGTGGGTCACAAATTTTATTCTAATGACTCACTGCATTCATAGTCTCCTTTACGTATCTTAAAGAACTAGTTGAAAAAACACCCTGTGATTTTGACTATATTACAGTTTTTTTTAGACAGAGTTAAGACTATCCTCCCTACTCAGAAAATCAAGGTATGAGGAAACTCTTGTGAAATGTAATTTAGGGTAAATTAGGAGAGTCTAGGCCTTATTGTCATAAATTAATTTTAGCCCGTAAGTTACTCCATTTGCCATCACTCTGGGTGAGTTGAACTGCCTGCCCCTCTCCGTCACTTGGCATCGATTCTGAATCCAAAAGTACGTGCAGCATCCTCAGTACAAGAGAGCCCGCCAGACAAGGAGCCAAGTGACAGAGATGATGCCTGTCACTGCTGTGTGATGCTAACAGGCAGGGAAGGGAGTTGTCATCAGTTGATTTTCTTATCAGATTCTTACTGGTGGTCAGAAACTGCTTGCTGCTCTTCCCAAGCTGCTGTTCACCCTGATGTCGATTTCTGCCCTGGCTCAGGATATGAATCTATCCCATTTCCAACCACAATCCTCCCAAGTCAGAATTAAAGTTTTCCCTTATTTATAAATCCAAATTGCTAAGCTCCAATACAGAAAATCATGCCCAATAGCTCCTTGCCTTAAGTTGGAAATAGACTGACCTCCTTTTGTCCTTAAAGTTGGAAATAGACTGACCTCCTTTTGTCCTTTCTAGAAAATGACCCCTAGGAAAGTGATGTTGTGTTCCCTTCTTGGTGTCTGTCAGTCCTGACTTCCTCAGCTCTGATACACCCACGTGGTCCATACAATTTTTAAAGTCAGTCCTGGCATTTAGGAGAAGGCTGGCCCAGCTGGGTTGAAACAGCAACGTGTGTAGTCCCGAGAGTTACCCAGGCCCTGACTTCGCTACCACCACCCTCCAATCCATTGACTTATTTGACCAGTTTGCTGCATCCTTCTCCCCAAAGTGGACTCTTGTGGCCAGCTTCACCCTGTATGCTTCTGTGGTTGCGCACTCTGGAGGCTGCTCAGGGAAGGCTGGCCCTTGATTCAGGGTAGGGAGGATGAAAGGGAGTGACACTTTGGTGGTCAAGGTGCTTCGACTTCATTTCTACAGAGGAAAGGGACAGATTACACGTTGCCATGAGTAGACTCAAGATAGATGGCTCACCTTCCCCCCAACCCCCCGTCCCACTTCAGAGGGTGATAAGAGTCTTGTTGAGATGTTCTCTCAATAGCCAAGTTTCTTCCTTACTTGAAGTAGGTGGACACCTCTTAAAATACTCCATTGTTAAAGGACAAATGTTGACCTAGTTATCACAAAGTGGGAGCATAAGAGGAGAAGATTATAGTGAAAATTTTACTAAACTGATTGCAAAATATTCTAACGTAAGGCTCAGGAACTTATATTGTTTCGTGGAGGGGGGGTAGATAGGAAATGTGAACAGTGGCTAATTCCAGCCTTTATTTTCGACTTACATGGTTTTTGTTATTGTTTGCCTAATACTTCCCCATATATACTGTTGTCTTGTTGTAGGACTTAGGAAAATACCATAGCTGTCACATCTTTATGACATTGTATTGTGGCATCATTGTCACTTTCTCAATGCATAGTTTTGAAAGTCTGTGGCATTAGTTTCCTGGCAGTTAGCAGGGAGTGAAGTGGGATGATTTACCATTTCTAGAACTTGTGGCTTGCCGAGCCAGACCCAGGGTCTGTGGCAGGATGCTGAGAGTCTCTCGAGCAGTAGCTTGCCTTTCATGGAAGTGCTTTCCTCTTAGTGGTATTCTCCCAGACTCACGGAGTTCTCATAATAAATCACGTCCTTAGCCCAGTTTCTATTTTCAGTTTCAATGCCCTCTGGGGTGACAACTTCCATGTGCTGAATATCCACTTTTTAAAGGTTACATCCTTTATTTCAATAAAATTACTCTTCAAAAACTCAAAGGGTGATCCTTTGTGGCAGCATTTCAGGAAACTTTAGAATACAAGCCTCATTTACTTGACCAGACTTCATGCCTCCTCAGTTAAGATCAGACTCCCTCACACGTGCACACATTTTTTTTCCCCTGCTTTCCCCTTCACATGTATGTTTCTGCCTTCACAGCGGTCCTTCTCCTTGAACTTGACCCTCTGACCTTGGAGTACCACAGACAGAAGCCCCCATACCTATGTGAAGAGGTGGAACAGGGGTTCTGTTTTATTTCCAAAACCCACACCTGTAATTTGGTTGCATGGTGTTCACTGTGGCAGAATATGTGGCCAGGACTTCAGAAGGTGACTACACTCAACCCCAGAGCCCCCCAACTCCTGAGTATGGAAGGGACATTTCTGAGTAACTGACAACCCCCTAGAACTGGGATGAACTTGGCATTTGTTGGGCATATCAGGGTAGTTTTAACATGGATAAAAGCTTCCTGAATTGTTTATAGTTGCAGGGATGTTATTCTATACCATTTAAAAAAAATGGCAGGACCAATCTGTTGCATCTTGGAATGGAGAGGGGGGCTAAGAATTATTCTCTTTTATTCTTTTCCTATTTATATTTCTCTTCTTGAAAGAAAATTTTCTACCCACCCAACAATCCCATCTCAAAAGCCTTTAGACTTTTTCAAAGTTCAAACCTTGGGCTTTAGTCGCTCCAGAGATCTTTTAAACATGGTAATTTTAGCCCAGACCAAGGAGCTGAGGACCTCTAAGGATGAGACCCAGGAATCACAGTTGGGAATTCTCTTGTACACCCAAAGTTGTAAAGCACTGATCTAAATATGTCTTTTTGGTTTTGATTGATCAGAGCTGTTTCCTGCTTAGATGAGTGATGTTGAGCTTCTCCTAGTTAGTGAGAGCAACTTAATGTTTGCCTATTCTGCCTTCAGTCATGGAGATGGCCAAGTCTTGTGGCAAAGGAGGGGAAACAAAACCCAACCCTATTTATATTAAAGACCTAATTGGTTTTATTAAGGAATTTATGAATTGGGCAGCATCCCATTTAGCATGGTTCTCTGAAAAGCTATACAAACTGGAAGGCTTTATAGATGAAAGAAGGCAAGAGAAGGGAAGAGGGAATTACTGCAGGCATAAGTAACCTGCCCATGAGTGTGGAAAAAGGTCTTGTGGCAGATTATCTCATCTTATTTGGGAAATGGAAAAGATAGCCACATTGGTGCTAGCCAGAAAGTTCAATGCTGACCAATTAGGACTACATTCCTGGAGGAGTTTGAAGCTGCCCTTGGATTAGGTATTAAATCTTGGTGGAATTAACATAAGCACCTTCATTGCGTACTAGTTTTCTTTTTAACACTCCTGATCATTCTCCAGAACTCCACTTTCAGTTAGTTCTGGAGTCCAGTCTGTTACTTGGCAAGTGGACATCATCATGATAGTCTCTCCTTATAAGATATTATAATACCTTATAAGATATTCTCAAACATCTTCGTTGCAAGGAGATCTTCAGTACCACCCAGGGCACACATTTTCTAGATCTAGTCCCACCCTGGGATTTGCTCTGCAAAACACAAGCATCCAGGTACTATTTTCAGTCATTCACAAAGCCCCCTATGAGTTGTCCAAGTCTTTGGAATCAGGTCTGCAAGCTAAATTGAGTATCAAGTCTGCACTTTCCCTGGAACTCTCGTTTATTTAAGGTGGTGACTCTGATCTGATCTGACATTCCTATTTATGTAGGCCTTTCATCAGGAAACAAGGTAACTGCATTAACTATGAAACATATATATTGTTGGCCGTGTATTTTAAAATATGGTATCAATAGAGTAAAAATAAGGAGTCATGGAGGTGAAATACCTAAGAGCTTATGTTAGAAAGCACTTTCTATGTCCCATTGCCCTAAGCCCTTTAGATGTTTTAATACCACTAACAATGTTCTAGTAGTCCTAGAAGGCACTTCTGCAGTGCTTCTCCTGGACCAGACACTGCTCTCACTCCATTAGCTCCATTATCTCATTTCATCCTCCCAACAAACCTTGTAAGGTAGGTTCCAGAAGGGAAACTAAGGCATGGGGAAGTTCAATGACTAACCAAGGTCATACAGACCTGAGTGGGTCAAACCCCAACTGAACCCCCGGATGCCTGGCTGCTCAGGGGATCCCCAGTTACCCTTCAGAGCTCCTGAGTCTGCCCTGTGGCGCCTGGCTATTCCCATACAAACCTGTGTTTCTGCTTTGTCTTGGAGTTTTCTCTTGCTGAGGAGGAAAATGTCCATTAATCCAGTGTGCCATGGTGTTAACACCATACTTTTTTTAGAAGAAGTTATTTGGTTTTGTATAGAAAATGGGCTTTCATATGGATTCTGATTGATATCTCGGTGTCTTTGTTAGAATACCTTGAACCATTGTATGAGAGCCTTTTCTGCGCTGTCATTCAATTCTGTTCTATCTTTCTAGCTATTCTAGTGCCAACAGTTACGATGGTATGGCTTATGATTTTTTGACTTTATTATGGGACAAAAAGTGATTCAGTAGAAAATGTAATTGAATTTTGAATTAGGGTGTTCTGTTTTTCACTTTTGGTATAGTATTCAATAAAATCCATGATAGTCATAGATTATAAAATAGACTTTGTGTTAGATGATTTTGCCCAAGTGATCTCTAATACAAATGTTTTAAGCATATTTCAGATAGATCAGGATAAGATGTGATGCTTGGTATGTTAGGTATGTTACATGCATTTTGACTTAATGGTATCTTCAACTAGGTGAGTTTATCAACCTAAATCAAGGAAGATTCATCAGTTTTTTGATGTTTTTATGGTTGATTGAATAGATTTTATATATAACATACTTATTAGAATATTTTTGACTTTTTTACATATACACTTTATAGTAAATTAGGGATTTTTTTCTAATTTCAAAAGAAATCTAGTTGGACTTTTGATTAGAGTTATCTTAAATATATATTAGATGAGAGACAGTAGACGTTATTTAAATTCTAGACTTCCTCCCCAGGCACGTACTGTTCCGGACTAGCCCTGGCAGATGCTGCTCCAGTTATCACAGGAGCGAGCAAGAGATGGGCACGTGACCACTCCCTTCCTGGCCGCAAAATGACCCCCAAAGCTCAGCAGCACCCAGTGGGGAGTCTCTTTTAATCATCAAAAGGAACATTTAAAACACCTCTTGGATAAAATCCAGAGACTGGATCATTCTGTTTTAGATTTGACTTCTGATTCTTTCCTTCCCAGAGTGGTTGGAATCTCTGAAAACCTGTGGCGTCATCTATCAGAATAGCTCTCCCCATTCTTCCGGATGCTTGGCAGCTTGCTTCTCCATATAGAGGGGAGTGTTGTCCTCTGCTCCCAAGTGAGTTGGGGGTGGGGACAAGGACATGGACACTCAGAGTCACCCCACAGGCCTCGGTAGGGCATTTGCTGCCCATGGCCGCTGACTGGGGAGGAAGGGCTGCCGTCTGAGCCATGCTTCTCAAGCTGTTTACCATGGGCTGTCTCTCCCCAAGGACACCCTCTTTTCTCATTTGCATAAAGGCTCCAGTTGGGCTGGGCCTGCTCAGGAATCTCTCCTGACTCTGGACTGAGGTGGACTGTGTAGATGAGGAGTTAAGCACTAACGATTCCAGGGAACCCCCACCTCTAATACTCACTTCCTGTGCTGGAGCCTGTCTGCGGCTAGTTGCCTCTCCAGTGCCAGCTCCAGGCTCTCCCGGTGGCCACATGACCATCCTTAAGTGGCTCATTCCTTATGCTCATGAGATGTCTGCTACTACATCTCCAAGACTCACTCCATACTCTAGGTGGGAAGAATGGAGAAGGGTAGAAGGCATAGTCCATTGGATTCACTGGGAATACAAAAGCCAGAACTGAGTCAGAGGGCCAACTTAAGCTGCAAGGGGTCAGGGGAGGTAACTGATTTGACAGACACATTGCCAGCGTGACAAAAGCATGGTCTGGTTGGTGAGCAGGGAAGGAGGGGTGAATGCTGGTTATGTGCGCTCAGTGTCTGGAGGAGTGGGCACCCAGGACTCCAGCGTTGGCTTTGCAAGTTATAATATCCCTCTTCATTGCCTGCATTCGACATGTTGCCAAACCTTTTCTCATTCCTCCTTAGCATTTCACATGTAAACAACACTTTAAATTAGATTAAAAAGCTAAATTTCAGGGGGCTCTAATAAGCTTATTCAATTAAAAACATGGACAGCAAGCTTGCTGTGCACATCGCGGGTTTATCGACACCACATGCCCCTGAGAGCCCGCTGCGCACAGTTAGGGCCACACCCGCAGGGATCTCTCCTCCTGGCCACCATGCACCCAAATAGCTGGGATGCTTTCAGTGATTTTCTTCACAACAAAGTTTGAATTCCCAAAGGCATACTGAAGGATCTAAAATAGAATTTTAGCAGTAGAGTCTGGAAAGACCACATAGGACTCAAGGGGCCACAACCCATTTCTCCTGGCAGCTTCTCCAGACAGCTCAGCTGCCTCAGCCCACCAAGTTCCCTTTTCGGAGAAGGAGAGGCTAAGTCCTCACACAGGAGCCAGATGGTGACTGGCAGTCAGCTGCTCAGCGGGGGCCTGCCTGCAGTGTAGCTGGAACCTCGGGCTGGCTCATGAGGTCCCCCCAATGTGTTTCCTCCATGCTGCCAGCTTGTCCTTGGCTGTTCCCAGTAACCTAGACAAAGGCACCTTTTATCTCCTTGTCTTCCAGCGCCAGGCTAGATCCTAGATCTTCTTCAGGTCCCCGCTTGGGTGTCAGCTCCTCTAGACCCTGACCCCTCCCCCACCAGGTGAGTTACTGAGCCCAGTGAGCGCACCAATCTCTGGGCTGAGTGCATCTTTTCCTGCAGGACACCCACTGTCTGCTGCGTTCATCTTTGTCATCCTGGGCTTGTTACAGGAATCAAAATGCTCATCCTCCCAGCTCTGTTAGGCTTAGGGGAAACCTGAGCACACACACAAAGAGTTTGCCAAGTCTCCCCACTTGCCCCCCGTCTCTCCAGACACCCCCCACCCCACCCATAACTTCCCAAGAGCTAAAAGCAGAAGCTGAGGGCCTTCTCCTCACAGTTTCAGGCAGCACTTCACACACTTAGTGGGTTCTGGCCATTCCTTCCCCCAAGGAACACCAGGCCAGCAGGGACGCCACACACAAAGGCTCTGTAAGGACACTGGACACCCCTTGTCCCCTGTCTCCTCCTCGGCCTTCTATGCCTAGTCATATCCCATTCCTCCTCACCACACATGCCCTTTCATTTCCTTTCCTTGGAAGGCCCCGTCTCAGCAACTCACTGGGCAGCGCTGTAGATTTTAAGTGTGGCAGATACTCTGGTGTGAGGGACAGAGGAGCCATGCATTGTGAGGGGGTCCCTTGAGACAGTGCAACTGGAGATCCAGAAGTGCTGACCAGCCTGTGTTACCAGCTTCTTCATGTCACTCCTGTGTTCTCAGCAAACGTAACAACTGTACATCCCAGGTCTACCACGGGCACTAGGGCCAACCAAGGCACGTCCTACCCTTCTAAGCCCACAGGATGGGAATTCTGAGAGGTTTTAGTTTTATTTCTACTGCTTCTGTTAAAAAAAACAAAAAACAAGCAAAAAAAAAAAAAAACTCCAGTATTTTTTTCCTTATGACTATCACATTTTTCCCAATTGAAGGAAAATCAATTGTATTTTGTAATGTGTCTGACTTGTAAATTTCATGGCTGACCCAGGCTTGGCGGCATCTTAGAGCTAATCCCTGATCTCTTTCTTCTGTGCTGAGCAGTAGCCAGTCCTTCCTGAGCTGAGTCGGGGCTATTTGTTTTCATCTCTAAATAAGTAGTGAGCTTGCTTTCAATAATGAAACACAGGACTGACCAAAGATAACACACTAATCTTGAGTTTTTCTTATTTTATCACCAAGAAAACTGCTGCAGATGGAAAAAGACAGGAGATCATCGTCCTGGATTCCAAGAGGAGCAATGCTATTAATATTGGTCTGACAGTACTTCCGCCTCCAAGAACCATTAAGATAGCCATTTTGAATTTTGATGAATATGCCTTAAACAAAGAAGGAATTGAGGTAAGAGAAGTTCTATCAAGCATTATTTGTGTTCTGTAATATGTCCCATATGTAAAGCATTACTGTGTCCAATATGACTTTCTCCGCAGGGAGGCTTGCCATTTTTCTTTCTCAGCCAGACTCTGAATAATGTTAATAATTCTCACTTTTTTTTTAACTTCTGGGAGGAGGGAAGCCTCTCTTGGCCTATGAAGTTCAGAGATCTTCAGTCTCTGGTTCATTTATTGACTTCTTGTTATCCAAAGTCCACCTACCTCAATGTAGAGGAAGAAGAAAAACCTTCTAGGAGATTGGTACAGTCTCCTGGCTGGTCCTTTTAAGTCAAATATATTTACTGAACAGTTTCAGAATTAGAGTTTTCTATGTGGCCTCACCTCCCTGTAAATAACTTTGCTTCCCTTCTGGCATTCATTGGGGTATGTAGAGAGTGATAAGTTTGGATGTGATAAATTGGAGATAAAAATTGATGTGATAAGTTGTAGTCAACTGAGTCTTCAGCATTTGTTGATGTGAATGTCATGTGTGGAGAGAGGTGAGTGATGTGGGTCCCACTACACAGCTGGAGGTGGCCCAGCTGGACCACTGCTTGCTTGCTCTGCCAGAGTTCAGTGCTCTTCCCCAGGTCCTGTTTGCCCTTCACCATGGGCTGCTGCTGGTCCCTTTACTGTGGGCTGGTTTGCGGCAAATTATATGCCAATAGCAGGTAAAGAGCCAGTAGAGCCAGTGGCCTAATCACAGATACCTACCGAAGGACATTGTGTCCTGAGGGCCTACTGGGTCAGAGTGGGGATCTGAGGACACTCCACTGTGGCACTGGGTCACACCCAACCCAATCTCCTGTTGGTAGGGAGTCTGGATTTCCTTAAAGTCTTTCCATAGTTGGGGTTCGCTCAAATGCAGCTTTATTTGAAAAATTCAAAGAGAGCCAATTAAGACAAACTGTGTAGGAAGGGCTTGAGCCACTGTGTTGGACTTGCCATGGCTCTGAGAGTAGGAGGAGGGAGCAATGGGGTACCTGGGGCAAGGTGGCACCTCAACCAAGCCAGACAGTTGTGGTTTTGTGCTTTGGGGAAAAGAAAAAGAAAAGGGCCCTGCAGGATAAACTGTCTTCTTAGAGATCTGTACTGAGTTGACTAGAGTTCCTTTCAAACTCCTATCCACCCAGAACTTCAGAATGTGACCTTATTTGGAAGTAGGGTCTTTGCAGATGTAATCAAGTTAAGATGAGGTCAACGGGAATGGGTCCTACTCCAGGGACTGGTATCCTTATAAGAAGAGGGAGATTTTGGACGTAGACATGGAGAGAAGAATGCCGTGTGAAAACAGAGAACACACAGGGGTATTACAGAACAGAGGCCATGTGACAATGGAGACAGAGATTGGAGTGATGCATTTGCAAGCCAAGGAACCCCAAGAGTCCCCCAGAAGCTGCAAAGAGGCAAGAAAAGATCCTCACCTGGAACCTTCAGAGAGTGTGGCCAAGCTGCCACCTGGATATCATACTCTAGTCACTCACACTGGGAGAGAATAAACTTCAGGGTTTCTAAGGTATCAGTTTGCAGCACTTTCTTAGGGCAGTCCAAGGACATCAGGAAAGGCCAAAATAGCTCTCCTTGGAGAAGCCCGTACATTTGCTCTTCCAGAAGCAGGTGCAAGAAGGGAAGTACATGGAGAGGCAGTTGAGCCCCTTTGTGGTCAGGCCTTAAAGCAGGTCAGAATGTCCAGGTGGGCAGCCGCAGTTGGCAGGTAGCCAACTGTAACACAGGATATAAAGAAAACACAGGTGACAGCAGACAAATACAGACAGGAACATGGAGGAAGCTTCCAGAGAGTGGGAAAGGGGCAGAGCATGCCTCAGCATGCGACAGTCTGTGGTCACTGATCTCAGGGACCCGAACGACATGGAGGTCTCATGTGCTGAGCAGTTACCCGGAGCTGCTTCTCCGGGCTTGCCATTCAAGAGTGGAATGGTGGAGAGGTGGAAATTGTATATTACAGATCTTTACTAATAAGATTGCCAGCTGTTGTCCAGAGAGTCCTTTGCCCAACTGTCTGCTTCTTGGAAGCAGGCTCTGTCACACGGCACCACGGCGTAATGGGACTCATGGAAACCTCCGTGTGCCTAAATGCAAAAGATACAGATAGCGCGGTCCTGCCGCTTAGCTGAGCCACCACCAGTCTGCTTCTGGGTTTGTCATGAAACTCTAAGAGGAAGCAAGCTAAACTGCCTAAATCCTTTTTCATAGGAAAATTAAACTTTAGAACAGTATTCTAGGGCCTTCTCTACATGGTAATGCTGATGCTTCCCCAGGTAAGCTGTCATCAAGTTATCACAAACAGAAGGTTGAAGGTTTTCTTTTTCCTGTCTCACTTTTCTATTTGTTATGGTATCCACCTACTCAGAGGTAGCACAATTAACAGTCCCAAGTGACATTTAACCTGCCCCTGTTGGCTGCCAGTCTTATCAGCATCCCAGAAACAGAAGTCCCCTTTGGCCACAAGTACAAAAGCATAGACTTTTCCTGCTTTTGTGTGGCACAGACCCCACCCCTGGGTGTCCATGCAGGAGCCAGAGCACAGGGACAGTCACTCAGCAGTGCCAGGGAACAGAACTCCCTGGTGACTGGGCTCCTTGGCTGAGCTGGTAGGTGTGTGTTTCTGGTTGAATAACCATGAACTAGGGAGCAGGTGCTAGAAAATTAGGGGGAGCCCCAAGGTGCTTCTTCAGCTCTGCCTTGATGGGTCTAAGCTGACTTCAGGTGACTCACTTCCTCTGCAAGTTTGGGGCAATAATTTCTGCCCCATGTACCTCATTGAATAGTCAGAAGAATGAAAGATACTATGAAGACAACTTGACAAGTTAAAAAAAAGTATGTATGGATATCCATGTGTATATATGAATGTATATACATGTATGTGCAGTATATTGTGTATATATATGCATGTGTGTTTATATGCTTGTGCTTATCTTTGTTTATATGCATATATAAAAATATCTCTCCATGAAGATAAGTACACGGGGAGAAAACTGTCGTCACGTGAGCATATACTAGTTGTGTCCACATTAACCTTATCTCTAAAGTTCCACCTTTCTGCTATTGTCACCGAAATTCTTGGACTAGATTCTCATCCAGAGCTGTGTCTGTTAAAATGAGACTGATTGTTTTTCTCTAACATACAGTTCTCAGATACAAAAGCAAATATGCTTAAAGCATTGCTGGAGAGACTCTGGGGGAAAGTGAAAAACACACTGAGATTATCACATGGTGGTCACATTTGATGTTTATCTGTAAAACTATATGGTGATCATAAAATCATATATCTACTGATGTGGGAGAAGAGCAAATTAAAGGTACCTCCTCAATCTCATCTCCTCTGTTCATGGAGAAGAAGGGCCATCACCTCATAGGAGATGGCTTTGATCTCCCATTCCACTATCTTATGACTATTTTTATTGTCAGTGATGTGTAAAAAATAATATAAAATGGCAGATGGCAACCTCATAAATCTTCAACAATGAAGAAATGGTTTAGATTAGTCAGAGAAAATGAAAAACAAAAGTAAGAGTGTTTGATTACTTTCCTAAAGGAAAAAAAGCAACTAAAATCATCACAGGAAAATGCCTCTGGAGAAGGGATAAGAGTATCAACACTTTTTGTTTTTACCTTCTTGTACATGCTTAGAACTATTAAGCATTTAAGCAACTTAAAATACAAATTTTCATGAAGTTTTCATTTTGAAACGGAGTTGAGTTCAAATCCTGGGTGTCAATAAAGAAATGGCATCTGCTCAGATTATTTCAGCTATTTTCTTAATACCCTCTATGTGACTGGTGAGGTCAGTAGTGTAAGCCTACAGGAAAGCAGGGTGCCCCTGTACCTGAGTATCTCCCATGATGCTCAAGGTATGAAGTCCACATAATCTCTGGGTTCAGGGCCATAATGAAGAGGACTCACCTTCTGTTCTGCAGCCTCACTCTGGCTACACAAAGACAATGAGCTTTCTGTGCAATTTAGTATCACTGTCTTCGGACAAACGACTAGTTCTGCTCACATTCACTGTCCCAGAACAGCTCCAACCTGACTGGGATACACCCTGGAGGACCATCGTGTAAACATCTGCATGCTTACTCATCTTGCTGTGAAACGTCTAGTCTTTGATTTGGTGATTTTTTGCATAATACTAGAATGTGATTGACTTTTTTGGTATCACATTCTAATGTTTTAAAATGTGTGTAAATTCATGTAACGCCTCCCACAGCCAGGACTCAAAATGGTCCCATCTTCTGAAAAAGCCCTGGTGCTGTCCCCTTCCAGTCATATCTTCAACTGACCTGTGGCCCTGGTAACTCCCAATCTGTTCTCTTCATCATAGTTTGGTCTGAGAATGTCAGCTAACTGGAATCATACAGGTTGTCACTTTTTAAGACTATCTTTCACTCAGCGTGATTCTTTCGAGAGTCATCCAAGTGCTGGTACATGGCGATGCTTTGTTCTTTTTGTTGCTGAGGACCACTGTGCCGTAGGGGAGCCCCACATTGCCCTTTTTACCTACTGAAGAATGTGTAGCTTGTCCAACTTTTGGCAACTGTACATATTAGTGCAAAAGTTTTTGTATGAACCTCAGTTTCATTATTTTTGAGGTACAGACCTACAACAGACTTGCCCTTTGTACCATGCCATGTCTTCCCTGCCACAGGGTCAGATGGGAGCTCTGTGTAAACTTGTAGCTGTAGTAATTGTAATCTGTGTAGTAATTGTAATCTGTGTAGTAATTGTAGCTTGTGACATTTCTTGCATGGCAGAAAAGGTTTTAATTTGGTGGATGTTTGATGGATCAACTCATTCATTTTTTGTATCATGTGTAAGAATTCATTACCTGCTGTGGGTCACAAAGATTTTTCTCCTATGTTACCTCCTAAAAATTCTGTTGTATTACCTTTTACTTTTAGATCTGTAAGCCATTTTGTGTTAATTTCTGCATAGGTGTAATATTTGTTTTTGTTTTTTTACATGTAGATTCCAGTTGTTCCAACTCCACTAGTTGAAAATTCTATCTTTTCTCCACTGAATTGTCTTTGCACTTTGTTCAAATCAATGGGTCGTATTTATATAAACTATTTCTGGATTCCCTATTTTGTCCCATTGATTCATGTGTCTATCCCATTGCCCATGCCTTACTAGTGGATTAGTATCCTATCCCCCATTGCCTTGTTAGTATCCCTTTATAGTAGTTCTTAAAGTCAGGTGATGTGATTCTTCCAAGATTATTCTTTTTTCAGCATTGTTTTAGTTCTGGTCCCGTCTCTCTTGTTTTAGAATGGGAGTGTCTATAACCACGAAAAAAGTCATGCTGGTATTTCCACTGGCATTGAGTTAAATTTATAGATCAGTTTTTGGAAAATTAACATCTTGACCCTATGGAGTCTTTCAGTCTATAAACATAGAATATATCCCCATTTATTTAGGTCATCTTTGATTTTTTCATTAGCATTTTCTACTTTCCAGTATCTGGATCCTGCACATGCCTTGCTAGATATATATAAAGTATTTTATTGTAAATACTTTATTTTTAAATTTTGGTTTGTATTTGTTCATTATCAATATCTAGGCATAAAATGGTGTCTTGTTTGTAGTAACATACCTTACAACATTGGTAAACTCACTGTTTTTGTTCAATCTTTTAAATATGGTAGATTAATTGTATTGATTGATTTTTGCACATTGAAGTAATCTTGTATTTTAATATATTGCTCTATAAAAGATAGCACATTTACATCTTTTTTCTGCTCTATATTTTGTTTTTCCATGTAGATCATATGTTACTTGTGTAAAGAAAAATCAATTCTTCTGTATAACTTATCTGATATATGTAGCAACATTAACCAAAAAAGGGACATGTTCATTAACTCTCTAAATCAATTGGTTTCCCATTTTTACAGTATTTTAATTATAAACCCATTTGTTTAATTTAGTGGTAGATAACATTTGGTAGTAACTAATGGTCTAAGAACAGAGTTTGGCAAGTAGGCATTTATCTCGCTTGATGGACTTTTTGAATAGTTCAGTTAAGTATTTAAATTTAAGATATTTAATTGGTAAATTGGTAAGATATTTAATATTTAATTGGTAAGATATTTAATTGGTAAATATCTTAAATTTAAATACTTAACTGAACTATTCAAAAAGTCCATCAAGCGAGATAAATGCCTACTTGCCAAACTCTGTTCTTAGACCATTAGTTACTACCAAGGGCCATAATGATTTGGCCATTTCTAGGATAAACAAATGAGAAGTGATTCATTATCTTTAGCACACACAAGTACTTATTGTACTCTTTTTATTTTCCCTACCACCATCCCTTACAACTCCTTCACCCTTTCTCCTTCCCACTTAATCTCAGGAGCTACATTTATTAGTGACACTGGTTTTATAAGTATTTTACGTTGTCAAACTGCCTGCTTTGTAAATGTCCAACTTGTATCTTTGTCATTTTGACTTGCTTTACTCCGTGTAATTCTCTCAGGCACTTTCCATTTTGCTGTAAATGGCAGCATTTTTCCTTACGGCTGAAAAGTATTCTATAGTGTTGGGCCCACCAGATCCCATAGTGTGGGTCCACTACATCTTTTTTTTTTAAGATTTATTTTATTTATTTATGCATACAAGAGATAGGGTGTAGGCCAGAGGTGCAGAGAGTGAGAGGATTCACCAGAGACAGAGTGGGGAGCAGAACAGGCACATCTACTGAAATACATTGCTGAGGGAGCAGCAGGTGAGACAGGCGAGGTCTGCTGTGCCATGTGGGTCAGCTCCCTGGCCAGGGGTAAAACTCATGCTGCAGTGGCTGCTGATAGCGCTGAGACTTTAACCCCTATGCTACTAGGGAGCCCCAGTACCTCTTCTTGACCCAGTCTTCTACTGATGATCATTTAGGTTGCTTATGATATTTATACTTTAGAAACCTTTTGTGAAGGATTTTTTCCATCTGTATTCATTAGGGAATAGTGGTCTGCAACTTCTTTTTTTGTTCCATTGTTGCCTAGGTTTTACATCAGGTAGTTCAAAACAAATTAGAAATTATTCCTTTACCCGTTGGAGTTCAGGACACAGGTTTTGACCTGCCTTCTGGGGACTGAGGTTCCAGCGTCAGCTGTTTGCAAAGTGGGTACCAACTATGTGAGACCAAGAGTTCAGGTCTCAAGGCCTTTGATGTTGTAATTAAGTTCAGACTCATACATGAGAAGCTCAGGAGTGAGCTCAGAACATTCTTAAAGAACTTGATACACTTACTTTGCCTTCTGGCTAGTTCCCTAGGTCTTCTTTTATGGCCCTCCAGCAACAGCCTTGTAGATTCTACCTAGCACGTTTAATCTCTGAAGTGTATTTGGTTTATAGTGAGAGAGAGAGAAAGAGAGAGAGAGGAAGAATGAGTGTGTGTGTGTGTGTGTGTGTGTGTGTGTGTGTGTGTGTGTAAATAAATGCTGACAACACAGTATTTACTACCTGGTTGGAAAATTGCAATATGAATTTGAAAACATCAAAGGGGTTGGATATGTTTCATCACTGAGGGAATGATGAGAATATTACTGTATCATCCCTTCTTTCCAGAAAATTCTAACTATGATTCCCACCGAAGAAGAGAAGCAGAAAATCCAGGAAGCTCAGCTGGCCAACCCTGACGTGCCGCTGGGCAGTGCTGAGCAGTTCCTACTCACACTCTCTTCCATCAGCGAGCTCTCAGCTCGACTCCACCTCTGGGCATTCAAAATGGATTATGAAACTACAGAAAAGGTAAACACTTAGGAACAGAAGCAGCCAGTCCTCTAGCCCCACTGTTGAGAAAGTCAGTTTTTATGGAGAAGGTAGTGAAGTCCGTTCCTGAGATGGGGTGATGGGAACGTTGTGTTCATCCGAAGTGCTCAGCAGCCTGCTCATGAGGCGTTATTCTAAGTGTATTCTAAAGTGTGAATCCAGCTTCACACACTGGATTGTGGGTACCAGGTGACATGTTAAAAAAGATATCAGCTGAAGTGTTTTCCTGACTCCATATGTTCATAGTAAAAAATTTGGAAAATAGCACTCTAGAAAATGACCTGTATCCTCCGACCTGATGATCATGAACTAAACAGTCACTGCTTGTGGCAATCAGCAGGGTACTGGGTCCCTTTGAGAGAGTATCTTTTTTTTTTTTTTAAAGATTTATTTTTTATTTATACATACAAGTTGGGGTACAGGCCAGAGGCGTGGGGCGGTGAGAGGGTTCACCAGAGACAGAGCGGGTAGCAGAACAGGCAGATCAGAAATACACTGCTGAGGGGAGCAGCGGGCGAGGCAGGAGAGGTCTGCCGCACCATGTGGGATTCTCCCTGGGCGGGCGTCGAACTCGCGTCGCCGCTGCCGACAGCTCCACAGCGCAGCGCTTAACCGCTGCGCCACTGGGGAGGCCCGAGAGAGTATCTTGATAGAAATTTGAAAATGGAAGAGATCACATGAGGGGAAGAGGAGAATAGAAAGAAGGGACCTTGACAGCGAAGACGAGGGGCATGCGAATGGAGCAGGGCCTGGAAGCAAGCCTCCTCGGGTCTCGGCGACCATCTTTGCGGGCCGAGCTAAGTGGGGACGAGAGAGAGTGGAGGGTGAGATTTCTGAGAGGAAGTGCCCAGAGGAGACAGACTATAAGCACAGGTGGAGCGGGTGCGTGGCCTCCGTCCTCCTGCCAAGGGCAGAGAGGTGGCAGTGGGTATTTGCGTTCTTTCAGGAGTAGGGCAGGAATGGAGACCTAGGACTACTAAGGTGCCCTGGCATGACGTGGTGTCTGAGCTGGTCAGCATGTTTAAGGGGACCTGCCCGAGCAAGGTGAGGTGATGTCATGGACAAATCAGATGATTGGGTCCGCCTCGGCCGGGGGTTGGAGGGCTAGCCTGAACGGCAGAATGGCAGAATGAAGCTGAACCTTCTGACTTGGGGGTGTAAGCTATGGGAGAGGCTTAGTAAGGACATGGAAGTGGGGTTCATAGAGAGACAGGAGATAGGGCAGCAGAGACTGAGGCTGTGAGACCTCAGGAAAGGCTGGAAGTCAGAATGGGAGTTACGAAGGCTGTAGGAGTAGTGCGGATGGTGGCTTTCTAGAAAGTAACCAGGATGAAAGGTGACCCGTCACAGTGTGCCTGAAGGGGCAGCTAGGTGGCATGGCCAGGGAGGCCACAATTTCTATCATCATCTGCTTGGAAAGAGAGAGGCAAAGAGGAAAGCTGTAGTCCAGACACTGAAGGAACCTGTAAAGGAAGAGTGTCGTGAAGGTAAGGTATGGTTGAAGAGAGATGAGAATAGGGTGTGAGCCAAGGGTCCTTCTTGAGCTTGGTAGATGAGCAGGAACAAGGGAAGACCACATTTGTCACCCCAGCACAAGGTTCTGTAGCCACAAGTCTCCACCAAGGAGACTGTGGGATCAGACTTTCTCCCTGATCCTTCCGGCCCTTTTCCGTAACTGGAGCGTATCTCCGACCGCGGTATTGCCTTGTGTTAGAGAGAACTCCACTCCTTACCTTGTACAAAAGTGAACAAGAAGGGCCTCCCTGGTGGCGCAATGGGTTAGCGCAGCACTGTGGCGCTGTCGGTGGCTGTGGCGTGAGTTCAATGCCTGGTCGCGGAGATTCCCACATGGTGCGGCAAACCTCTCCTGCCTCACCCACTGCTCCCCTCAGCAGTGTATTTCGGTCGATCTGCCTGTTCTGCTCCCTACTCTGTCTCTGGTGAACCCTCTCACTGCCTTACACCTCTGGCCTGCACCCCAGCTTGCATGCAAAAATAAAATAATTTTTTTTAAAAAAGCGAACAAGAACTACGTGAAAACAAGATATATGTTCTTTATCATCTTCTAATTTTTTTCTTTTTTTATGAAAGGAAGTGGCAGAACCTCTTTTGGACCTGAAGGAAGGAATAGACCAGCTAGAGAACAATAAAACCTTGGGTTTCATCCTGTCTACTCTCTTAGCCATTGGGAACTTTCTAAATGGAACTAATGTAAGTCTTCCGTATCCCTCATCCTGCCACCTTCCCTTGGCATGAAATTCCTGACCCTCATTTGCTGGTGGAGGTTGTGTCTCTGTCCCCCAATGTACAATTGAACAAACAATTTTCATATTTTCATGTTGACAGTCTAGAAAGAATTGTGTCCTTAAACTATCTGGGCCTATTTATGGAAACATCTATCTTACTATAAATAAGAAAACTTAGAAAAATAAGCAAACTGTTCCTTATGAAACTCTGCTATTCTAAAACCTGACATTGAAGATAGTTTGCTCTACTATTCTTTTTTCCCTCTGATTTTATTACTCAAATATTTGTACTTATACACCTCACATAAACTAACTTGTTAAAATTTAATTTACTTTGGCCAAGTACTCAAAAGTAACAGGGCAAGGGGAGGAAGAAATTGTAAACACCCAGATGGCAGAGACCCAGCCCCACAGCATCCTGATTGGCGGGTGGAGCCCTGGGACAGTCGCTGATGGGAGCAGGCTGGAGGTTCATGTCACTGCCCAGTGTACCTGGGCCATGTGTGGTCAGCCACAGATGGTGGACTGCGTGTCCCGAGCAGCTTCCCTCTCCGAGGACATGATGGTGGGCGCTCCTGCAGGGTGCTGATTCTGACCATTTGTGCTTTTCTAAAAGCCTGCATGAAACTTGTTCTGTCTTTTACTTAATCTTCACCCAACAGGCCAAAGCATTTGAATTAAGCTACCTCGAGAAGGTTCCAGAAGTCAAAGACACCGTGCACAAGCAGTCACTTCTCCACCACGTGTGCACCATGGTGGTGGAAAACTTCCCAGACAGCTCTGATCTGTACTCGGAGATCGGGGCCGTCACCAGGTCAGCCAAGGTATGTCTGTGGACAGGGGAGCGGGCTGTGCCTTTCCCTCCCGTGTTGGCTTCTTGCCGGTCATCTCTGAGGCACAGGCTCTGTGAAACGCCCAAGTGCTGCTGGCATCTCCTGCCCTAGAGCTTGTGAATTTGACTCGTCTCATGCCATTTCTAATGGACTTTTAAGATGGTTTTCCCATCTCAGGTTTGCCATCAGATTCTTTCCTACTGAGAAATACGAGGCAAGCCTGTTATCCCAGTACTACCCCCCACGCCATTGTTGTGCGGGGCTAAGCACCAAGCCGGACTCTCCAGCACATTAAAACTCTCCAGCCCATGTTAAAAGACACACTGTGACTCCTCCTAAGACTTCCTTGCAGTGAAGTGTGGAACCAGTACACAGGGCACCCCGGCCCATGCTCCCCCACCTTGGCCATCCCCTTGATTTTACACACAGAGAGCAGTTTTATAGGACTCTAAACAATACATGGCATTGGCCCCTCTGCTGCAAGCCCTTAAATTTAGTGCAGAGTTAAAATCTCCATGAGTTTATGGTTTATTAGAAAAGAGACAGGCTGTATAGCTGGGAACCCAGCTGAGCCCACCACTGGAGCATTGCTGGGCCTGAACAACCCCAGAGGAATCCCAAATGCACCAGAACTGGAAGGTGATGTGAGGGTCTTGGGAGCAATAGGAAACTCATGGAGAAGGACTTAAATAGGGCACAGCAGCCAGGCCAGAGTGGAGAAAACCTCTGGAATCACAGCCCAAATGGCAGAGCGGACAGCAGAAGGATGTTTTGCACTGAGACATGTTGGGTGTTGGAGTCTAGTATGAGAAGAACAGAGGGAGGGAGGAGAGGTGGGGAAGGGGCTTTGGTCAGGCTTCCTTCAAGGAGCTCTTCCTCTCTCTGGCTTGTGGGGACCTAGGATTGAGACCCTCCTCTCCTGCCTCAGGAAGTCCAGGGTGGCAGGTTGAGCAGGCCTGACAGTGAACATGTCTTAAGGCAGAAAGAGGCACACCCAGCAACCCCAAGCTCTGAGAGCTGACAAAGGGTCTTTTAGGACATGCACACCCCACCCCACCCCCACCCCCGCAATTTCAAGACTCTCTTAAAATGTTTACTGTGCCAGGCACTATTTTGAAGTCTTCACAAATAGTCAATATCTTAACCAAGGCAAAAGGCCCCTCTGAGTCCCCCCAAAAGGGGGTCCTCCAGCTGCTGCTCTGATAGCCCCATGAGCACCTTCTCAGAGGGCAGCTTTGCTTGAATAGCTCTATGGGAGGCAAAGTCTGTCTGGCTGTCTGGAGCCTCTTCATCTTGGTCCCATTTCTAAAACCATCCAGAACAAATAGGTTCCTTTTTCACATGTGATTTCGTTCTTTCCTAGTGCCTTCCCCTAGAGAGAGCCTGCTTGTGACAAAAGTTGCCTGGCTTAGGAGTCCTGACAAAAGGCTTGGCCCCAAAGTCTGCCCTAGGCCTTTCCCAAAAGATGTTTGGTTATTAGCGCACTAGTCATTGAATAGCTGACCTTTTCCTAAAGATTGGCTGCGCAAGCAACACTGCAGGTAGTGTCTACCCTTTAACCTTGGCAATTACTAAGATAACGATTGACCCCAAGACTTGCAGCAGGAGGCCAAGAGGGCATCTTCCAGCCCTTCTCAGTTTATTCCCAGAGCCGCTTTGGGCATTAAGGGGCCCTTCTGTGCAGACACATACAAACTGAGCTGCAAGATCCCTCAGTCCATCCCCTGGGCTGTCACACCTTGGGCAACGCCACTGCAACCTCCAAGGAGCAGCTTGCTCTGCTCTGGCATTGGTGGTAAACTGTGTCCCACCAGGTGCTGGTGGAAATGGGTAGAGGAGGGCACCAATTGCCCGCCAGCTCCTAGGGAAAGAGTAAAGTGACGCATGATCACTGACCTCACCCCACAGCACTAGAGGGTAGAGGCAGGTAGTAACACAGGTTCTTGTCCTTCACATTGTACCTGCTTGTATTACCTGCTTATGCAAATCACCCCAAAAACTAGCAGTTTAGCAATGTATTAGTTTCCTAGGGTTGCTGTGACAGAGTACCCTAAACTTGGTAGCCTAGGAAAACAAGATTTTTTTTTTGGGGGGGGGGGGTTTGGTCTCGCTGTTCTAGAAGCCAATAGTCTGAGATCAAGACTTGGCAGAGTTCATTCCTTTTGAGGGAAAAGTCTGTTCCATAGTTCTTTCCTAGGTCCTGGTGGTTTGCTGGCAATTATTCTGCCTTCATCTTCATGTGGCATTCTTCCTGAGGGTCTGTGTCCAAATTTCCCCTTCTTATAATGATACCAGTTTTTGAAGTAGAATTCTACCCCCCTCCAGTGTGATCTCATTCTAAAGTAGCTATCTGCAACAATCCAGTTTCTAAATGCTGTCACATTCTGGTGTATACTGGGAGGCAGGAATTTGACTTCAACATATGAATTTTTGAGTGATAAATTTAAACCCATAAAAGACAATAAGAACTGTTATTTCACAAGTGGTTCTGCCTCAAGGTCTTCATTAGATTTCAGTCAACATGTTTTCAAAGCTGCAGTCACCTGAAGGCTTGAGTGAGCCCAGAGAATTTACTGGTGCTTACTCACCTGTTGGCTGTAAAAGAGGCCTCAGTTCCTTACCCTTTGGGCCACTTCCATGGCTCCTTGAGTGTCTCATGACATAGTAGATGGCCTCTTATGTGATGAGAATCAGGGAAGAAGCTGTCCTTTTCATGACCTAGTAATTATGTTCCATTCATTAGAACCAAGTTACTTATGCTGCCTCCCATTCAAAGGGCAGTCTATTGGGCTTTATATTTTGAAGGGACACGTGTCAAAGAATTTGTGACATATGTTGGACGTATCATTCTGTGTGTTTCCCCACCACAACCCTCTCACCACTGCCTGAGTTGCCCCACAGGCTGGACTTTGCAGTCTTTATGTCTCCTACACACAGAAAATGGCCCGTGTGGAGCAGTCCTCGGGAGAGAACTTCCTGGTGAGGACTTCCTTCCCATACCCAGGCCAGGCCAGCACTCTCCCTGAGATGGAATTTGTCAGGACCAAGCCTGGTTTAAGTCGTAGTGGTTGAGAACTCAAACTCTGGAGCCAAGGGAGCTTTAGATTCAAGTCCCAGTTCCTCCACTTCACAGTGGGGCAGTCTCACAGGTTGCTTAACTTCACTCGGCATCAGTTTCTTCCCTCTGAAGTGGGACTAGTAACAGAATCTGGGATTGTGAGTACTCCGCTCTTGTGTCCCATCTGAGACCGTCTTCCAGCAGTAAGCTCAACGCTCAAACTGCTTTTCATTAAAAGTTGCCCACCTGGTTGGCAGTGAGGTTACTTCTGCTCCTGCCTTAGGAGCTCAGAGTTTACTCTTCTCTGACAAACCACCTTTCACATCATATCTGCCTGCCCACCCTGTGCTGAGCCAGCGTCATCTGGTTAGACTGCACAGAGCTATTGGGTACATGTGTTTAAGATGAACTGAAGTCATTAGATGTATTAAAGTGTTTAAATTATTGTAGATCAAGGTCACCGCCATATGCCAGTGAGGGCAGATTCAGAGAGTTGTAGTTAGACCTATTACAACTGGCTTTAAGTCTCCTAGACGTCCTAGACATTACTTGTCAATCCAGTCATCTGGATCCTTTTCTGGACTTATTCTTTGAACTATTCAATCCTTTTCTAAATTTACATTTGTTATCCCCTCAGCTGAATGCCAGATTTTCCCCCCTCGGCTCCATTGGATCTTTGGAAAGTGAAACCTGCTTTAATCTGGACAGGGGAGTCTTTTAGTTGCAGACAAACCATTTTGCTCAAAGTCCCATGAACTCCTTGCTTACCTGAATCTCAGGGTTCTGCCTAAACTTGTCTTCTCTATTTTGGCTCTTTATCACCCATGAAATTCAAGACATGTGATGTCTTGCCTGGACCCTCTTTCCTCAGCATATCTTCATCCTGTTGGGTGACAGATCCTCTCACAAAATTAACCTTTGCTGATTTGACCATTCCATTTTCTTTCTGACTGGAGGTCTGAGGCCACCCCAGAAAGTCTCCTTGGGCTCATACCCAGTCACTGATCATATAACCACAGTCCGTGGCATCTAAGCAATGGTGACTCACCTCCACACCTTTTCTCTTTCCCCTTCTGACTTTTGTCCTACTCTTCTCCTCTCCCACCATCTCTCTGCTGCCTCCCTTCAGCTCACTTGTTTGTCTCTTTCTCCCTCCTCACCTTCTCAGTGCCTTCCCTCCGCTGATCCTACATCTCCCTTCATTAAATACCCTCAAGTGTATCTTTTCCAGACTGACCCTCTGGTTCACACAAATTTTAGTCTAGAAATTTTATAAAAGCATAATATTAAAAAGTCACATCTCAGGCTACTTCAACCACCCCAAACTATTCCCAATCCCCTGAAGGTCACATTGATTCTTTGTGCTCAGGGCTTGCAACTGCTGGCAAGCCACATGCCCACACAACACATACATATATGCCTGCATACACATCCACACTTGCACTCACTTGGTGTGTTTGGTGTGTCCTTAGTGCTTGGTGCTCACCTGTTTATATGATGATCCTCCTTGGAAATAGCAACTTGGTCAACATTTGTCCTTGTGTTCTTAGAACCTGGACTGAAGACTGGCGAACACTAGCTTCTCCATTGGGGTTGGTTGCCTGAGCAAGTGGGTGGATAAATAAAATAATTTGTCACACAGTGTAAAAGAGATGATAGTGAAGAGAAGCTGGCTGCCCCTTAGCTGGCCCCGGCATATCGGAGCCATCCATGTGTGACTATGGTGAGTTCTTCCAGCCTTTCATGAAGTATCATCTCTGAGAATGAGAGTGCTCTGAAAAAATTTATGAGACATCTGCTCAGTTCATCTTGTACTGGACTTCCTTGATATCATGTTTTAATTTACAGTTCCCAAAGACTTTTCTAAGATTTCTTTCCAAATAATAAAAAAAGAGGTGATACTTGTGTTAGGTTCATTTGGAGAACAGTTCTATCACTAATTTGATGTCAAGATAATGACAAATCCACATGTGGATAATTTTTGGGCCATAAATATGTTTGTATTTCAAGATGTAAATTTGGTTCTGATGTTTATTTCTTCCCGGAGGCGCTTTGGTTTCCTGGTTCAGGTTGGTGTCCGGTTGTTTCAGTGCCTTTGCAATGTTCTCTCTCTGATTTTCAGGTTGACTTTGATCAACTTCAGGATAATTTATGTCAGATGGAGAGAAGATGCAAAGCTTCATGGGATCACCTCAAGGCAATTGCAAAACATGAAATGAAACCAGTTTTAAAACAACGAATGTCGGAGTTCCTGAAAGACTGTGCAGAACGAATTATCATCTTAAAGATTGTGCATAGAAGAATAATTAACAGGTAAGTGGGTGGAGGAACTCATAGAAACATCCATTCAATGGCATATTGAAAATACTTTGTACTTGAAGGTTATGGGACATAAGTCGTTCTGTAAATTTGGGGTGCATGGTAAGTACACCTTTGATGCACAAGCTTCATTTTTCTTACACATATGACAGTGATACAATGCCATTGACTCTAGAGATTGGAAGGAATCTCAGAGAAGATGTCATCCAAAGATCCTACTTAGTCAGGAATTGCATCTGACAAGTTGAGCCTTGAGTCTCTAGTTTGCTCCTGAAGGGAGCTACAGGGTGCTATTCCTTGAAGGCAGCTCAGCTTGTTAGAAATGTTCCTCCTTTATATCATCTGTAGTTTGTCCTCTGAGGTCTCTCGCTCACTGTGTCTCTGACAGTGGCTCTGTGCAGCACCCTGCCGGGATGAGGCCGAGGCCCCACCCCAGGTGCTGTATATTGCACCAACGTCCTCAGAGCCACAGAATGTGGGAGACACAGCAGTGATGTATCAGACCCACTTGCTAACAGCTGTGAGCCTGTATGTAAACCTGAGGAAAGTGGGACTATCCAGGGCTCTTTCACCTGTAAGTGGCGGCAACTCTGGGACTGGAACCTTGGCTCTTCCAGCTTCCCAAGCAAGGAAATTTCCCCCCCATCCATAGCTTTCTTTTCCTTTGCTAGTCACAGATCATGGCTTTAGGTCCCCCATTCTGGCCTCTAGTGTCTGAGTGCTCAGTCCTGGGCTGTTAGCTTGGTGAGCACATGTGCAGAACTGTAGGCTGTGGTCTACCTGGAGTAGGTGGTCTGATGACAGCCCCTCTAAAACAGGTCTCCCTGCAGTTCTGTTCAGGTCGCCTTCCCAGCGACCTCAGACCGAGGGGGAGCCATCTCAGCCCTGGGCTGTTCCCAGAGTTCTGCTGCTCCAGCAGTTCTCAGTCCTGTGCTTAGTACAGTTATCAAAGGTGTGGTATTTTATTTATCCCTGTACATTTCTTATTTTTCATTATTTCCTTCTCTCTTCCCTTCCCCTTCTTCCTTTCATTTTCTCTCCTTCCTTTGCCTTTTCTGAACCCAGACAAACTTTTTAGGAACCTAATTTTGGGTGTGTGTGTGTGTGTGTGTGTGCGCACGCGCACGCACGCACGTGTGCGCGTGTGCCTTTCTCCCCTTCTATAATTTCCTGCTTTTGGTAACTGTATCTCCTGGGTCGTGACCCAGATTGTTGAGAAGTGAGTGGTCTTTAGAGGAATAAAGAACAGACTCTTCCCTCTAAGTTGACAACTATCCATTCATTAGCACTTTTGGATTTTAATTGCTTGACCTAAACCCGCCTCCCTGTGCTTCATCTAGACCTCACAGCTGCCCTCTGGGTAAGAAGATCTTCTCAGAGATTTTGTCAAATTTCTTGTTGAAACTAAAGTACACTGTGCTCTCAACATGGTTAAAGAGGGAAGGCAGGGAATGTGAACTGCTTTGGCCCTTCATGCTTTGTGTGATACAAGCGATTTCCAACTTCAAAATCTACTCAAATAAACAAATAGTTTCCATTTGAAATGTCTTGAAACTGGAGCAGTTTTACAAAAGTCTTGTAAAGCTATTATGCCTGCACAGTTACCACTTTATCCCAGACAGATAAAAATTCGTTTTGCGGATACCTCTGTTCCTTAGGGTATAATGTGCACAGTATGTATGCATTCTCCTTGGTAAACTGGTCACCTGAATGACGGTTGCTCTTGGTGACCTGAATCCCAGCTTACACTCCCTGTTGGCCACCCAACTGGGGATGACCACAGTGAACCAAAAATTCACTGATGTCATGGTGGGTAGTAAAAGGGGCATGGCACAGAGGCGGGGGAGCTCCAGGTAGTGGCCAAGCCAAAGTATCTAAACCATACAACCCTGGGTTCCAGTGCAGTCATGAGCCCCATATGTAGAACTTATTAAAGCAGGATTATCTCTTGAAAGGGACATGAGGGAGTCAGAGTCCCAGGGATTATGTGTTGTTTTTCCCTCCATTACTACCAAGATTCCCAGAAGCCTAGGACTGCTGAGATCTAACTTGTTTCCATTTCACAGTGAGAGATGAGATGAGACCCAGAAAGGAGAAAAACTTTAGTTTAGAATTATTCACTAGATGACAGGTGAATGGCCTCTCAGATAAACCTAAATATAAGACTTCAAATCAGAAAGCTGCAAATAAGTAAACCTTCATCTTTTTTTTCATCCCATGCAACTGTGTAATCAGGGATCCACTTAACAGGCCTTTTTTTTTTTTTTTTTAAAGCAGCAGTGGTTAAACCGATGTTGCTCCATCACTCTTGGAGTGTAAGATCACAATCTTCCACAGTTGGCAAGTGGCATGTTGATTCTTATACCCCCAGGCCTCCACAGCAGCTGAACTGTTTTATGCTCCCACCAGTTTCTACATCCTCAGCAGCACTTGTTATTGTCTGTCTTTATTTTAGCCATCTTTGTGAGTGTGAAGTAGTATCTCAATGGGCTTTGACTTGCGGTCCTCTAATGGCTAACGCTGTTGAGCATCTTTTCCTGTGCTTATTGCTAATCTGCATTTTTTTGAGAAGTATCTCATTAAATTCTTTGTCTATTTTCACCTTTCGAACTTGTGCTGTAATGGCTGCTGATAGCTTCATAGTGCTGAGACTTGACCCCTTGTGCCACCAGGGAGGCCCCCAAAAGATTTTCATTTTGATGAAGTTTCAATTTATTTGTGTTTTCTTTGGTTGCTTATGCTTTTTTTGCTATACCTAAGAAATTATTGCCTAATCCAAAGTCACGAACATTTATACATTATGTGTTCTCTTGGGAGTTTTAGCTTGCATGTTTGACTTTAAACAGCATTTTTTAGTCCCCTTTAAACACATGTTATTATGCTTCACTTTATTCTTCTTCACAGAAAGAATAAGTCAATATCCCTCATTTGGGAAACAACCTGGCCTCTATTCAAACTATACAAATTAGAGTAAACAGAACCAAAAGTTTTTGTCTACAAATAGTGGCATTATTTACATAATATTGTTAATTCTTCGTAAAAATTTCCCAGTCTCCTAGTAACTTTTTTTCATTATCTGACAACTTAAACTCAGAAATTTGTTTACTTATTTCATTTATTTAAAAAAATTAAGTGGAACCAAATAAAGTTTAATTTATAAATTAAATAGCTAGAAAGGATTGAGAAAGAAATCTACTTTATATAGCTTCTTTGGTGTGTACTAATTAAGATTATGATAGTCAAGAAAATATATTTTCTCAGTGAAGGCTCTGTAAGTATCTTTGCAATTACTTTTATGAACCATCCTTTAACATGATGTAACACATTTATGTCTATTTAAATATTCACTAGAGCAGGTTCCCATGCAATTGCTAAGCAACATTTCTTTATTCCTTATTTAGTTCTTATAGAATCTAGAAACTGCGATATTTTCCTGGCAATAAGACTTTCTCATTTTTCTTACAAAACTTTTATATGTCCATTTTAGAAAGACATTAAAAGACAGATAGACAAAAAAGAATCAGCAATAAATCTGAAATTTTACCACACAGCTATAACCTCCATCAATGAGAAAGTGACTTGAATTTGACTACTGCTTGCATATTCACTTAAGACTCTTCAATCTCAAAGCTCAGAATGAAGAACAATATTGTTGACTGATTGGTTTCTTTCAGTTTTTTAATTATTAAATTTGTTATTTTTATGAAGATAACATTGTTTTATAATGTTACAAATTCAGAAATAAAAGCTCTCCTATCTCTTCAGGTGTTTATTACCTAACATACCACCAAGGCACTGTAGTCCTCAGAGTCCAGGTTTTCTTCATAAAATCTGCACTTTCTTATTTTCATTCAGTTTTATGATAAGCCTATTTTTATCGTGATAAAAATGATAAGCCAGTATTTCCAGACCTATTTTTCTTGATAGTTGATTTTTATTCTTTAAAACTGAAGCTGTTGTACTGTTGTTTTTCATTGCAGGTTCCATTCCTTTTTGCTCTTTATGGGCCACCCACCATATGCAATTCGGGAAGTGAACATAAACAAATTCTGCAGGATCATTAGTGAATTTGCACTGGAGTATCGCACCACCAGGGAAAGGGTTTTGCAGCAGAAGCAGAAACGGGCCAACCACAGAGAGAGAAATAAGACCAGAGGGAAGATGATCACCGATGTAAGTGTCATAAGATCAATCTCTCTTTGTCCTTTATTTTGAGAGCAACCATAAGCCATAAGCCCTCCCCCACAGTTTGAGGATTGTGCTTTTTTTCCAAGTGAAAAAAAGTTTCCTCTTTCAAAAAGTGCCTACATTTCTGTGAAAATCTGTTTAATAATGAACTAGGAAGTGGGACATATAAAATCAAGGATGTGTGGCTGGTGGAAGAACTTGTGATCTATGTCGGTGTATTGTATGATGCTGAAGACACCGAACGCTTGATTCCATTTTCAACCTCTCTGATGTGGCGGAAATTGGGAGAGAGGAAGAAATGTATAAAATAGTGCCATTTAGTATAGACAACAAATTATTAATTTGGAAATTGGCTTAGGATTTGAATCATCATAACAATGCTGTGTGACCTTTCAGTTGACACAGAGACCATCCTTCTAGGCTTTTAGATAAAGAAATAATTGATGTGATTGCTCAAAGTCATAACAGGATGGGCTCTGGCAATTCCTTGAGTCACAGAATATCAAGATGGACAGAGGTCCCAGAGGACAGTGAGTCAGCAGTAGTGCCCTATGGTCCCTCGGGGGTCCGTGCTCACTTGCAAGCCTCTACTTCTCCTGGGTGCTTCTCCCATCTCTCCATCAGCTCTGAGCCCACCTGGGCTTCAGGTGCAGTGGGCATTCGGATGGGAGATGCTTCTTAAGTGGAGGGTGAAGGAATGTGTGAAAATGCCAGAGACAAAGACACACCATTGCAGGTGCCTCTTTCTGATGTGCCTTCATGAAAGGCACATCATATCCTTTCTGTATATGGATGTTTGAGAAGTGTATTGGCTCTCAGTGACACAGATAATGTACTAAGTAGAGGATTAAGACACAGGGAATGCCATCATCCTCTGAGGGTCATAAGCCTCGAGTGGATTCAAGTCAGGGAGATTTCATTGGAGAAGAATAAAGTCCATTAAGAAGACCTCAGCGTGACGCCTTCTCTGCCCAGGTGGGTTCCATATTGTAGGAGAAACAGAGTCCCGACTGCTATCATATTTCCCTGGGGTTGGCCTTCATGGAGACTGGATGCATTATCTTATAAATTGTATTGTAATTTTAAGGCAATCATGGGAACAAACCAGAAGCCTAGCCCCTCCCCATTCACTCCACTTAGACCCTTCTTTGGAATTTCCAGGATCCTTAAGGGGTGATCAGCTCACCCTTCTGCAGCAGGGGCCTTTTCTACAGCCTCCTGGCAGTTCAAAGGCCAGTGTCCTCTGCTGAGTCTTGCATCTCCTCTCCTGAAGTTTGAGATCCTCCAGGAGGGCCACTCAGAAAGCCAACTCAATCCACTTGAGTGACTGTGGCCCACATTTTATTCCAAAATGTTATTTTTAAATTTTTTAAAGGGGATTGCTTATTTTTGTGGAAATGAGACACATTGGAGGGTGAAGAATACAAGCCCAATGTGCTTATAATTATAAAACACATCAAAATTTCTTGCCAAATTCTTGAGATTTTTTTTTCAGATCCCACTAATTTTTAAATTCTGTCCTCTGAAAACATTCAGCTTTCCTATTTATAAACATGGATAAATGTGTCTAGAGTTTGATTCAAAAGTATTTAAATCCCCATTAAATTCTGGACAGTACAGGCTTTTGGGTTCATCCTCATCCTCTAAAGAGAGTCCTGCTTTTAGTGGGTAAAGTGACATAATTCATGTAGGAAGATTGCCATCTGCTGGACGAACAGACTATGGTCACTTAAGTCAGTACAACTTCAAATTTCCCCAAATCTCAAACTTCCATTGTACGCCCAGCACTGCACGGAGCATTTGTAGCCCCAGGATGTCATGATCTACTTAAAAAACAACATACACACAACTTAAGCCACTGGGCACAAAACTAGGCAATAGATTACATTAGCGCTGGAAGCAGCTTCTAGAGAAAAAAAATGTATGTTTTTAATTTTCATGTGGAGAAAAATGAAGATGGATGTGGTAGCAATTAAAACAGAGATGATTTTAGGAAAAAAAATTGTTTTCTAAGACAGAAATCTGAGTAGTTCGGAAGAGTTCATATTTAGGAGCAGCCTCCTACCTGCTGGGTTTGCTCCTCCCTCCCCCCTTGGTTTGCCTCTGAATATGCACAAGGTCTCCTTTCTTGTAACAGGAGACCCCCAGGGAGAAGTCAGTGAGAAGCCAAGTAATTTCTGATCCTTATATCATAAACTGGCTCTAGACTGATGACATAGACCAGGCAGCACAGGTGACGGGGCCCTTCCTGTTGTCCTCAGACAGGGAATCCTGTGAGAACTCAAGCTGCCAGTCAATCCCTGGGCTCTACCCGAAGACTGTAGTAGTCCCAGCTGAGGCCTTTTCTCTCTCTCTGAACTACTCACTTCCTCTTCTAGAAAAAGGAAATAAATGTTACCTTGGGGGGCATTGAGAGGAATGGAGATTCTATATGTAGCACTTTGCACAGGTGCTAATTGCTGAAAAAATGCCAACTCTTCTGGTTAAAGAAATAAGCTGGGGCCTCCCCGGTGGCGCAGTGGTTAAGCACTGCGCTGTGGAGCTGTTGGCAGCGGCGACGTGAGTTCGACACCCAGCCGGGGAGAATCCCACATGGCGCGGCAGATCTCTCCTGCCTCGCCCGCTGCTCCCCTCAGCAGTGTATTTCTGATCTGCCTGTTCTGCTCCCCGCCCTGTCTCTGGTGAACCCTCTTGCCGCCCCACGCCTCTGGCCTGTATCCCAACTTGTATGTATAAATAAAAAATAAATCTTAAAAAAAAAAAAGAAATAAGCTCAAAGATTTAGAAAAAAGAGAGCAGGACTGTCATCTCGTGTCTTGATGCTTTCTGACAGGAACATCATGAACTAGAAGCATTTGGTCATTTCAGCTCCCAAAAGTTTAGTCAGTTCTCAAAAACCTGTGTCTGATTTGCTGGCCTGCCTGGTAACCTCAGTGGAAGCACGTAAATTGAGGGTGTGTTTAATTTAAAATCAAGAGGTTGACATGACTGTCACCCTCCATTTATTTTTAGAAAAGGGATATTTTAGTCAAAGTTACTTCAAGAAATTTATCTGGCAATAATTTAAAGTATGCATGTCAGCTCAGACAGCTGCCATGAGGTAAGATTTTAAAGGAAACCTACTTTTATGTTTTTGAGGAGGCAGTAATAGGCACATTTTTCTTGGTCAGTTACACTTGTCCTGTCTGGTCTGTGTGTAGAAAGACCTATGAGGCCCAGACCTGGCAGCCTGGGCAGGGAAGGACCAGCACTCAGGATGAGGGTGGGGACGACAGGTGACAGGCAGAACCAGGCAGATGGAGACTGGTCTACTTCCTGAGGCCCAGGTGATGGCAGGTGGTGTTGGATTCTACAGACAAGGGTAGGGCACAGAGCTGCGAGTGGGACTGTGGTGGTCATGGGACCAGCTGGTCGACAGCATTATGGGCAACCTCAGGAGATTGGCATGGAGCTCCCATGAGTCCCTCCTGACTGATCAGGACTGGTCCTGGGGCCCACAAGGGAATGCCCAGATGAGGGTACGAGGGTATGCAGGCAGGGCCTGCAAGTGTATATCCCAGTTATGGTCGCCAAATTCTTTATTTGCACTTTGACGTGACATTGAGATGATTTCATCTGTCCTGACTTTGTGCCTTCTAAGAATCCCTTCTGTCTTTTCCATCCTGTCCTGTCCTCTCTGGTAGAGTGATGAAGAGGAGGAAGTTGAGGTATGACTATTTATAAACATTAAAAAAAGTCACATTTGATCCTCCCAGGCATGCTTAGAATCTAACTAACAAGCAGCATGAAGTGTCAGCACCATTCAGTGCCTTAAACCATGCATGGATATTTTCTGGTTGGTTTCTGTGTGATCACTAACCTCCCTACCCAAGTTCTCATCATGCTGGGTGTGCCAGGGACTAAAGGGCTGAGTGCATTTTCCAAGCTGACCCTGAATCCAGGCCCTGTCAACAGTGGCAGGATCAAATGGAAAAAAAGACAGAGGATTTTCCTTCTAGCCTCCATTTGAATCTTCTGGCAACTTAGGTATGACAACTGGATTCTAGAATAACCACATATAGAGCCCTAAAGCCAAAGAGGAAGTAGGCAATGACTAAGCTAGAGCTATGACCACCAGATATAGGTAGCCTGACTTGTGCTCATTTTTTCGACTGGCCTCTGTCGGATCTATTGGTATGGGTGTATGTTGATGAGGTGGGATGGCAGGACTCTTCCTTCTGACCCCAGTGTAGGTGCTAGACCAAGGCCAAGTCAAGGTTGAATGGTCTTAAATGAGGAGGGACTGAAGCAGGTGGTGTTTTGGCCTCTGTCACCAGGCCCAGGGACACTGGATGAAAACAGGAAGCCAAGACCCAATGGCTGCTCTTTGCGAATGTTAATCTGATGGACTTTTTATTTTTCATCCAGATGTTTGGCATTGTATGCATATGGCCTGATGTTCTAGCATTGCGCTTGTAAAACATCTCTTCCCTCTTTGTCCAGCTAGCATTGGAGAACATCCTCATGTGCCTGTAATGCTTATTAAAACAACTAAACTTTTGACACAACCAGAAGTAGTAAGCGTTGCCAACCTCAGTTTTAGCGGGAATTTCTGTGTCTTGCTCTGATCTGAGCCCTGAAACTATCCGCCTTGGGATCCTTGGCAAGTCATTTCATCTTGGAGGGCTTAGTTTCCTTCTCTATCAGCATAGCACTAGATTTGGAAAATTCATCTCCAGTTCTTAATGTTGGGTGAATCTGTGCCCAAATTCCACTTCCTAAAAAAATTGTCTTAAAATTCTACCATTATAAGTGATCTATAAAAAAAATGTAACTGCTTTTTGACACTGAAAAAAATAATAAAGCTAATTTTCATTACACTTGATAAACAGGGCACAGTTCATCCTCATTTAGGGAGTTTTGGTGTGAAACAGATTTGGTACCTGAGTTCTTCCCAGCCTCAAGGACAGTTACCCTCAGCAGCCCCTAGACCCTCACCCCCAAATACCTCCATAGGGATCACATTACTGGGGATGGGTGTGGGCCTTCTGGACCTAGACTTTTCTTTCTGACAAGAGAACTGCCTGTCCACACAGATACTCTGTCCTTAGTTCATTGACGTCTCAGGGACTGCCTTGACGAATGCGCACAAACAAGACATAGACAAGGGGGTTGCCTTAACTGAACGTTCTAGAAGCTTAAGTTGGCTTTTGGGGAGTTGCCTCACATCCTAACTGCTTTGTCTTGCAGTCCGGCAAGTTCTCTGGCAGTTCTCCGGCGCCCCCCAGCCAGCCACAGGGCCTGAGCTACGCTGAAGACGCCGCTGAGCACGAGAACATGAAGGCTGTGCTGAAAACCTCTTCGCCTGCAGTGGAGGACACCACCCCGGTGCTGGGCGTGCGCATGCGCAGCCGAGCCAGCCGAGGTAAGGGCTGGGGCTGCCTTTCTCCTTGCTTCTGGGTGATTGGTTGCTACCCTGGTCTCTAATACTTTATCCCCTCAACCTCAGCGCATTATATATAAATATCTTGTCAGCACCTGGAAAACTGTGAGCCAAATGGCCCCTTGAGATCTGTTAAAAGACATGGTATGGTTTTCTTGATATGTGGCTCAGTGGTTCTGGGGAGAGAAACATACATGACCAGGAGAATGGGCATAAATGGTAAACAGGCAGCAAGGTCAGTAACCCACAGGAGAAGGGGTGACTGAAAAAAAAAAACACAACAATTAAGAATGAGGTCAAGTGGGGGTGTCACCCTCACAAAGCTCAGATTGATAATCCTGGACTTGTGACAAGCTGGTCCTTTTAAGTGTTCCCTGATCCCACACAGTGCAAGCGGATTCCTAGGGAAGTAAAGTATCAGTCAGGCTCAGTGGGAAGACAGATGATGCCCTCATTTCTGACCCAGTGTTCTGAAAACATATTATGAGCAATACAATTGATTTAGGTTTGGCTGTTTTGAGAAGGGTACTTTGGCAATACAAAGTGAGACACAGAATGACAAATCAATAGGGAAAGGGGAAAACAAGAAATTGCTGGGAAAACACAATTGCAGTATTGATCGCTCCCCTCTCAGGAGGACCATAGTCCCGAGGCTGCAGTCCCTCCAGAAAGCGAAGCGCCCCGCAGCCACTAGACTCTAATGAGACTACCTGGGTCTTCCTGAGAATGCAGAAAAATTCGGTAGCAATTTCAAATATTCACTTCTGAGAAGAATCAATTTTTAAAGGATTTTACGATGCTGAAATAACTAGTCTTCTTGTAGAAACAGATCAATTTCCCTTGGGTAAAAACAGAAAAAGTGCAATGTACTCTTCCAGTGTGTGCCAGTGCTGTTGTTATGCCCACATTAATAAAACAAAAAAAAAAGTTTTTTAAAGATAACAATAAAAGACTTTGTCATTGGAAAATATTGTCTTCAAACATATGCAGGTGATGGAGCATTTAGAATCCTGGTACTCCTTTGGAGAAGTGTGAGTTATTTATGTATTTAATTCACTTGTGTGAATTTTATAGCAGAAGCTATGTCTAAATTATAGCACATTACATATTTACAGTAAAATTCCAACTACAAACGTGTCCGTGAACTAGACTGTGACTAACTATTCCCAACTATTCCCATCATTAAGCAAAACACCAAAAGTTTAAATAAATAGTATGGGAGGAGAACTAAAAATTTTAAGATATACATTAACAATTTTTTTCCCCTGTGGCCTGGGAAAAGCTGGCTATTCTTCAGCTGACTTAGAATGAGGGTCCTTGAGATACTTAGATATGGAGTTTGAGAACATTCACCTATAGGCTTTGTAAATTGCATGTTTATTACAACAGGAAGTGCAAGTAGGGAAATTCACAATTTTGAGTACACTGTGCATCTTACTTGTAAGAGCATATTCCCCATTTTATAGAAGAGATTTTAATAAGGAAATTGACCTTAAAGGCACAGTTCTTGATATATTAAAATAGTATTCATTCCTAGCTATTGATCATGTCTTGGGGATCAGGTTTCCATGGTGCTTTCACCTTGTGTAAAGGCAGAAGCTTTTATGCCAGACTTGGCATTGCACTCTCCCTCTTTACAGGGAGTTACTTATGAATGCGTTTTTCTGGTCAGAGAGCAGATAAATGTAGCAAAGAAAAAATTAAGTCACTTCTCGCTTTGGTAGTTGAAGAGGGCAATCTTATTATGATTTTTAAAGGCTAAGTGATACAAAGATAAACTACATGTTTCAAAATTCATTGGTTCTATTTAACTGAAGGAGGAGTTAGTTGGGGTTAGAAGGAAAAGTTAGTCTACCATGGACAGAGAGCTGAGTAGACAGCTGTCCCTGGACATTACTGGATGAACATCACTGCCTATCTGTCAGGTGTAGGGCAGCAGGCAATGTGGGAGTCTGCCTCTCATAATCATAGGATCTGACACAGGGAGACAGTCCATCTAAGGGTTGAAAATGAAGGGACTGTGAAATACAAGAGCTCTGCTGTGTTGTAGGGTAGTTTGGCCCAAGTACCTCAAGGCCAGGTTTGTGAGAAATAAGAAGCCAAGGTTAATGGTCAAAGCCTCAAGCCACAGGTCACACGGGTACCCCTGTGGTGGGGACAGTGAGCTCTGCCTCTGTCTGGGTCGAGCTCTGACCTGCTGTGATCCGTTGCCAATGGAGCTCAGCTGCTGAAGGAGCAGGGCTGCCCTTTTCTTTGGAGTTTTCCTTCGCTCTAAGTACACTGTGCTCTTTGGTTAATTCTTCAGGATCATCCAGTTCATGGACGATGGGAACCGATGACTCTCCTAACGTCACAGATGATGCGGCTGATGAGATCATGGACCGCATTGTCAAATCGGCCACCCAAGTGCCCAGCCAGCGAGTGGTGCCTCGGGAGAGGAAGCGCTCACGGGCCAACCGAAAATCTCGTAAGTGCCTTGGAGTTGGGTGGGGGCTCACCCCACGGGACCTGCCTCCAATTCTACATGATCCATGAAAGGTCGAGACTCAGAGGCCAGCTCCAGTGAATTGTTAGGGGTGCCTGAAGGGCCCATTTGTGCTTATCAACCAAAGGTTTCATGCTTGACGATCAAGATGGCCATTGTGGAATAGGGCAGTGGAATCTGTCCAGTGTACCTGCCATTTCCCACCACAAACTTTGACCCTAGGAAGGTCTAAAAGATGCTTATTTTGTTTTTTGGTGGGGTAATGATTATTTCATTGGTTAATAGGATGGCCATTCCTGTTGAAACATCTAGTAATAATTAGTTACCTCACAAAGAAAAAAGGATTTTTGTCCTTTGGGTTTTTGTTTGTTTGTTGAGGTAGTATTGGTTTACAGTGCTGTACATGATTTAGGGGTAGAAGTTCACACCTCCTCAGATAAATGTTGCCATACCAATCCCACCACCAAAGCACCCATAGTCCTCTACCATAGACCATTATGCCCCCTCCCCCTTTGCTTTCCACTCACTCCCGTCCCCCTCTAGTATTCTCAATTTTGCAGTTATAGTGCTAGGGTTTGTTCTGGTTTAGTTTTGTCTGTTCCTTTGTTTTCTTTCTTTGTATTCCATATATGAGTGAAATAATCTGGTATTTGTCTTCCTCCTTCTGATTGGTTTAGCATACTTTGCTTAGTTCTAATTCCATCCCTGTTGTCACAGGTGGCAAGATTTCATCTTTTAGTATAGCTGAGTAATATTTCATCATGGGTATATACTGTACCTTCTTTATCCACTCTTTATCCTGGGAGGCCTAGGGTGGGTTGCTTCTACAAGTTACTTGTCTGTGTTGGCAAAGTGTATGGGGTCCTGCCCTCTGGCCTGGAGAGAACCAGATTCTTAGAGAGAAACATAATGTCACTGGGAACAATAACACAGTCATAATTAATTTTCCTCTCCAATCTGGCCAGAGAAAGACTATGTCTGTTTTTGTGGTTGACATAAAATAATTTCCTGTGGTATCATTTCCATTCCAATCTTATGCAAAACAGTCGTATATTCTTATTTAGCCAAACACATTTTCTCCTGTGATGCAGTTACTGCAACAAATACAACACTGCATGAATGTGAGTGTTTATCTGTAACAAGTTTCATTTATTAGTAATGGTACCACCAACAGAAATTTGAGATGGGGGCAGTTAACTTTGATTTCAGTTATAAAGGGATGATAAACTCCAGTTTTTCATAAGAAGTTAAAGGAATAAGAACAAGCCAACTGGCAAAATCCCCTCGAAACAATGCTATATTTGATTTGATTGTTTAATGGTGGTAATGAGGCAAGTGGATAATGAGTAACCAACATATTTGGGTAGTAACTCATTTAACTAAAGACATTAACAATCCAACTATTGCAAAAAACAAACAAAATCCATCCCATAACTTAGAAATTAATGACCTGCAAGTCACTTGAGAATCCTCAGAGATAATGAAATGTCTGCTTTCATGTTTGATCCTAGTGATTAGGCCTCTCACACCCACTGTCCTGCCAAAGCCTGTAATCTGTGGCCAGTAGGGACACTCTGAGGGCATCTTAATCAGTTTACTGGTTGCTGTGGCTCAGTTCTGCTGCTTTTCCAGTGGGTTCCATCAGGGTCTCATTAACTAAAATGCTCCAAATTATCCACTTGATTTCTAGCCTGTGAAATGGCTGCACCAGTTCATCTCATTGCGCCCTCAGATTCTAGCTGATGCTCTCCAACTGACTGGTGGATGTGACCAAAACGGACCGTTCTCCAAGCTCTTGTTTTTTTGTTTTGTTTTGTTTCTTATTTTGGTTTCTCTTTCCATCCTATTGGGACAGGTATGTTGTGCCAGAGCTGTGTGTTCCCTTTGGCCTCCTGGGTGTTGGCCTTCCCTAGAAAACCCTGAAGCTGACCAGCATTAAAGTAGTCTTACCAATAATCAACCAAGTGCTTAGCTAGTTAAGAACTTAGGGATGGTCACACAAGAGCAGTTTCTCAGTGGGAAGAGCCAGGAGTCTGATTCCAGGGACTGCTGGAAAGGACTGCAGAGCTCTGCTTTGATTTCACGCCTTGACTGTCAGTCCCTCACACCAGGACGCCCCCCTCCTCCTGTCTCATGGAGCTTCAGCATTTGTAGCCAAGGGCATGGGCCACTGTGCATGTTGATATAATGTAGTGAAAGTTTTATTTCTTTTATAGAACATTGATACATGCTGTCTTTTAAGGAGAATTTCACGGAGAAAGAAAATTATCAAATTGAAAAAAATTCTTGACTCTCTTTCAGGAAACACAGCAGACATGTCTCCCCCAGTATTAGATCCAGCCCTGTATCTGATGAATACACTACTTAATTCAGTTCCTTTTCTTTTCCAAAGTGTTATTTGAAAATATCCAGAAAGTTTCCCACTAATTTTATTAAGAAATATATCTTTGCGTTTTATTTAATGGTTCTTCCTTATCTACTTGAACCAGTTTTATATTATTTTCCAGGGCAAGCTGATAGTGACAAACATTTCAAGTACTGTGCAGGCCCCTCCCTGAGTCCCAGTTGCTGTGTCTGGGCTGTGTCTAAGAAGTTGAGTTTAAATCAGCCAGATTGGAAACCTCAACTTATTTTTGTTGCAGGTTTAATTTTTTTTTTAATTTATTTTGAATGAATTTTAGGCTTAGACTTACAAAAAAAGTTACAAAAATAGCACAGAGTTGCCTTACACCTTTCCCAACTTCCCCTAATGTTTACACCTTGTGTGGCATAGGCTATTTACCAAAATTAGACATTAACAGTGGTACAATACTGTTAACTATATGCTTGATTCCATTTCAACAGTTTTTCCACTGATGTCCTCTTTCTACTCCACCATCCCACCCAGGACCCTACCTTGCCCTGAGTCATCCTGTCTCCTTAGTCCAGCTTGATCTGTGGAGGACATTTCATGACCTGACACTTTTGAAAAGTACTGATCAGTTAATTTGTAAAATGCCTATCAATATGGGAATCCTTGCTTTTACATGGAAAAAAAATATGGAAACAGTAAACATAACTCAGGTGGTTACATAATTGACATGAACCAAACCAATCCAAATTGAACAATCTGTAGATAGTCTAACACTGATGCACTAAGAACTATATACCTTAAAACAACAATTCCCTATGTTTAAGTCCAAAGAGTCATGACTGGACCTGCCATTTTGTTGCCACTTAGCAGACAGATCCCCCAAAGAACAAAGAGAATAGCCGAGGCGCCGATTACCTCCCAGCCATGAGATACGGGGCATCTAAGACATCTTGAAGTTCTGATAGTCTCTGCAGTTCTAGGCACACTGCTCTCAGTACACCTGGTAGGAAATCTCTGCAATCTTAGGGATGACCAAACAAACAAAAGAACTACTTACTTATTTCCAAATTGTTTGGTGATATGTGCCAAAAAAATAAATAAATAAATAAAAGGAAAGAAATCTTTCAGTGATTCAAGTTAAACAAGCACAAATGCACTCAGTCACAGGGAAGTAAAGTTGGTGGATTTCCCATTAGTGCGGAAGGTTGTCAGAACATGTCCTGCCAGCTTCAGCTGGACGCGACTGTTTGCAAGGTGGGCTGTGATTCAAATCCTTGGTTCAGATCCTTCTCTAACACTTACCGTGTGTGTTTAGGCTCCAAACTTGATCACTTATGGGAGATAATAACAGTACCTATCTTGTAGGGTTTCCACAAAGATTCAATGAAATGATTCAGTAAACACTCAATGGATGGAGGGTGTCATCACCATTATTCTCAGATTCCATTTCTCTTAGCCAAGAATCACCTGAGAGTGCTTTGTAGCATAAAAATTGTTTTCAATTTTAGGAGGGAGAATAAATGAGCAAAAGAACCCGTTTTTATCCAGACTCGCCAGACACCCCTGAGCTGTGGGTTGATAACAGAGGTGCCCTGCGTCAGACCCCACTTTTGTCAGGCAGCGTCGTGAGAGCTGTCACAAGTGCCTGGAGCCTCAAGTGGCTGCTGGTGCCAGCAAAGTGACCCACACCGTCTATGGAAGAGCAGGAGCAGACAGGGATAAATATTTCCACGGTCTGTTCTTTGTTAAGCAGCCTTAGGGAGGGAAGGCAGCCACATGGGACAGGCTGGGAGCAGCGAGGCTGTAGCCAGAGCATACAAGCAGGAAGCAGGAGCGGGGCGCAGGGAGTGGGGATGGGCCCAGAAGAGCCTTACAGCCTGTGGGTCAGCCCCCACCACCACCCTTATCCAGCACTTGAGAAACCCCTATTTGATGGAAGACTTGTTTCTGTTGTACAAGTGCCATATCCTGCCAGTCCATTGCTGGTTCCCTCGTTCTCATATCTTCCCAGCCCTTTTCCTTTTCTGAAAAGTTTCTGAGTGAGCGCCAACTCCCTGTCTCTGACAGGGTCTGTGGCCCTGAGCATTGATTCTCGTGCTGTGTGCCTGTAGGCCTCTGCCTCCCTCACTGCATCACTGGGTCAGGGTGGAGGTTCATGAAACATTTGCTGAATGAGCTGACAGGCAGACAGATGAGCAATTGGGCACCCAAAGGGACCGGTACATGCATGCCTTGAATGGGGGTGTAAAGCTGACTTCAGCTGATTACCTTCATTTCACACCTCTTTCAAATGTTACATGAGTTAACTTAGAATCTTTAGCAAAGGTAAGACTTACCTTCTTAAGGTCTTGGGGGTGAGGGGGGGATGGAGATAATATATTTCCAAGGGAATTTTTGTGAATTGTCATGAAGTACCACAGGAAGTAGGACACCAAAAATGGGTTAGATTTTTCTACAAGTACTTTTTAGGGATACATCTTGGCCAACAAAGAGACAGTAGCCTATACTGGCTTTTCCCCATAGCATAGACTGCAGAAGGGTTCAAGGAGAGTCCCAAAGGCTCTGGTGCATCACAACTGCTAGTAGCCCCCAAGGTTGAGGCACAGCCTCCTTGCAGACCAGCAGCAAGGCCAATTTGGCGCCATTAAGCTTTTGTTCTAATCTCTGAGCCAGTCCCAAATAGGCTGGCCCAATGCTCATGTCTATTAGGAGATGATCGCACATGCTATTAGGTATCTGGGTCCTTATTCAAATATTTACATGAACTAAACACTACAGTTAAAAGATTTAAGCAAGTGTGTGGATGGAAGTGTTACAGTGCATCTTTAAGTGCCCTCATGGGTAAGATGCCAACCACTTCATAGAGTCTTCTCTTGTCACATGGCCAAGCATGTGTACCTAAAGACACAAAAACTGGTTCACAGACACATGTCCATGCTACTCCTGTGGTTCATGAAACTGAAGATGTTCTGAGAGTTCAGTATTGACTTTCTCAGGCAGAATTTGGGATCTTGGAGAAGAGATCTTAGCAGTCCTTGTCAAGAATGAGAAATATTTTATCTTTGTTTCTGCCATTAAATTGCTTATCTTTAATGAACACTTGAAGGGGTGTTTAAAGGACATAAAAGTTTATTGCAAACTAGTATTTTTATTGCTGCCCCATAGAATGAATTCCATTACTTAGTTATCTGCAATCTGCCTCCAGCCAAGGGTCTGGAGCCAAACATTTTGTCTGGATGAGTTAGACACTCAGTCTGGAGCCTAAGAGGGCAGGGGTTGGGGAGGGCGGAGGCAGAACTAGTGCAGCAGTGGCTGCACATGATAGCTCTGGGCCCCAGAACTAGGCTTGGACCACAGTGGTAATGTGGGGGCTAGATCTGAGCGTACCTCTCTCCATAGATCTCTGTGTCTCTAAAAATCCATCCTTGATACTGTCAGTTTTCCATGCATATTTCAACTCTAAGTTCTGAACACACGGTAGTTTTTTTTTTTTAAGATTTGTTTATACATACAAGCTGGGGTACAAGCCAGAGGCGTGGGATGGCGAGAGGGTTCACCAGAGACAGACTGGGGAGCCGAACAGGCAGATCAGAAATACACTGCTGAGGGGAGCAACGGGCGAGGCAGGAGAGGTCTGCCGCACCATGTGGGATTCTCCCCGGCTGGGCGTCGAACTCACATCACGCACTGCCGACAGCTCCACAGCACAGTGCTCAACCGCTGCGCCACCAGGGAGACCCCACACAGTAGTTTTTTATAAAGCGTTCTTGACTGACTAGTTGATGGATTAGGTATTAGTGCTTATTCAAAGTGTTAACACCTGGGAGAGAAGTCATTACTTATAGGTCTTTCCCTTGTATGTTCTGCCATGGATATGGCTTTTTCAGATCCTGTGTCTGTAGGTTAAATGGGGCTCTATGTGAGTGCTGAGGTTCTGGGAAGAGAAACATACATGACCAGGAAAAATGGGCACGAACAGTAATCAGGCAGTGAGGGAGGCAGCCAGTGGGAGAGAGGATAAAAAAGCAGAATGGGGATGAGGTCACGAGAGAGTGCTACCCTTACAAAACTGACACTGACACTCAAGGTGGGGGCCCTGACCTCTGAAGGCCCCAGTGGATACAGGTCCCCTGGTCACAGAAGGGAGAGGGAGATAAGGGAGGTTGGGATTTGAAGACTCTGAGGGTGAGTCTTACTTTGTCCTCATTCTGATCAAGGGTCTGCGCTGATCATCTTAGGGGTTCTATATGATTTCTGATTCAGGGTGGTAGTGTAGCTCTGTAACAGCTTATCTGAAAATAGATCAAATGCCCCAAACTCTGTGTGACCTTACATACAGGGTAGGCCAAATATAATTTGTCAATTAAGGAAAAATATTACTAGCGAACCTTTCAAATTAAAGGACTTGTCTTGGAAAGAGCAGCTGCCTCCTCTTTCACCTTTATCCAGCCTTTATTTTGACACTAAAATTGATCAACACTAAACAATGGGAAAAACCCCTACTAGTGCCAACCTAAACACAAAGCAATTCTAAGTCGGTTAAATATGAGTGTTCCTCCATCTGCCAGTTGTAAGCCGCAGTGGGTGGGGTCATGGTCTTTCTGGAGCCTTGTGTGTTTCACAGAGAACATCCACCAAATCCACCCAGGAGTGGTTGACAGTTTGCTCCTTGGCATCCAGTCCTCAGGGACTCACTGGTTATTCTCTCCAGCAGCCCTTTGATGAGTAGATATGAAGCCACCCCCCACCCCCCCACTTGCAGGAGAATCATCCTGACAGCTCCCCTTGCTCTGGGTTCCGTGAACACCTCGCTCTGCGGGGCGGTGGGTTCTTTGGCGTGCCCCCCAGCATTGTTGCTCCTCCTGCAGATTTGTGGGGCTACCTTACCTGATTTGATATTATTGGACTCACATTATCCTGTGCTCTGTAATTACTTTTCCAGCTCTGATCCACTCCTTATCTTGGTTGGAGCTGAGCTTGCAGTCTACACTTTTTGCAGTTTATACCCATTTCTCAGAAACCCTTCAAGGGTGGGCCTCAGTTCCCTTCTCCCATCTTCACAAGGTTCCCTTATTCTCCCCCACCAGCCCCCGGGTTCTTGTTGCAGGGTGTGTCAACCATCTACAGGGCAGCCTCTTGCAGCCCCAAGATTTTTCCTGCCCTGGCAGATGATGGCCTGGGCACTTCGGGACAGGATGGGTAGAGTGTCTGTGAGTGTGGTGACCCCCCTAGGAGTCCTGGGGGAGGGTCTGGTGAGCTGACTGCTCTCTGCCTGGCTGCTAAAACCCCCCTCTCTTGTCATCCCTTTGACGGACCTGCAGTACGAAGGACCCTCAAGAGTGGCCTGACTCCAGAAGAAGCCAGAGCCCTGGGCCTGGTTGGCACCTCGGAGTTGCAGCTGTGACACCTGTGGGCGCCCTAAGAAGTGTGCCCGAGCAGAGAACAAGCTCCTGCTGGACAGAAGCGCTCCGGTGGGAGGCGAGGGGGATTTTCCACGAGCATCGGAACATTCTGAAAGGGAGCCCCCATCTCTAGGTGTCACCATGTGCTGGGCCACCCGCTGTGCACTGACATGGGGTCCCTTCACTTTCTTCATTGTGTCAGCAGTGCTCCTCATTTCCTTCACGCCTGGTCTCGTGTTCCCAGGCGTGACACCTTTTCTGTGCAAGCAACAGCCCTTTGGAAGAACAAATCGCTTCTGTCAGTTCTGATGGTCATGAGGCAATTTGACTAGATTCACTGACACCCAAGTGTCCAGGTGTAAACTCCAAAATGTACACAAGCAAGCACAGGTCGTTTACCGGTTGTGGATTTTAAATGAACTAAATGTTTATACAAATTCATAAGTGTACACCATGTTTCAAATACTAAATAAATAGAGTTTAATGTCGTAACTGGAAATGTCTATTCTTCGGGTGCAGGAACTTCAATAGCCACACGGCCTCACCTCCTCCCGAGTCAGCAAGTCTCCTCAGGTCCAGCAGAAGCATCGAGGACTTGGGACGCATTCGGGCACTTTGGGTTTTGTTGTTTGTGAAGAGAGTGAGTGACACTAACAATGTGCTTGTTTTAACTCCTGATTCATGAGGCCTAAAAGCCTTCGCAGGACATGCCAGCAGTCACTCCTGCCATCTTACTGTGTGACTTGCTTTGTTCCGTGGTGATGTGGAAGCAGCATCAGAGTAGCATTTTTGAACTATCCTGCAACTCACATATTTACCTCGTAGGCAAAAATGCATTTTTTTTCAATGAATTTGCTGAGTCACCAAATGGAAATTTATAGCTGTCTACAGAGAACCTCAGAATGACACACGTAGTACTTGGCCTAGGGTGGCCCGCCGGAAGTGCGCATGTCCAGAGCAGGCACTGCGGCCCTCTCGGCAACTGCAGAGCCACCCTGGTGGGGTGGTGCCCGAGCCCACCACAGACGCCTCCTGGCCCCCACCTCACATGGCTCCCACGAGATCCTCTGCCTCTGAAAGCAGGGACAGGTGAACTACTGCAGCAGGTACTTTGCTTTTTGAGGGGCAGGATCACTATGTCCACCTTTGCTTCACTTTCAAAACCTCTGTGGCTCTGCAGCCCTGAATCTGGGTGAGGCTGATTTATAGACTATACAGTCATGCAGTCTGAAGAACCACAGGCCATACGTTTACCCCAAAGGCCTCTGTGACTAGGCACCCCCTCTTCTGTATCCCTACTCACTGAGAGACCAGGAGCTCTTTCAAGCAGGCATGTGTCAGATATCGTGGAAAGTCTGGCACCTGTAAGAGTCAGATGACTTTATTGAAAAGGATACATAGGGTATTAATGTACATTTCCTTCTGGTTCTAAATAACTGTAATATTCTGCATGTGGGTTAGTAGTTTGGGAGCGCATTTGCCTGTTGCCCTGGTGTTGAATGCAGACATGGAGTATCTGTATCACTTGGATTGTGATGTGCAAACAAAAGCAAGATGTATTTTTATTGCACTGTTTAGTGAACAAATACTTTGATGCCCTTTCAGGGGCCCTTGCTGTTTTGTTGACAGTTACTGCTTCAAATAAAAGGTCACATTTGGAAGGAAGTGACTGAATCAATCTAATGTTAATTTAATTTTAGGGATTAAACTGAGAAGCAGCAAGCAAGTAAAACTGATTTCTTGGTTACAGCTAGGTAAAGAGGATCTCCTGCTATTGGGAGATTGGGTTAATAGTTTTTAGCGAAATTGAAGGAATTTTTTCCTGTTGCTTATTTCCTCTCTGTTGCCACTCATTCTGGCTGCCATTAATGGTGTTTTGATATGAGATTAAATTTTGCTATAAGGCCTTTGGGAAGCATTAGAGTGGGAAGGTACCTAACATTTGTGACCACTAATATTGCTGGTCATCACCATGGTTATTCTTGTGCTTATTTCTTCATTTGGGTTCCAATTTCAAAATTGATGGTAAAGAAAAGGCTCTATTGTCAAAGATTCCTAGGTTTTGGTTTCTTAGGGGTCTGAAGGTGGCTTCTGTTAAAAAATAACTTTTTAAAAACAAAGTTGTAGTGGGTTGGAGGGTTAAGTCATTTATACTTTCTTACTGAGCACTGTAATTAAGTTTTCTTTAAGATCCCCCTGAAGAAGTACAGATTTATGAGTTTGGGGATTTGTAGTTCAAACACTGTTTCAGCTGTTGACACTATGGAAATTGTTCCTAACTACTGGATTAGTGACAATGATTTTCTTCCAGAACGTTCTACAATTTAAAAGTAGGGCATTCCATACAGAGAAAAATGAAATAGGCTAAGTGGAACAGGTAAGTGGAAGCAACACCTGACGATGAAAACAACACATTCTGACCCTCCCTGAGGAGCGGCTGGGACGCGTGCTGGACTCGCTGTGCCTCCAGGATTCCATGCTCGATGCTGCAGGTTCCTTGCTGGTGCTGGTGGGGCAGGAAGAGACTTGCCTGTGCCAGTCCCGTGTCTGCAGAGACTGAAGCACACCTCCTCACATCCCATTTAGAAGGGGTAATCTGTTGGCTTTTATTTAATACATTTTCTTCTATTTTGATATAATCTATAAATTATGATTAAGGTGAAAACAGGAAGAAATGGGTCTTGATCAAATATAAAAGACGTTCCCCAGAGAACCTGCACAGCATGTTACAGGTATGGCCTTAAATCAACCACAAGATAAACGGGGTGCCTTCTGTTGCTCTGGGTCAGCAGCGCCGTTTTCTGGGCTAGAATAGATAACTGCACTTGGATTATTCGGTTGGCCCACCTGAGCAGAGGCCTTGGTTTTTGTTCTTTCAGAAAGTAAACTGTAAGCTCATTTTCTTTCAGAGACCCCCCTGCCCCCTTAAGAGCACCTGCCTCGCATTGCTTCTAAAACCTCCCTGCTCTGGGACAGGCTCTGCTGAGCGCCGCTGCCACTCTTCTGGGCAGCGCAGCGGGCTCCAAGATGGAAGCAGCCACCTTCCCCACGGACACGTGAGTCACATACCCCGTGCAGTAATTGGATTTTTGTAACCCCCAGTTTTCAAATAAGAAAAGATGTGTAGCTATACAGCCATACAGAGCAGGCTACCGGGGGAAGCTTTTGTAGCTGCTTTATGCAGCCCCTGAAAGGCGGCGACCTTGCTGAGCTGATGTAGGCGGGTCATTTTGACTGGAACTCAGCACACAGGACTAGCAGGAGACCTGGCCATAGAATTAGAACAATTCAATCAATGTCAGAGTCCTTCTTGGCTAAGATTAAGCAGAAGATTGGAAGGACAAATGAATAAAGGAGTTTGTTTCCAGCTCAGCCATCCTCAGAAACACAATCTCAATGAAAGGAGAAAGGTTCTAATCCAACAGTCCCTCTCTGCAGGGGGCATGAAAAAAGAACTTTTTGGGAGCAAAACTGTCCTGAAATTGTAAAGGCTATAGAAATTTAGACAACTTCTTAAAACTATATATATATATATATATATATATATATATATATATATATATATATATATATATATGTTTTTTAATAGTTTTTTATATATATTTATTTATAAATTTACTATTGTGTTAAACTTTATAAGCTTATATTTATGAAAAAAAGTTGCAGAACAAATTTTTGAATGTTTTATGCTTGACAGAATTCTTCCTGCTTTAAATTGATATAATATTGAAGGCCTAATTTTTAATGGCTTGAAAACATGATTTGTGTGATGATAGTAATTGAGGCTGTAGCAGTCTGTTTTAGAATCAAAATTGTACAGGCAAATAGCTTTTTTTGTTAAATTTTTGAAGACACCTATATTCTAGAACCCCAACACTGTTACATAGTCTGTGTGGCCCTATGTGTAACGTGGTGTGGGGGATGTGCCTTTTTAACCAGGCATTTAAAAGCAGACTCTCAAGTGCAGTCTATACCTCCATCTCTATGGTTGGGGACTGGTAAAGGTAAGCTGTTCTCCAGAGGTTTAATCCTGTCCTTTAGATTTCCCCTCATTTGCAGTTTTTGAGGGGTGAGCTATCTTTTTATGCTGGCCTTGAGTTATTGAGAGCTGAGAGTATCTCTGTCCTCATTGGTGTCTCAGGTATCCTTTCCCTGAGTTTTGTGAAAAAAGGTAAAGGTAACTGATCTCCAGAGAAATAGCAGGTACTTTGAGAAATGTATTTCTTGAGTGATTATTTCTGAGCTCACGAGGCCATTTCCAAAGCCAGGCCTCCTGCTCCCTGAGAAGGCAGAGATAAGGCTAGCTGCTTTAAGATGCAGAAAACCTGTTCCTTTGTTTTAGCAGTGCCCTGACCCTGGAGACTGCAGAGGCCTAGAGGCTGAGCTGCTTGGGCCTGTGATTACCCATGGGGCAAAGCCAGAAGCAGCGGTGTCCACTCAGTAGCCAGGACTGCGCCCCTTTTCCAAGCTGAACCATGGCAACTGACTCCTTCTTAGCTTTTCTGTTGAGCCAGGCATTGTAGATTATGTACAGGATACTGTGTTAGAAAAGAGCAGACTGCCTGAGAATTATAATGGAGACAAGCCACACAATAGGGCTGCTCATCAGAAATTTCTGTGATAGAAATGTTCTGTGTATGCACTCTTCAGTATGGCAGCCACTAGACTAAGTGAACACTTGAAATGTGGTGGTGTGTATGCTGTCCAACAGAATTTAAAATCTTGATTTTAAGGGCTGCAGTGGTTAGTTGCTAGAGGATTGGCTAGCACAGGTCTGAAAGAATACGCTTTATATGTACTGTTGCTCTTTACTCACAAATGCTTTTTACGTGAAATTTGTGTGTAAAATTGCTTTGGACTGCTCTCACTCCACCAAGAAGAAATGATGTCTCTTCCCTCCCACACAATGTGTTCCGAACCTTGGGAATTTTTGTCCTTAAATGAGGGACTTCTGTGTGACTGACTCTTCACCAACACCCTACCTCCAGATGTGCAATCTCCTCAGCAGAGTCTACAGCAGGCCTGTGTGCATGGCCCTGTGATAGCCACCACAGCAAATTGCACATCTCCAGCTGCTAACCCACCTCACAGCAAAGCTTTACAAAGCACCGCTTCAGTTCCTGCAGTGTTTTTACCATGCCATTCTCTAGCTGGTCCTCGCTGCTGCATTTCACCCTCACCATCTGGGAGGCCTGCTCACAACAGATCCGTGTGAGACAAATCGAGAGGCTATTGAAAAGGTTCAGGTAGAAGATTGCATACATTTCACATGCTGCATTTACCAAGAAGGGGCTACTGGGCAAGGCCTAGATGCTAGGTGCTGTAGGGAACATAGGATGTGTAACCACCAAGATTCTATTTCTGTAACCACAAATCAAGGTACATGGTCTGAAAAGACTTTTAGCCACAGCCGTGAGTGGCAAGAGGGAATGTGAGAGATATTTTTTTGGTGGTCAAAACATTAGAATGTTGGCCACGTATTTAATTATGGCAGGGTCTCCTGTCAAAGGTAGTCTGTGAACTGTCTCCAAAATTGCACCTGCCTTTTGTACAAGTTGCATAAATGAGTAACAGCTTTTATTTATTTATTTTTTTGCTTAATGATTCTGCTTGTCGTCTTTACCTATTCGTCTAATCTGGTCTGCCCCATACTTTAGTATGGGGCAACTCTTGATTTAGCACACCACTATGTATTAACTTATTCCAAGTTTTATTTGTGCCTGGGGTTCCACACCATGCAGACTGGCTTGCCAGAGTAACACAAAGCCCCCAACTCAGGAACCTCTGAAGACGAGGAACAAGGTAGAGATGACCAAAAGTTCATTGAATGGTACTGGTCCGAAGCTCTCCATTCCAAAGAGAGCTCTCCTTGTGAACTGGGGCTCATAAGTAGATTGGAGCTGAACCCTGGGTGGAAGAGGAGAAACATCTGCTGAGCACTGGCAGGTAGAAAACTACAGGTGAAAACAACCACATGGGAGTACTGCAAGAAAAGTGAGTGGATCAGAGGGCAGAGCCAGATGGATTGTTTAGAAAACTAATAGCTAGAAAGGAAGGCTAAAGTCACATTATAAAGAAGTGACAATCTTTTGAGTTCTCACCCATTATTAGCTCACATTAACCTCCATAATGGAGACTGTATGTTAAGCACAGAATGCTTGTCTGGAAACAGAATCCAGTTTAGGCTGGCTTACCAAAGGACAGCCCAAGATCCCAAGAATAAAAGTGCAGCCAATTTGGACTGGAGACAAGGGGCCAGAGTTAATTCTACACAAATGTGTGTATGTGTGCCTGCCCTGGCTGATCTCTAAGGTACTAGGGACCCAATGTATGTGAGTAGTTGCTGTACTGAAGAGAAATACATTGTAACCTTGGGGCCAACTGTTAAAATGCAAAGAGCTATAACTTAAAAGAATAAATTGAAATGAAACTATCAGAAAATTGGAATAAAAAAAACCAGGTAAGTAGATTGGTCAGGAGTCGGTAATTGTTAAAAGTGGGTGTTCAATCACAGGGGTTCATTACACTATTTTAAACATTGTAAATATTTGATTGTCCATAGTAAAATGTTTTTAAAAGACATGTAATTTACACAAAAACTAAAGTGTTCTTCTCTTCCAGTCAGTGGGCATGCTTTATCCTATTAAAGGGAGTTCTCCATGAAAGTAAAACTTCTAGACCCATTAACTAAAAAGTTTTGTACTTAGTAAGCATTATTTTCACCTGGTAACCAGTCCTGATGCCTGGGATTTTCCCTAGTTGTTTTGATTTAGCAGGTCTGGAGTGGGATGTGGGCGTCTAATTTTCTACACACACACTAGTGACATTGGAATGTTCAAGTTTGGGGAGCACAGCTTCACAGGGTCACCTGGCATACGGCCCCTGCTGTTCCTCCCCGGGTTGGGCACTTCCCTGCCGTAGGACTCAAGCAGCCGGGTGATGTGCTCGCTTGGCATCATAACTCTGCCAGTGCATCATGAGGCAGCCTGCCATTCTCATTTGTGAGTCCAGTGTTGTTTTTCTCGAACAGTTGATTTGTAGTACACCTGTTGCCATTTTAACTGTGTAAATGTAAATCTCATGGGCGGGCTTTTCCTCATGTGACCCACTCAGCCCACATGTTGTCCAAGTGTTTTGCTGGGTGTGCTCCCTCTATCACCAGGGCCAGTGTCGCAGGCAGGTGGTCTGTGTAGTCACACAGGGCCCCCCGCTCAGAGGGTCTCACAATTGGCTTAGTGCTTTTCTGTCACTGTCCTGAGGTCTGGTGAGACAATAGGGCATACACACAAGCAGAGGAAACACCTGCAATATGTGTATCTGCTCTTACCTCTCCCTTTGCGTACAGTCTCTGTGATGTCCCGTGAACACAATTCCAGGGGCTCCACGATCCAGCAGTGTTCAGACTCAAGCTAAGTTTCATAGAACGCATGTGATGTCTACAACTGAGTAAGTGGGAACTCTGAGAGCGCCAAAAGGCCATGCTTTCCACTGGGATCAGCTGACTGGACTGCAGAAAGGTGGTGATGGCCTCCTAAGGACTAGGAATGAGCATAGACTCCTACCATATCCTTTTTTACTTACTTTCCTGCATTAGCCATCGTTGTGCTAAAAATAACAGAAGGGAAGCAAAAACATAGGGACGTTCATAGTTTTTCTTTCCAAGTCCTCCCTTATTCATCACTAAGTTGCAACAGTTTTGACAGAGTGTGTACATATTAAGAAGTGAAATGACAGTTAAGCTAGTCTTGTGCAGGGCCTCCACTGTTCTGGAAAGAATGAACTACATAAGCATGCAGTATGTGCACATATGCTATTGAACACAAAGTGCAATTTGGTGATTCTACATCTGAGTTAAACACTGCATTTTAATCTAGAACAGCACCATATAAAGATGAATGATAAAGTCAATGCTAATAATTTAAAATTTTAATCACTAAGTAGCAAATAATGTTGCTACTCTGGAACATGACAAGCTGACAGACTATGGGAGAATGGAAATACACTGATCTTTGAACAAGGACTCCACATTTTTCACTGTGTCCTACCTGTGGCGTAGTCAGTATGTCCTACTGCTGCTCTGCCTTCTGAGCAGTCTTTTTTGAGATTTAATTTTTGCATACAAGCTGGGGTGCAGGTGAGAGGCAGGGAGAGAGAGACAACAGAGTTGGGAGGGAGGGGGAGGGGGAGGGGGTGAGGGTGAGGGGGTGAGGGAGGAGAGAGTTTGGGAGCAGATCGAAATACACTGGGGAGCAACAATGGGCACAGGAGAGGTCTGCTGTGCCATGTGGGAAGCTCCTGGGCCAGGCATCGAACTCGCGCCGCTGCAGCTGACAGCGCCACGGCACTGTGCTTAACCCGTTGCGCCATCAGGGAGGCCCGAAGCAGTGGGAGACCCAGAGCAGTCTTGAGTCTTTCCTCATCAGAACCCTCTCCAGCCCTCTAAGAACTAAGACTGACTTCAAAGGCACTGTTGCCCTCCTGGGTCCCTCTTCATTTGTGAAATCTAGTTCACCTGTGACCTGAACCAGGCCTGATTTAGAAGTAATTCAGGTGCTTTACAAGTACTAGAGGAAGGGTACCTTCCACGGTGGGAGACATGACTTCTCAGTCCCCTTCTGTCACTTGTCTTGGAGAAGCACCTGTGTGCTGAATTCTCTTCTCTGATGCTGCGTCCTTGGATCAGTTCTGAGAGTAATTCTGGAAGACTAAATTTCAGTTGTTACCCTTAACTCAGTTCCTTTCTATCCTTTTCTGTCCCTCTGTTAAGTTTTTTGTCCTTAACTCTCCATTTGCTTACAGACTTCATGATGCCCTAGGAGCAAAGAATTCCAGTGGATACATGATCCATCAGAGTTCAGAATCAAGTAAGTACATGTTAATTTTTTGTTGTTGAACAGGTGGAAAGCTCTTGTCAACAGTGACTAGTTTCATCAAAACTCTTTAAAAGAATATTTGAGGTTTTTTTTTGTTTTATATGGTTTAAGTACAGAAGAATCATCTCTTAAATTTTGGCAAATATGTCAATTTCACAACACGAAATTGGAAGAAAGAGACTTTATAGGAAACTGAAAAAGAAATTGGCAGAGTGAGATTTGTGTTGAAAGATAGAGAGCATACAATTGAGTCAAGAATTTTCATGGAACATTATGGTCCACGAAAGGTATCAACGTTCTCTTAAAAATTAACTGATCTGAGGGAGAGCAATATGAAAATCCTCAAATGCAGTACTGTCCAACATAACCTTCTGTGATTATGGAAATGTTCTGTTATCTGCACTAATACAGAATCCACTAGCCACATGAACGCCTGAAATGTCACTAATGCATCTGAGGAACTATTATATTTTTAATATAAATTTAAATAGCCACATATGGCTACCAAATGAACAGTGAGTGCAATTCTGATGCCTCAGTGGTTTCTTTGAGGGACTTTTCTAAATCACTGCTGAGGGGTAGGGGGCTAGGGGTAAAAAAAGAAAAATCTATTTAGCTATTCAAATACCATCTGAAATCCTCCTGGAGATTTCAGCTTCTGGAGACAGGGGGAGGAGGAGGGTGGCACAATCTGCTGCTAGGGTTATGAGGCAAGAACCTTGGGGAGACCCAAGTATTTCTTTTCAATTCCTGGCTAATGCCAAGGGGAATAAAAGGTTTGGGATTTTTGTTATTCCTATGGGTAGAGACCTATGGTTCCTCACATAGGCTCTGAGACCACCCCTGGGGCATAATACATGGAAATCATTACTGTGGTGTTAGCGGGGCAGGTGGGACACTCATTTCCGGACAGGGTTTCCAGAGCCAGATGATAATTTGGTGGTGGAAGGAGGTGCTGAGGGCCCTTTCTGGCCACCAACAGGCTGAACAGGCCCTTTCTTTTTTGGAATTAAGATCTTGTTCTTGCTCTTGAATACTTTGCTGGGATCCAGCTTGTTGACAAAGGAGTCAGTCTCTTCGGTGAGAAGGTTGGTGTTATAGGTGATGGGTTTATACATGTTGAACCATTGCTGTAAGGCAAAATTGAGAGGGTCACGGTTTAAATGAGAAATTCCGTTGTTTATGATCTATACTGGAGATACAGGGGTTGAGAGCTGGGCAGAAAAAGGTTTTATGAGAAACCCAACCTAGAAAGTCAATTAGTAATTCAAGTGAAGACATACTCATTGTTCTGGTCTTGTTTGTTCTGCCTGCTCAAACTGGCCACTGTATCAGGAGACGGGGTGGAACCAGCAGAGAGAAGGGGCATGACAGAAGCCAGCGCAGGTCTCTGCTGGCAGAAGCTGCCACTATCGGGAGTCTCTGCCTTTAGCCGCTTAGAAAGGGTATCACCTTTCCTTGCTCACAGCTATCCCACAATGTTGAGTGGATGTTACTCTTACGCGATATTTAAAGATAGTGAGGTCCATATGGAGCCAGTCCCAACCTTTATTGCCACCCAATCAAAAGTTCTTCCAGACACACACCTGCTGTTCAGACCAGGAAGTCTCTCAGCATTACCAGGCATCTGTATTTTTGAAATGATGCCTAGATCTGTAATGTAAAGGAGGTATGTCCATACAGGGGAATAAGAGAACAGCTCCATATGTACTGACAGGGAAAGAGTTCCAAGGTCAAGTGTTAGTGTAAAGTACAAAGTGCAGAACAACATGAATTATAGTGCTTGTAATTTAGAAAAAGCTACCCCACACCATACACATGCTGCTTCATACGCAGTAGTGTATCTTGGGCAGGGCACACAAGAAATAGCAGTGGCTGCCTGTGGGGACGTGCGCTGGGAGGCTATCAGGAAAGAGGCTGACTTTCTGCTCTCCCCACATGCACACACGCCTATCTAAAACCAACAAACTGACCTAAGAGCACAATAAAATTGGAAATAAAACTCCCAGGTAAATCTGAGGATGAGCCACGTTTGGGAATCAACTAGATACGTGTAAAGTGAACTTACTGACTTATACTGGAATTCCTGCCTTGTTTATTGAAAATGCAGGTTCCTGGGCTCCATCCCAGGTCTCCTGAATCATATGGAAAAACTGGAAATGTGCAACTTGAGCATTTGCAGAAGATTCTGATGTATTCCACAATTTGAGGTAACAGGTATTTCTCCCTTACCTTGGCCTGTGGACTGATCCCATAGCTGGTGAAGGCATACTGCCACTGGGGCAGGCCCAGGTGGGTGATGAGCAGGCGGTAATAGGCAGTAAAGGTGTCTGTCAGAAAATGCCAGTATAACGCTCTGTCCAGGAACCAGATCTCAGTGTCCTGTGCTAATGCTGAAACAGCAGATAAAGGAAATAAATGGTAATGACACTTTCCATTTTTAAAATCAAAATTTTAACCATTAGTAGATACTAACACTAGAGAGAATTCTACCCCTTCTACCCTCCAGTTCCCATTTTCCAATGGCCCCTGTTTCTTCAGTTCACTTACAAATTCTTCATTAGTCAACTGATCTGTGCTGGGCTTTTGGCCCTCTGAGCATGCAGGTGATCTAAAGAGCTCTTCCTTTTGTGTAGAATCAGCATTTCCCTACCCTGAGTGGGGAGCTACTATAGTTTCAGCTTTCCTGACAGAGCAGCTCTGAATGGCTCCAGTTTTGTGAAGAGGCCTCAGTCAGGAAACAGAGCTGTCAGAAACCAACCTGGAGGAACCCAGGTCAACTCCCTCTCCAAGGAATCCCACCTATGCTGTTGTGTTATGACCTGGCTGAGCTGAAGCAGACACTGTCGTACCAGCTCCAAGCTTAGACTGACGCGTCTGACCTTCCAATTCACCACAGTAGACCTCTCCGAGGTTCTCTGCTGTCTAATGGCTGGGACCTCTCCCCTAAGTGGCTTTCAGTCTTCAATCTCTTACTTTTTCATAACTGCTCATCACATATATTTCCATTTTAATTCTGTCATCTTTTGCTAAACAACCTTGATGCCCACTGTCTTCCACTTTAAATTCAAACTCCTCCTGGCTTTGAAAACTCTGCAGAAAGGAGAACAACTGGTCTTCTGGTTTCATCTCACCTACAACCACGTGGCCCAATTAATTGGAATTGCCATTCCCCCAAATCAGTTGCACTTCCTATGGCATGGTCTTTATCCTTGTCTCTCTTCTGCTTGGAAGCCCCTGTCCCACCCCCCTCCCCTGATATCTAATTCCTACCAATGTTTTCATCTGCAACTAACAGGCTACCTCACTAAGATTCCTTCTGCTGGACATGATCTCTCCTTCCCCAGAGGTAAATACTAGTGTATCTTCTCACCACTATCAGAACTACTTGAAGAGGGCTAAATCTTTTCCAATTCTGTAATTCCACAGGCCCTAGGCTAGAATCTGAATTTCTGAATTGCTGTTAGGGGGCTAGGAGGTAGCCACTACTTAAGGGGCCAGAGCCTTTTTTTCTTGATTTCCCATCTGGGGTCTGGATTGAGGTCTGTAAAATCAGGATTTTATTGCTGTTAACAGACCTACATGAAGTATAGAAGATAGATTATTTTCCTGGATGCTCTTCAAAGGTATGATCCTGCTGGATGAGTCCAAAAATAGGACGATGAGTGAGTAAAACCTGAAAGAAAGTCATTCTAATACCATTGACTATCTTACAGAAACTTATAAGTGATGATAGCTCAAAAAGACTTTACTAATTTGTCTAGAGGGGACTAGTGGGACTTTCTGGGTCTTGGCACTTGTAAAAGGTGGCATCTCAGGATGCCAGGAAGCATTGCGCTTTTTGTATGACTGCTAGAAAGCAAGGTCAGCAAACTACAGGACTATGCTTGTCAATGATGGTTACCTGGTTTTCCTCTTTTGTAGACAAGGCAGACCTTCCCATTTCCATTGCAAGGATCCAGCTCAAATATCACACTGCGAGAATCAAAGTGAGGCTTCTCTGGTTGGTTCTCACTGGCTGCAAACCCAGAAGTCAATGGTAATGTTTAAATATACTCTCAACTCAAACACATATTTGGTCATTGGGCTTTGCTGGGATGAAAAGATATCTCACATATTCTCAGTCACTTTAGAATGTGATCCAAATGAACTGTGTTCTCTAAATACCCTGGATCTTATTCATGGCCTAGCCTTTTTGTCTGGGTTCCCCTCTCATCAACAAAGAGTGTCACAGAATCTGGGGAAAGATGGCATGAGGCAAACAAACTGAACTTCTTAGGGGTGGGTCTACATAGAGTAATCTGAAGACCCTGATGTCGACATAACATATTTCTTTTCCCCAGATAATTGCTTTCCTCTTTTTTATAGTATTTCATGATCTTTTGATTAGAATCTTTTTTCCTCTGTGTAAAATATGTAAAAATTTAATTATAATATTACTAATTATAATTAATGCCAAGTCTGGCTCAGCTAGAAATACCAACCTAGAAACCTAATGTCACGGAGAAATAAATTCTCAGATATGCAAACATCAGAAACCTCACTTTTTTCATTACAGCTATTATGTAACAAAAACTGTTAATGACTGAAGTGAAGAAAGTTTACTAGCCTTGGAAAGACTGGATAAAACAAGGTAAATAAAAATGCTTTTGAGTTATGTATTTGCATATAATTGTATACAAATACATTAATATTTAATTTCTAATTTAAAAAATTTTAATGCTTTTCCCTCCCTTGGAGGTTATACATTCAAATTCTGTCTTCAGGGTTGTTTACTGTATAAAAATGGAGTATCACACACTATCTAAATCTTGCTTTCTATGCAATATTAAATGGAAAGCCCTCTAAGACATTTTGTGTAACTACTTTTTTTTTTAATGGCTGCTTGGTAGTCTGTGGGAATGGATGTACCCTAATTTATTTTGCGCCAATGCCACAATAACCATTTCTGAACATGTTCTTATGTCCTGGTGCCTTCATTATATGGACAGATTCCCTGTATGTGCCAAAGTGTTTTTCAAAGGTGTTATCATTGAATATAGAATTCTGGGTGGACAGTTTTTTTTGAGTAATTTTATTGCTTAAATTTCCAACGAGAAATATACTGTTATCTATTCACTGCTTTTAAGATTTTTTCCCTTATCCTTGATTTTCAGCAATTTGTTTTTTAGAATTGTTTCATATTTCTTGTTCCTGTCTTGCTAAACTTCTTGGATGTGGTTAAGTTTCCATGAATATACATAAATTACAAATTTGTTGTCCTTCAGTTCATTAAAGATATTTTTTCTTTCTGTGTTATTTTGGATAGTTTCTATTGTTATGTCTCCAGACTTTTCTTTGGGCACTATGTCACTATTAATCCCCATTTACTGTATTTTTCATCTCTAGAAGTTAAATGGGGGACTTTCCCCTCTCTCCATCGTCATACCCACACTAATTTATTTTTACACATAGAATCTAGCAATATACTGTTTTAATGTCTTTATCTGCTAATTCTAAATTGTGTTGATTTTTCAGTTTTTCTCCTAATGGTCATATTTTCTTTGCTGCCCTAGTAATCTTTGGTTGCAAAATTAAGTTTGCATTGTTTGAGAGCTGGATATTTTTCTATAGCTGCAAATATTGATTTTGTTTTGTGCCAGTTATATTACTTGAAAACATACCTTTAAGGTCTTGGACTAGGACCAGGGCAGCATTTAGCCTTTGATATACCACCCAAGGCCTTAGCACTGAAGATGCCAGTTGTCTCCTCAAAAGTTATTTCCCAGTTTTTTCTTACTTAAAAACCCCAACATTGATTGAGAAGGTAATACTGCAGTTAAAATACTCACCTGTTCATATTCCTTTGTACCTATGAGTAACTGCTGACTCTGCTCTGGCCAAAGGCCACTTGGGAGGGCTTTTGAGAAAACCATTATTTTTCTGATAAAAAGGAAGAAATTCTGCCAAAAGACAGGTTTTATTATGGCGCTTTATCTTTTACACTACTTCTTACTGTCTGAAGCTTGGACATAAAGACCTCTTGAGAATAAAAACCATGCCTAAAGGCTGATGCACTAAGAAACCACAGCTTTATCATTGATTTTCTCAAACAACCTAATTTAGACTCTTAATTGAGTCTCATATGATGCCAAGCCCAATTCTGATTGAAGGAATCCTTTCTTATAGTCAGTTGCATATAGTTTTTAGAAGCCATTTCAGTAAGAAGTGGCAAAAAGTCTGTTGCTAGAAATGGAGAAGAAGGGAGCTGCATTTAGATTATCATGTTCCATAAAACCTTTTGATACTGCAATGTTGAATGAAACTTAATCTATAACATATATTCATATATGTACAACGCAGTGAAGTGGGTGCGAGTATTAAGTCTGTACCTATCTTCATGAAAATTTCCTTTGTTGATACAGGCTGTTTTAACCATACTCTAATGGTCTTAAGAAGTCGTGAATGGGAAGGATTTGGGGGAATAGATTACAATGCCAGAATGACTTCCCATGGTTTTCAACATTATAAAGAGCACTAATTTTTAGCACAAAGCAGAAATTCCTTGGGTACCTTCTTGTGTGTCGTCCTCCAGATCTGCCAGAGTTGGTGCATTAGGAAGTGAGTACATAGAAGACTGGTTGAGTTGTGTCAGCTTTGAGATGCTGTTAATTGCCATGCTGCCCAATGGAATGATGTGCTCTATGGGAACATTAAAAAGAATTCATTGAGTAACGGCTTAGTTATCATGGTCATAATGTTTTCTGCTTGAGTAACCTATGCCCAGCTATTGTTTCATTCCAGGGTTGAGGAATCTGAGGAAAAGTGGAATGAAGAGAATCTATATACTCTATATCCCAAGGCAATTTTTTCATGTGAAGAAAACCAACTGGGGCCATGGGGCGAAGAATTCCTGCTGCATGTGTTTTGGTGGAGTATTAAAGAAAACGTCAAAACAGGATGCTCAAAAAGAACTGGGAAATTTATACTTTAGAACCCTGTTTGAAGAGCAAAAGACATAAAAATGCTTTTGCATGTTCTTTCCCTTGTATGAAGGGTTATGCAATCCAAAGGAGTCACAGTTTTGATTAGAAGGAATATATTATATAATAGTTATATATTCTTTCGGTTATAAACTTCCATGATGGAAAATATCTACCCCTTGTCACCCTTCAAGCTTGATTCTAGTCTTTAGTAATTAGGGTACAAATAAACAAGCAGACTACACATTTTCCTTACCTGTTATACTGAATCTTTGTAACTAACTGCTAAAAACTGGTATGTCAGAAGACAATAAAACAATTGGTGTCTAAGAAGAAATGACTGCTAACAAGAACTTCCCTTTGTGGTCTTTTCTGCTACTGACTTCTCTATTACTGTTAGCAAGGCACTAATGAATGGGTATGGTAAGCTGGTAAGAAGATGAGTTGGGAGGACTATATTAGAGAAAGTATCAAAACAATGAACAGTCTTCATCTATAAGAGCTTCATGAAATGTGTCTTCTCTGATGCAGGCTTGTAAAGGGGCTAGCCTGTCTTCATGATGTGGGTGGGAAGACTTTTACCAGTCTAGTCTTTGTCTACTCCCAACTGCAAAGGCCACAGACATGTTACATAAGGAGGGATGTGATTCTGGTGACAATAATGGTTCCTAAGTCATTAGCAGAAGTAATTCTAACCTAAAAGTTAATGTTAAAAGGCAGTAGTAAGCTATAAAAAATACCTCTGGAGGAGAAGAAAAGTTCTGCAAATTAACAACAAAAAAAGGTAACCCAAGAGACAGAGGCAAAAATACAAAGCCTCTCAAAAATTTTCACCTAATCTTACAGGCAAGGAAACATTCCCTTAAAGCATGGAGAACGACTCACCATCTAGCTTTACACTCCATGTCATGTGGAAGCCATTGGTCATCAGGTAAAAATTCTTCACATCCTCAGGAAGCACACAGTTATTTTTCTAGAATCACAAAGCAGCTAAGTATTAGGTTAGAGATAAGGGAGAGAGCCAAGAGATATCAAAGCAACTAAGGGGCACTATCTACCGTGTTTTAGATTTGCCAAATCAGAAGACTGATAATTATACAGAAAATTCTGGTAGTGAGTTCCAGATGAAGGATGGAGACAGAGGGGGCTCCTAACTGCCTCTCACACCCTCTGTAGATACTGAATTTACAGCTACAAATGGAATAATTCACTCTCAAGTTTAGAAACTAGATGAATGTCAGTTAAACACTGAAGTGACTAGGAGAGGCTGACACACAATCTTGCCATAAAACTCACCCCTGGTGCAATCACACACAACTGGGAGGGAACTCTCACTCCTAGCTTCTCCCTGAGGAGTGAAAGGTTTGGACTCCATATCTGGCACCCCAACTTAGAAGATTCCCATTTAAGAAATGGGGCCCTAAAACATCTAGCTCTAAAAGCCAATGAGGCTTGAGTCCATGATGCCCACAAGGTTAGAGAGAACTAAAAACTATACACTATATAGTAAGCTGTAACAGAAATGAAGAAAATGGAACCTAAACAAAATATAGGAGGATGATATCAAACAGTAAAAAGCCAAACCAAAAAAGGAAAAAAAGGACAATGAGCACTTATGTCTCACAATTACCTTAAATATAAATAGCCTGAATTCACTAGTTAAAAGGTATACAGTAGCTGAATTCATTTCAAAACAAAATCCAACCTTCCACTGTTTACAGGAAACCCATTAACCAACAGAAGACAGACTTCAGAGTTAAAGACTAGAAGACAATCCTACAAGCAAATAAGAATCAAAAATAACCAAGAACAGCTGTATTTATATCAGATAAAATAACTTTTAATTAAAAAAGCTAATGATAGAGATGGATATCAAATTATATTTAAGGGCTAATAAAACAAGAAAACACTCATGAATACATATAGAATGAATGATGACACACCAAGGTAGGTAAGACAATTACTACCAACTAGAGAGAGATTGACAATATACAGTAACACTAGAGGATTTGAATAGTCCACTTACAACTATGGACAGACAAACAAGACAGAATTAATAAGGAAATAACCTAAAAATGAAGAGCTAGACCAAGTAAATTTATCGCGCGCTGCCGACAGCTCCATGGCGCAGCGCTCAACTGCTGCGCCACCAGGGAGGCCCAGAATACTTAAACCCCAAATTAACAGATACATATTTCTTTCAAGTGCACACACATTTTCAATAGATATGATGGGACATAAGTGAGTGGTCAAAGTACAGAGATTAAAATCATACCAAGTACTCTTTGTGACCATATTCCATAAAAACAAATCAAATATAAAAGAATTCAGAAAAACCATAAATACATGGAGATTAAATATGCTATTTAATAGTTACAGAATAAAAAATTAAAGCAGAACTTAAAAAAATACCTTGAGAACAATGATAATGAAGAAATAACTACCAGAATCTACTGAATGCAGCAAAATCACTTAAGAAGGAAGAATTTCAATATTGGCCACATTAAGCATCAAGAAAAATCCCCCAAGTCAATTTAATACTCCTAAAGCAACTTGTAAAATAGTAACAAAGACCACTCAAATTGCCATAAGGAAAAAGCTAACTCAGAGCAAGAAAATAGAGACGAAAAAGGCTACACAAAGGATCAATGAAACCAAGAATTCTTCATGCAGATAAGCAAAGTAGCTATACCTCTACTTATATGCCAATAAATTTGATAATCTAGACATTTATTTCTTCAAGGTTAATATAGTTCACCAGACTAAATAGGAAGGAAGAGAAGAGCTAAACAAACAAATCACAATCATGGAAATTCAAACAGTAATTAAAAAACTCCCCCAAAATAAAAGTCAAGGCACAGACAGCTTTACAAGTGAATTCTATCAAACCTTTACAGACAAGTTATGCCCATCTTGCTCAAGCTTTTTTAAAAAAAAAAAAAAATCTAAGGAGAGGGAACATTTTCCTAATACATTTTACAATGCCAAAATTACCTTAACACCAAAATCAGATAAAGACAGTAGAGGAAAATGACAGATCAATATCCTTGATGAATGTTGTATCACCAACAAAATACTAGAAAATCTAATCCAACAATATATATCAGTAGGATTATTAGATCATGATCAAGTGGGATTTATCTCAGGGATATAAGGATGGTAAATCAAGCAACGTGATATATATCAATAACAGTAAAGGTAAAAATTACAATATTAACAGGTTCAGAGAAAGCATTTGATAAGATTCAGCACCTATTTATGATAGAAACTCTAAACAAGATGGGAACAGAAGCAACCTACAAAATAAAGGCCAAACTTACACTGACTGACAAACCTACTGTCAATATACTACTTAATAGTGAAAAATCTAAAGTTTACCTTCAAGTCAACAAAGATGTTGACTGACGATTCTGTTTAATTTAGTGTTAGAGATTTTAGTTAAAGCAATTAGACACCAACAGGAACTGAAGGTATCCATGTTGGAAAAGAAATAAAACTGATTTTCAGATATGACACAATATATAAAAACCTACAGACCCCACCAGAAAGCTATAAATGAATAGGGCATAATGGCAGGTTACAAAGTCAGTACACAATAATCCATTATATTTTTCAAACAATGAATGAAAAAAGAAAACATAAATGATTCCAATCACAATCATTTTATGGGGCCTCCCTGGTGGCCTATGGGTTAAGTCTCAGTGCTATCACTGCTACAGCCTGAGTTCCCCAGGGAGCTAACTCACATATGGTTCAGCAGACCTCTTCTATCCCGCCTGCTGCTCCCTTTAGCAGTATATTTCAGTCAGTCTGCCTGTTCAGCTCCCCACTCTGTCTCTGGTGAATCCTCTTACCCCCTGCACCTCTGGCCTACACACCAGTTAATCTACCCAAAAAAGAGCAAACAAAAAAACTTCAAAACAACAATCACTTCAAAAAGAATCAAATATCTTGGTATTAACCAAGAAGATAAATGACCTGTAAATCTCATTAAAGGATTTAATGTTACACAGGAGATGGAAAGACATTCTATGCTGATGGATAGGGAGCATCAATATAATCAAAATGACTATTATACTTAAAACAATTTATAAATTTAACACAATGCCCATGAAATTTTTTTCCCAAAAAACAACAAAAATACAAAATTTACATGGAACCATGAAAGGTCTTAATAGCAAAATCAAACCAAGAAAAAAAAGAAACATCACCTGGCTTTATACCATAAAGCAACAGTAATTAAAACAACATGGTATTGGAGTAAAAATAAGACACATCAATGTAAAGAATCAAAAGCCCAAAAATGTATCCACATACATATCAATAATAAATTTATGATAAAGCAACCATGACCATACATTGGGGAAAGTCACTTTAACAAATGGTGTTGGGAAAACTAGACAGTCACATGTAAAAGAATGAATTGAATCATTCTAACTCCAAACACTAAATTAATTTAGATTATCTATTAAATATTAATAGATAAATATTTAAATATTTAATTAAATATTTAATCCCCTATAGCAAGTGAAATCAAAAACAAACAAAAGCAAAAATAAACAATTGGTATTACCTCAAAGGTATTACCTCAAATTGCAAAGGCACAGAGTAGCAAGATGGATCAAAAAACAGAATCCAACCTCCTGCTGTCTACAGGAAACACACTTAGCTACAAAAGATAAACACAGGTTGAAGGTAAAAGGCTGGAAAACAATCCTACAAGCAAATGGACCAAAAAAGAAGGCAGGGCCAGTTACACTTATATCGGATAAAATAGACTTCAAACTAAAAAAGGTAAAGAGAGACACAGATGCTCACTACATCATGATAAAGGGGACAATTCAGCAGGATGATATAACTCTCATCAACATATATTCCCCAAATGAAGGAGCACCAAAACATATCAGACAATTATTATCATCTCTGAAAACAGACATTAGAGAAAATACATATATAGTAGGAGACTTCAATACCCCACTCTCACCAATGGACAGATGAACAAGAGACAAAAACAAGGACATGAAAGCTCTAAATAAAGACCTAGACCACATGGGCTTAATAGATATCTACAGGGCACTACACCCCCAAAAATCTGAATAAGCATTTTTCTCAGGTGCACACAGATCATAATCCAGGATTGATCACATACTAGGTCACACAACAAACCTCAACAGATACACTAAGATCAAAATCATACCTACTATCTTCCCCGATCACAAAGTCATCAAATTAGAAATAAACCATGAAAAGAAAAAAAGGAATTCTCTTACTTCATGGAAATTGAAACCCACACTGCTGGAAGACTACTGGACTAATGAGAAGATCAAAGAAGAAATTAAAAAATACCTTGAAATGAATGATAAAGAAGACACAACTTTCCAAAATGCTTGGGACACAGCAAAAGCAGTACTAAGAGGGAAAAATAAAGCAATACAGGCTCACATCAAGAAATAAGAAACAACTCAAGGAAACAATCTAATCTCCCATCTCAAAGAACTAGAAAATGCACAACAAAAAAACCCCCAAAAGCCAGTATAAGAAAAGAAATAATAAAAATCAAAGCAGAAATAAATGAAATGGAAAAAAAAAAAAGAATCCACAAGATCAACGAAACCAAAAGCTGGTTCTCTGAAAAAATAAACAAAATAGACAAATCTCTAGCCAGGCTTACAAAGAAAAAATGGGAAAAACACAAATAAATAGGATCATAAATGAAAGAGGAGAAATTTCAACTGACACAGCAGAAATAAAAAGAATAATCAGAGATTTTTATGAGGAGTTATATGGAAACAAGTTCAACAACTTAGAGGAAATGAACAAATTCCTAGAACTATACAATCACCCAAAACTAGATAAAGAAGATATAGAACACCTAAACAGGCCAATCGCAAGCAGCGAAATGGAAACAGTAATCAAAACCCTTGCCAAAGACAAAAGCCCAGGATCAGATGGTTTCATAAACAAATTCTACCAAACATTTAAAAATGAACTAGTCCCTAATTTACACAAACTCTTTCAAAAAATTGAGAACATGTTCTATGAAGCCAATATCACACTAATACTAAAACCAAACAAAGACAATACAAAAAAGAAAACTACCGACCAAACTCTCTAATGAACACTGGTGCAAAAATATTCAACAAAATCTTAGCCAACAGGATCCAACAATGTATCCAAAAGATAATACACTACGACTAAGTGGGATTTATTCCAGGGACACAAGGATGGTTCAAATTTCTGAAAATCAATCAATGTAATCCAACATATCAACCAAAAGAAAAATAAAACCATATGATCTTATCAACAGATGCTGAGAAAGCATTTGACAAAATACAACATCCATTTATAATAAAGGCCCTCGAAATCCTTGGGATAGAAGAAACATACCTTAACATAATAAAAGCCATATATGACAAACCCACAGCCAATACTATCCTCAATGGTGAGAAGCTGAAAGCCTTTTCCCTAAGATCAGGAACAAGGCAAGTATGTCCACTCTCACCACTGCTTTTCAATATAATACTGGAAGTCCTAGCCAGAGCAGTAAGACAAAAGAAAGACATACAAGGAATTCAAATAGGGAAAGAAGAAACTAAACTGTCACTATTTGCAGACGATAAGTAGAATCCTAAAAACTCCATAGAAAAACTACTCAAAATTATAGACCAATTCAGTAAAGCAGCAGGATACAAAGTCAATGCACAAAAATCAGTGGCCTTCCTATATGCAAACACTCAGTCTGAAGAAGAAAATAAGAGAACCATCACCTTCAAAATTGGAACCAAAAAAATCAAATATCTGGGAAAACACCTAGCAAAAGAGGTAAAAGACTTAAGCAAAGAAAACTATGAGACACTGTTAAAAGAAATAGAGGAGGACACAAAAAAATGGAAAGACATACCCTGCTCATGTTTTGGAAGAATTAACATTATCAAAATGGCCATCCTACCAAAAGCAATTTACAGATTTAATGCTATTCTGATAAAAATCTCAATAACATTCTTCAAAGAAATAGAACAAATATTGATGAAATTCTTATGGAACAGCAAAAAACCCCAAATAGCTAAAGCTCTCCTGACTAAAAAGAAAGAAAATGGAGGGATTATACTCCCTCATTTCAACCTATACTACAAAGCCATAATAATTAAAACAGCATGGTACTATAAAACAGACACACAGACCAATGAAATCGAATAGAAAACCCACATACCTATGGACAACTAATCTTTGACAAAAGAGCAAGGAATATGCAATCGAACAAGGTCAGCTTGTTCAATAAATGGTGCTGGGAAAACTGGACAGCTACATGCAAAAAATGAAGTTAGACTACTACCTCACACCATGCACAAAAACCAACTCAAAATGGATAAAAGACCTGGACGTAAGACCTGAAACCATAAAATTTATAGAAGAAAATATAGGCAAAACTGTACATGACATACATCTCAACAAAATCTTTAAAGACACATCCACCAAAATGAAGAAAGTGAAGGAAATGATAAACAGCTGGGATTACATCAAACTAAAAAGCTTCTGTACAGCAAAAGAGACATTAACCAAAACAAATAGACACCCTACTAATTGGGAGAAAATCTTTGTACACAATACAACTGATAAAGGACTGATAACAAAAATCTATAATGAGCTCAGACAATAAAAACAAATTCAACAATCCAGTCAAAAAATGTCAGAAAAGCTAAAGACACTTCTCCAAAGAAGAAAAGCAAATGGCCAACAGGTATATGAAAAAATGTTCAACATCACTTATAATCAGGGAAATGAAAATCAAAATCACAATGAGATACCACCTCATGCCAGTGAGAATGGTGCACATTAAAAAAAAAAAACAAAAAAACAGGCAACAGCAAATGCTGGTGAGGATGTGGAGAAAAAGAAACTCTCCTACACTGCTGGTGGGGATGCAAACTGGTCCAACTACTATGGAAAACAGTATGGCAGTTCCCAAACTTTTAAAAATGGAGCTTCCTTATGACCCAGCAATACCACTTCTGGGAATCTACCCAAAGGACACAAAAAAATTAATCCAAAAGGATACATGCATCCACATGTTTACTGCAGCACTGTTTATAATAGCTAAGACATGGAAACAACCCAGATGCCCAAAAATAGATGACTGGATCAAGAAGATGTGGTACATACACACAATGGAATACTATTCAGCAATCAAAAAAGATTAAACACATGCAATTTGCAGCAACATGGTTGGAGCTAGAAGGGCTCACACTCAGCGAAATAAGCCAGAAAGAAAAAATATCTAATGGTTTCACTTACAGCAGGAATATAGGGGAACCAAATGAGAGAGACATTTAGTGAGAGAGGGGAGGATAAGGGCTCAAAACAGGGGAGAAAAGAGCACAAGGGACTATGGTGACGGTGATGGAAAACCTGAGGTGAGGGAATACACAATAATGTAAAAGACATAAATAATAATAACAACAAATTTTTTAAAAAATGGGCAGAAGAGCTAAAAAGACACTTCTTCAAAGAGGAAATGCAAATGGCAAACAGGTGTATGAAAAAATGTTCAACATCACTTATAATCAGGGAAATGAAATGATAATCAAAATCACAATGAGATACCACCTCACACCGGTGAGAATGGCACACATTAAAAAAACAGGCAACAACAAATGTTGGTGAGGATGTGGGGAAAAAGGAACTCTCCCACAGTGCTGGTGGGAATGCAAACTGGTCCAACTACTGTGGAAAGCCATATGGCGGCTCCTCAGACTGCTAAAAATGGAGCTTCCATACAACCCAGTAATACCACTTCTGGGAATTTACCCAAAGAACACAAAATCATTAATCCAAAAGGATACATGCACCCCCCATGGTTACTGCAGCACTGTTTACAATAGCTAAGATATGGAAATGACCCAGATGCCCAAAATAGATGACTGGATCAAGAAGATACATATACACAATGGTACATATACACAATGGAATACTATTCAGCAATCAAAAAAGATAAACACATGCAATTCGCAGCAACATGGATGGAGCTAAAAGGGATCATGCTCAGTGAAATAAGCCAGAAAAGAAAGAGAAAAATATTGAATGGGTTCACTTACAGCAGGAATATAGGGGAACCAAATGAGAGACACTCAGCAAGGCAGAGGGAGGATAAGGGCTCAAAACAGGGGAGAAAAGAACACAAGGGACTATGGTGACGGATGAATCAGTGGTGGGTAACCTATGGGGAATACACAATAATGTAAAAGACATAAATAATAATAAAAAAATATTAATAGTTAAATATTCAAATATTTAATTAATTTAATATTTAATCCCCTATAGCAAGTTAAAGCAAACATAAACAAAAGCAAAAATGAGCAATTGGTATTACCTCAAATTGGAAAGGTTTTTATTCAGTGAAAGTAAATGTAAGTAGACTAAAAAGACGTCCTACTGAAGGAGAGAAAATAGTCACATACTGTATGACTGACAAGGGGTTAATATCCAAGATATATAAAAAGCTCACACAATTTAAAAAATCCAATTAATAAGTAGGCAGCAGATATAAACAGTTCACTAAAGAGGATAGGCACAAAGCCAATGATATACAGAAAAATGTTCATCATTTCTTTTGATATGGGAGATAGCAGTTAAAACCACAATGAGATATACAGGTTGGAAGAATGGAACATATTTAAAAAAATAACCCCAAAGGGTACTGGGGAGGGTGTGGAGAAAGAAGAACTCTATTACTGCTGCTGGCAATATAAACTAGTGCCACCATCTTGGAAAGCGATCTGGATTTACCTTAAGCTAAAAATGGAAAAAACTATATGACCCTGCAATCCCACTCCTGGGCATTTATCCAAAGAACATGAAACTATCAACTTAGATAACTATAGGTTCTACGGTGCTTACTGAGGGACTATTTACAATAGCTAGGCCATGGAAGCAACCTAAATATTAAGTAAAATATGTCAGACACAAAAAGAGAATAACTAATCTTATTTTTATGTGAAAATCAGAGAGTTCAGAGATAAAGAGTAGAGACTGGGGCACTTGCCACTGGTGGAGGTGAGGGGTGGCTAAATTGGGTAAGATCGCCAAAAGGTACGAACTTACAGCTGTAAAGTCAGTCAGTCCAGCAGGGGTGACTATAATTAACAGTACTGTAATATATATCTGAAAGTTGCTGAGAGTATAATTTTTTTTTAATTTATTATCCTCCACCAAGCCATCTGTGCCCATACTACATTTACCTCCCTCTCTATCCCCTCCTTTCTCTGGCAACCATTATATCCCTTTTGCTGAGTTCAAGATTTATCCCTGCTATTCTTTGCATATAAATGTTTTTTTGAGTATTTATATTCCACAGATAAGTGAAACCATCCAATATAAATCTTTAAACTTTTCATCACAAGAAAATAATTTTAACTGTGTGGTGACGGTAACTAAATTTATTGTGGTAATCACTTCACAATATATACATATATGAAATCATTATGTTGTACACTCAAAACTAATAAAAAATTATATGTTGATTGCATGTCAATAAAACCAAATCAAGAACCAAACAAAAAAATTCTTTAGAGTGGCACTGGGTTTGCAGAGCAGATTTTAGGAGAAATCACCAGTCAGACTTCTTTTTCCCTCACCTGAAATGGCAGAGCAGGTGTTTGCTCTGCTGTGACAATGCCTCAGTGGAATGCGAGCAGGAAAGATGCTCAAGGACACAAACTGAGGAGGCGACTTAGGGGAACGTGGTAAGAAAAGAGGTCCTAAGGTATAAAGTTTGATGATGGGAAAAAAAGCAATCATTGCCATCAATTTCAGGTCTATGCTCATAAATGGTCTTCTGAAACAAATCAGTGGATAAATGAGAATATCTGAAAATATGAGAGTATCTGGAAATTTTAAGAAAGCAAAGTAAGATAGGATATAAACAAATATTTCACATGGATAACAAATCCTCCAAGCTGGTGGTGGAAAGAACAAAGGAATAGCTTATTATCTTTTCAAGAAGTACTAGGGGATGTCTTAAATTGTAAATTAACTCACATCTGTGCACTTGCCTGACCAATCTTCTCTAGTTAACTCAAACCCCTGGAACGTACAGAAGGATGAGTTCTCCAATTCCTTTCTTGGATCATTTACAGTTACTTCTTGACAAGGTTACACATTTGTTGAACCCCTGAGATATGTCACCAAACACTGCTTAGGTCAAGTTTGCTTTAGGTCACATTGTTAGTTCTAGCTTCCCAATGGATGGGGAAATCTAGGTGTAGGAGAACAATATGAGTTGACTTCCCAGTTCTGCCAGAAGTGACTCAAACCCTGTGAACCTAGGTTTATGAATAATCTCTAAGACTGAGTCTGTAAAACACTGGAAGTCGGAGGGAGTGTGAGCTTGGCAGGCACAGACTGGCTATTATAATTTTAGGGCTTAGCATCTTTAAGAACAGTAGATGAAAAACAAGGTTCAAGCTTGTAGGTGATTTTAAACAGTGTTTTTAGATGGCTAAATGGACAACTGTCATTTTAATGAAATATGTATTTCATTTTCTTGTTCTGAGAAATAAAATATGCATTCTGATCAGTCTTTTTCCCTCTCTTCACCACCTAGCTCCTAGTCTCAGAGATGTGTAACCTAAAGGGTTCTCTAATTCCTTTGGCTCACATTTATTTTCCTACTTAGTAAGATATTTGGAGCTTAGGTCTTATTCCCAGTGCCTCCTGTATGGCACATCCCCTGTGCTTTCAGAGAGGAAATGTGTGAGCATACAATGTCTTTCTCCTATCCCCAGGATCCTAGCACTGAAAGTTATTATACGTTTATAGATAAAAGTTCTTTCTCCTCCACTCACTCACAAAGGCCAGCAGGCATGCTGAGATTTTGGTCACTATAGTGCCATCTAGTGGTGGAGACAAAGAAACCTACTCTCAGCCTTTCTTAACCAGGATTCCATGAGATCCCAGCTGGGAAAGGGTAGTGGCCATAATTCATCTTTAAGATAGGCAGCAGCAGAATTTCAGCACTAGTAATTGTAACATTTACCATGGTAGATTTCACTCAAGAATGAAATTCTGGTATTATTTTATACCGGTATTTAAAAATATTTTTCAGTTCATAAAAATGGAAAAAAGTGAAGTGAAATAGTTAATGCACTTAAAATAGTAATATAGACATACAAAATGTCAATAACTCAAGTTTGTAAAAAACTTAAGTATGCAATTTCATCTCATATGAATCATTGGTGACCAGGCTTTGCTGCTTCCTTGCTGCAGACCTTACTTGCCTGGCCCTTGAGACTGGCTAGGACCTCAGTGCAGTGTGTTCCTTCTGAGCGGGGCTTTAGGGTACAACTTTCAGGTGACTCCTCTGATCTATCCAAAGGCTCAGAGATACTGATGTTTTGATTTGTCTCCCGGGCAGTCTGGAAATAGAGAGTGCATCCACAAGGAGTGAGCTGCCCATTTCAGAAGGCTTCTCCTCGCCAGGTTCATTGTTTTTTTGTTTTTGTTTTTTTTAAGGGTGGAAAAGAGGGGGATGAAGACTGGTAGGAAGTAGAAGGAAGGGAGGTAGGTATCAGGATTAGAGGGAGGATTTGGCAAGAATGTCAAGATGGTCAGTGTCTGAAAATAATAATGTTGCCTCACATGTTACTGCGATCTCTGTGTAGGGCAACAATGATTCTGTCACAATAGCTCCCAATTCTCAGTATTTTTTTGTCCTCTTAAGGTAATCAACCATAGTGACTTTAAGTTATGCTAGAAAGAGTCTACAAAAAGCTGTATTGCTACTTCATCAGCTGAAGGACCTAATCTGTGGATATGGCAGACATCAGCAATCCTCCCCAGCTTACTTAGCCATGAGGAAGAGTCTACAATTGGGGAAGTGTTTGCACCTGCAGCCTCCTTGTTTCAAAGATGGTGATTATAGTAGCTTCACTTCTGTAAATTGAAGGCTGCTTATAGAAGTCAGGTGAACTTGAAATGTCTACACTCTTTCTGACCTTGCATTTTCTCTAAATTCTTCATTCATCCAAGATTAATTGTTTGTTATGGAATAAACACTGTGGTGAACACAGAAACAGTAGGAATGAGGAAGATACAGATGAATATGTGGTAGAAATATGCTTATTGTTCCTCTTCTTCCTCCTTGACAGATCCTAACTTTGTTTGAAAAGGCAATGTGCCCAATTAAATACTTGTTATCAATCTCCTCTGCAAGCATGAGATCTCATGTTTGACATGAAAATGTAAAACCAACACCAATGAGGGCATTTCTAAGAAAACTTTCACATCCCTATCAAAAGGTGACAGATCCCTGGCAACATCTGTAATCATCCTGTCTTGAGTTGAGAAGTATTAGGTGGGATGGTGGCAGTCATATGGCCACCAGAAAGAAAATGGATTAAAGAATTACAGAGATAACAGTTTAACATTGGTCTGATGAACCAACTGCAACTGTATACCATATTTCTTTTGTAAGAAATATTCGTTTTCATTTGCTTAAGCTATTCTCAGCTTAGTATTACATTTCTTCAAGCCAAACATATTCCTAATTTATACAGAGACAAATATGCAACAGATAAGTATTATGGAGCTACAGGAGCAGAGACAAGTAGGAAGGGAAAGTCAGAGGAAGGGGAAGAACCAGAGAGGGTGGTACTATGAAATACAAGGCAGGAGAGAGCTAGCTAGAGAAGAGAGTGGTTAAGAGCAAGAAATGCAGGAGAAATGTCAAATGAAATAAAAACACCTTTTTGCAATGAGGAGGTCCACGGTGATTTTTGACAGAATAATATCCATGAAATGGTGGTGGAGAGAGGCTGCAGAAGGATGAAGATTAACTGGGAAATGAAGGATGGGGACAGTAACTTTGATGAAAGGTCAGCAAACTATGGCCCACTGTACATACCTGCTTTACCATCTAGTTTTGTAAATAATGTTATTGAAACCCAGCCATACCCATGCATTTCAATATGGATAATGGCTGCATTTAATACTAAAATGGGAAAAATGAACACAGGAGACACAGTACAGCCCAGAGAATCTAAAATATTTATTATGTGGTCATTTAAAAAAATCTTTAGCTGATTTCTCATTTAAACTATTTTTCTAAATGTGCAGCTGTGCAAAGGAACACATGGTCAAGTAGCTGGAAAGAGACATAAAGTTAAAGGTTGTATTTTTGTTTTCAATTGTACAGAGATGGGGAAAACCCTTAAGGAAGCTGTCAATGTATAGGGAGGTAGTGAAACACTGAAAGCTCACTAGTGATGTGGAATTGCAGACTGAGCTGTCTCACTACGGGTGCTTACAATAAATTCACAACAGGGGGATATGAGGGAAGATCTATAAGAAACTCAGAACCCACTCTCTATACATTGTAGGAAAAATGTGGCTAAATAGAGAGGGGATATTTTGACAAATTATTTGGACTCTGTGGACCATAGTTTCATCACCAGTAAAGTGAATATTTATCTGGAAATAGGAAAGACCAACCAATAAAGAATTGTGCATCACTCGGCAACTGTAATTGAAATACTTTGTGATAATACAACTTTTCTCACAAGAAGATGCTGTAAGAGTTAAAAGGGAGATACTTTCACAATGCGTGAAAGATGAAAAGCTAGTGCAGACATTAGGCTTACTAGCTACCATCTTTACAGAAAGCAGGTATTGGGCACAGTGAACACTTGAATCATACAACTCCACAAAACCTATACAGGCAGATTTAAAATGTTTTCTGAAAAACAAAAAGTGGAAGGGAACCTGGACCCCTGGCACAGCAGACAGGAGGCAGCACAGGTCCCCAGCTCAGGTCTCTAGGTCCCACCTAGGCTTCAGTGACCTCCAGACTCACCAGTAAGGACCCTGAACCCCTGGCTCAGTATGGAAGGTGGCACAAGTACCCTAAGGTGCTGTCCGGCACCAGCAACTTCAAGACCAGTTAGTATGAACCCTGGTCCAGTGCAAGGGCAGAGCCATGCCTGGTGAAAGCCCCACCCACAGCAGTGTGGTACTAAAAACAAACACTGGGGAGATGGAAAATCACAACAAACAGCCACATGAGTACTCTTGGGAATACTACACCAAAGAAAGAGCAAAACTACAGAATCCAATCACAAAGATATGGCTGATCTATCCTCCCTATCACATACAGAATTTAAACTTGCCGTGATAAAGAAGTTCGAAGAACACAGAAAAAAACATAGAAAAGTAGATCAAATATACACAAGAAAATTCAGAAAAATGAATGTACTGAGAAATAAAATCAATGAAGAGAAGATTAAAAATTATACTCTAAGGGACACGCCCCCAAAACATGGCGGCAAACAGACGCTAGGATCAGGCTCTCCTACAAAAAATCGATTCATCCCTAACTTTGAGAGCTGTCTCGAAGAGAACCGGATACCCTACGCAATACAATCGACCCCGGGAGTGCTTTGGACTTAAAAATAAACTGAAGAGTCGGAGTAAAGAGAAGAGAGGGGACATCTAATCCCACACAAAGGAGGAGCAGAGAGGAGAGATGGGCGGACCAGCTTCCCCTGAGAGCCACTGAATACAAGGTTAGAAACTGCGGTGAGGTCGGAGGGCTCCGGCCAGCCGACTGGGAGCGCGACCCCCACTCCCCCATCCCAGGACCCCCCTCTCTTCCCTGCGTGGCAGCCCTGAGGAGCAGGAAAGCGGGAGGGTCACTGTGTCCCATCCCCCACCTGGGGCTAGGTAACATCTCAAAGGGGAGAAAGTCCAAGCAAGAAACCTCCACCACTGGCTGCTAGTTGATAGATTAGCCAGAAAAACTGGCTGGGCTGGAAAACCTCCTGCAGAGACAACCTCTTTCTGGGCTTTAGCATGCAAATGAATAGGAGGGGAAGGATAGAATTTAAGGACTATTGACTGACAATCCCCAAAACCCCTCCCATACCTGTTGCTGAAAAAAAAAAATTTATACTCTAAGAAAATAACACAATTGCAGGATATAAAAAGATCTATAAAGGAATTGAAAAATACTGCAGGAAGCTATGAAAATAGAATAAGCTGAATGGAAGAGAGTATCATTGAACCTGAAGATGAGGATATACAAAGATGAAAGGTAAAAGAAGAAAAAAAAATGAAGATATACTTCAGGAATTATCTGACTCCATAAAAAAGGAAATATAATAATAATGGGTATCCTAGAAGGGGAAGAGCAAAAGGAACACAGAACTTATTTGAAGTAATAATAGAAGAAAAAATTCTGAATTTGGAGCAGGAAATACATAAATCCATGAGATTAAAAGAATACCTAGGTACCCAAACAAAACGAGACATATACCAAGATATGAAACGTTGAAACTTCCAAGAGTTCAAGACAAAGAATATTGAAGCTGATGAAAGGGAAGAGGCAGATAACCTATAAAGGAAACCTGATTAGGCTTACATCAGATTTCTTTGAAGAAACACTGAGGGCAAGGAGAGAATGGGATGATGTGACTGAAAAAAAAAGTTAAAAACCTGCCAACTAAGAATACTCTATACTGCAAGGCTCTCCTTTAGACATGAAGGAGAAGTAAAGGCCTCAGACAAATAGATACTGAAGGAGTTAGCAAAAACTAGACCCTACCAAACTAAAAAAAAAAAAAAAAAAAAAATTAAAAGGGAGCTCTAGTACTTAAGCCAATGAAATGACCACCAACAAAGAAAGGAACAGGAAATAGAAAAATAAAATTAAGGGCAAATGACAGCAATAGATTTTCATGTATCAATAACAATCTAAGTGGAAATGGACTAAACACACCAATTAAAAGACACAGAGTATCTAGTTGGATCAGGAAACAGAATCCAAATTTTTGGGGTCTCCAGATAAACATGGACTCAAAGTAAAGGTTTGGAGAACAATCCTACAAGTGAATGTGACACAAAGGAAGGTGGGGCCAGCAGTACTTATATCAGACAAAATAGATTTCCAGTTAAAAGAAAAAGGTAATGAGGTGGGGATAGACACTATATAATGATAAAGGGAGTAATACATCAGGAAGAAATAACATTCATCAAATATACTTACCAAATGAAGGCACACCAAAATATATTTGTCAACTACTATCAACTCTGAAAACAATGAAGAAAAAAACCTCTGTGGTAGGAGACTTGTAGTCCCAGCAGGACAATGGCACTAGGCAGGTTCTTAATGATGGGTAGACAGGTATAAATGAGTCCTGGAGCCCTTGGTGGCTTTTTATGGCCTTTTTTATTTTATTTATGGCCTTTTATGGCTAGAGTCCTGTAGAATGTGACATGTCCACTTGAGAAAAGTGTGTATTCTGCTTTTGTAGGGTACAGCGCCCTATTGATATCTGTTAGGTCCGCTTGGTCCAATTCTTTGTTTGGTCTTATTGTGTCCCTATTCATTTTCTCTTTGACCATTGGTGAGAGTGAGGTATTGAAGTCTTGTGTGGTAGGTGGGAGAGCTCTCAGGCTGTTCCGCCCTCCCCTGGGGAATGGGCCAATGAGGCCTAGGTGCTGCTACTCTGTAACAGCTACTCTGTAGCCACTCTAATGGCTACTCTAAGCCACGCCCCCCAGGCTTTGCTACTGTAAGCAAGGCAGCACCTAGGCCTGCGGAGAGCCATTCCCAAGGAAGGCAGCCATGGCTTGAAAACAGGTTTCATGCGTAATCTTTCCTTCTCAAAGGCATTTAAATTGCATCTCTCTTTGTTGGGAAGTAAGGCTCTGACAAGGCATTACTTACTTGTTCCCATGAAGAAATCATATGACGTTCAGCAGGTGGTTTTTCTATAATGGTCACCTCTGTCACACCTGGGGAAGATTCTGGAGAGGGAAAAAGAATATACATAGGTTGCAATTGGCCCACTCTTACACATTTCTACGCTAGACTTTAACAATCTGTTCATTACTGCTCTAGTAAAAGCAGGAAAGAACCAATCAGTCTCTCAAAGGTGCTCAGTCTCCTAACCTAGGACAGTGCAATCTTGGTAGGAAGAACATCATCAGAATGTGCCCTACACATGTGCCCTGAACAAAGACCAAAGATTCTAGATTTCTGTGAGTTCACATATTCTTATGATTCTTGAAAAGAAATAATAGTAGTACTTTAACAACTTTTATAAGACATAAGACCTGTTTGCCAATTTTTCTTCTAAATGAAATCCACTATCTATTTTTTGAGCTCCAGGATTTAGACCCTAAGACAGTATTACATAAAATGGGTTCTATCCAGAAATACATAGAACAAAGTAAGTCATTTCAAAATCTTTAAAGAAAAGGTTTCCAAACAATCTCCTCTCTACAGTTCTAGTATTCATGCTGATGTAAAAGAGAAGCCTCCCAGGTGGGAACACAACAGATTTTAATACATTCTCCACTTGTTCTCATCCAGAATCAAGATTTTAATGTCCTTAATCTAAGACATAAAATATATAAGTTAAAGTTTAATTTCCCAGAACCTCAGAAAATAACATTGTGATTCAGATGTAATTAGTTAAGACTCATACTCAAATAAATGCCAGCCAAGAATGCTTTATCTTGCACAGCTCTCTTTTCTATATGAAGGAACAATAAAGACTTCTTCAGACAAAAAAATCTTTGGAAATTTCCTACAACTAAATCCCCACTCCAAGTAGTATTACAAGAAGCCTTACTATCTAAACCAACAGAGGAATGACCACAAAGAACTGAACAAGGAATTAAATATAAACACAAAAAGATGAACAAAACAGCAGTAACAGACTCCCACAAGTCAATAATTATCCTAAACATTAATGGACTAACCTCACCAATAAAAAACACAGTGTAGCATATTGGATTGGAAAAACAGAATCCAACCTTCTACTGCCTGCAAGAAACAAACCTAAGTTCCAGAGATAAATACAGATTGAAAGTAAAGAGTTGAAAATAATTCTACAAGCAAATGGCCGCCCAAAGGAGGCAGGGGCAACCATATTTTATCAGATAAAATAAACTTCAGCTAAAAAAGGTGAAAAGAGACGTCGCTGGACACTAGATAATGAACAACGGGGCAATACACTGAGAAGATATAACACTGATCAATATATACTCACCCAATGTGAGAGCACCAAAATACATTAGATTATTATTGTTTCTGAAAAGAGACACTGGATCAAATACACATGTGGTAGGAGACTTCAACACCCCACTCTCACCACTGTACAAACCAACAATACAGAAAATAAACAAGGACACAACAGCCCTTAAAAAAGATCTAGACTGCATGGGCCTAACAGACCCTCCCAAAACTGAATAAACATTTTTCTCAGGTGCACACGGATCATTCTCCAGAATCAACTACATGCTAGGTCACAAGACAAACCTCAACAAATACATGAAGATTGAGGTCATAGAAATAAACTGGGGGAAAAAAAAAGGCAAGGAGATTCCCCCATTACATGGCAACTAAACAGCATGCTACTGAAAGAGGAAATCAAAGAAGAAATTAAAAAAAAACACCTTGAAGCAAATGATAATGAGGACACAGCCTTTTACAATGTATGGGACACCGCAAAAGCAATATTAAGAGAAAAGTATATAGCAATACAGGCTCACATAAAGAAACAACCTAATCTCCCATCTCAAGGAACTAGGAAAAAAACCAAAACCCCCAAAAGCCAGCAGAAGAAAGGGAATAAAAAAATTTTAAGTAGAAATAAAATAGAAATGAAAAGGATAGTACAAAAAATGAAAGAAACTAAAAGTTGGTCCTTTGAAAAAAATAACATAGGCAATCCTTTAACCAGGTTCACAAAGAAAAAGAGGAAGAAAACTCAAATAAATAGGACCATAAATGAGAAATTATGACATAGCAAAAATCCAGAAAATTAGAGATTACTATAAACATTTATAGGCAAGTTCAACAGTCTAGATGAGATGTACAAATTCTTAGAATTATACAATCACCCAAGGCTGAGCAAAGAAAAAAGTAGAAAACTTGAACAAATCAATCACAAGCAAGGAATTTGACACAGCAATTAAAAACCTCCCCTCACCCCCACCAAAAAGAAAATAAGCCCAGGACCACATGGTTTCACAAGTGAGTCCTACCAAACATTCCAAGAAGAACTAATGCCTATACTGCTAAAACTCTTCCAAAAAGCTGGGAAATAAAGAATACTACCTAATACATCAGACTAATACCAAAACTAAAGAAAGACAACACACACACACACACACACACACACACACACACACACACACACTCTACAGACCAATCTCCCTAATGAGCATGGGTGCTAAAATCCTCAATAAAATCTTACCAAACCAAATCCAACAATGCATTAAAAGGATTATACACCATGACCAAGTGGAATTTAGTCAAGGGACACAAGGATGGTTCAGCACCTGAAAATCAATTAACATAATTCACCACATCAAAAAAAAAGAGAAATATAAACCATATGGTCACATCAACAGTTGATGAGAAAGCATTTGATAAAGTTCAACATTCATTTTTGATGAAGACCCTTGAAAAACTTGGGATAAAAGAGACATATCTTAACACAATAAAAGCCACATATGCCAAAACCACTGAAACAGTGAAAATTTGTTTAGATTACAATGGAATTGTAATCTATTTCTATTACAATGGAAAAAGACAAGGATGTCCACTCTCACTACTACTTTTCAATATAACACTGGAATTCCTACTTAGAGTAGGCAAGAAAGACATAAAAAGGAAGCCAAATTGGTAAAGAATAAGTAAAACTACCTTTATTTGCAGATGATATGATGATATATATCATATATATATATATCATGTGTGTGTGTGTGTGTGTGTGTATCATATATATACACGATCAAATGGGATTTAGTCAAGGGACACATATATACGATATGATGATATATGATGATATAGAGAACCCTAAAAATCCATGGGAAAAAAAATAATCAAAACATAAATCAGTAAAGTAGCAGGTTACAAAGTCAATACACAAGTATCAGTAGCCTTCCTATATGCAACTAATCAGTCTGGAGAGGAAGAAATAAGAAAACCATCTCATTTACAATTGTAAAAAAAAAATTAAATACCCGGGAATAAACCTAACAAAGGAGGTTAAAGACCTATACAAGGAAATTATAAGACATTGTTGAAAGAAATAGAAGACAACACAAAGAAATGGAAAGACATTCCCTGCTCATGGATCAGAAAAATCAACATTATCAAAATGGGCATTCTACTGACAGCAATTTACAGGTTCAAAGTAATTCTAGTAAAAATTTTAATTATATTCTTCAAGGAAACGGTACAAATATTTCTGAAATTCATAGGGATCACAAAAAACAACAACAACCCCCCCCAACCATAAATAGCCAAGCCCTTCTGACTAAAAAGGGGAAGTACAGAGGTATTACACTTCCAGACTTCAAACTACACTATAAAGCCATAAGAAAAACAGCATGGAACTGGAACAAAATAGATACACAGATCAATGGAATCAAATCACTGCAAGAAATTAGGAATTTAAGTAGGAAACACTGAAGAATTACATTGCCTTGTTAGAAAAACAAGATAAGCATGAAACAAAAGCAAAAACTTCAAATAGTTGATAATTTTGTGTTAAATTGGGCAATACTGGCCCTATGGGACACAAGCTAATGGTAGAGGGAGGTAGATGATTGAAAAAGTGAGAGAAAATGTCACAAGCTATGCATAGCTGATCTGGGTTTTGAAGGGTGATGTGGCTTTTCCTGCAGAATGCTCCAACTATCATGTCTGTTCTCTCCAGTGTGTGTTGGCCTGTTTTTTGAAACTGAGCAAGTAAAGACAGTTCCCAGATTCCACTGTAAACAGGCTTCCTCAGGAGACCAAGATTCCTGCATGGCAATTCACTCATAAAATCTGGAAGGGAATGAGCAGGTGAGGAGATGGACAAATGGAGATACTGGATCATCTCACAAGTATAGGGCAGCAGGGTTTGATCTCATGGGTTGAGAGTCTGCAGATTCCTTACCACACCACATGCAGGTACTTCCTGCTTAGCAGCCACTTTCTGAAGTATGATTTTCAACCTAGCATTGGCTGCCTTTACTTCTCCCTATGAATCTGTAGGTCAGTGTTCCTTAAGTGATCCCTTTCTGCCTTAACTAGCAAAAGTATACTTTAGCCCTAAACTAGCTAGAGTGTATTCCATAGTCTACAGTGAGGAAGCTTGAAAGACAGAAAATTTATGTTTATGGGCTCAGAGGTGACTTTTTGGGACAAGCAAATGTGCACAGGTTGGAAAAAATGGTCATCTACATTACTTAAAACAGATAAAAGAGAGATCTTGGAATCTAAGATATGACATTAAAGCTCTCTTGAGTGAGAGGAGAAAAGACAGCTTAGAATATCTAATTAAATAAGACTATTCAAAGAGAATAAAGACATTAGTAACCTATTATTAGTAAACTATTAGAAACTATTAGTAACATATCAAAGAATTAAGTAATGCTATAAAGTCAGGGCTTGAAGGTGGGACATTTGGAGAGCTGGGGTGGACTGCATGGAAAAAACAAAGCCAATGCAAGGTTAACATCTTTAGAATGACCTGCTGTAGGGCTCACCTCTGGCTGGTGCCTGGGACTGCGGCCTTTGGATGTTTCATATGTATAAGGATGTTCTGCCCACCTTGTGTTAAACCACTAAATTCCTTGACACACTATCCTTCTTGAAAGCTAAAATCTTGATAGCAAATGGCAAGTTGTTCTTGCTATGTGACTAGACCCAAATAAAATCCCTGAATTTGAGTCTTAAACAGGCTTCTCTGGGAAGAAACACTTCACACTTACATTTCACTACTTTAAAAAAAAAAAAAAGTATATTGTGTGTGACCACTGTCAGAAGTGAAAACTTCAGAAGCTTATACATGGATGCTTCAAGACTCCACCTGTCATGTCTTTGCCCCTTGTTGACTGATATAATAAACTATAGGTGGGATATCTGTGAGTTCTTCTAGTGAATCATTGAGTGTATGGGTGTTGTGGGCAACAGAAACACAATATCCATTCCCTCATTTTTAGTATTTTTAATAAATTTGCTTTAGGTCGATTTTTGGAAACAACAAACAGTTGATTTTGTGATCCAGATTTAAATCTTTTTCTATTAATAGATGGTTCGTGTTTATTGGTAAGAGAGATATATTTGGTATCATCAATATAATTCATAATTATGTGATCACATTACACTGATGTTTCTTTTTGAAATGTGCAATATTTGCTGTTTAAAATGTGGAAGGTGTTAAGTTTTCTATTATGACATGAATAATCATAAATTAGCAGCTTTAAATAACATTCAGCTTAGGTCAGAGTTCTGTAGTTCAGCAGTCTGGAACAGCATAACTGGATTCTCTGCTGATGCTAAAATTATTGATCTATAGTCCTATTTTTATGCCAGAAAACAGGTGACAATTGTTTTCATTTGGAGTTCAGGTCATCTACCAAGATCATTTCTGTTGTTAGCAGAATTTAATTCCTTGTAGTTGTAGACATGAAGTCTCCATTCCTTGCTTGCTGTCAGCTGAGGTCACTTTCAGCTTCCAGAATTCTGTCTCAGTCCTTGTCACGTGTTCCCATCCATCTTCAAGTCAGCAACAGCATAACAATTCCTTTTGTTTTTTCAGGTCTCTTCAACTTCCTCTTCTATTAACAGCTTTATGATTAATCATAAAGGAGCTTATATGATTAGATCAGGCTCACCTGGAAAATCTCCTTTTTCTCATTTAATAGAACATCATTACAGGGGTGACATCTCAACAGTTTCATAGTCTTGAGGATGGTGGTAGGAAACCTTAGAAGGCTGTTTTTAGAATTCCTTTTAAAAAATAGCTTTGAGATACAATTCTCACTGTCTGAAGTTCACTCTTTTAACATGCAGTTGGTATTCTTTAGTATATTCAGTATGCATCTTATCTCCCAAAAGTAACCCTGTATATACCGCAGTCACTTCCAATTTCCTACTCCCCTTCCCTAGCACTACTAACCTGCTTTCAGTTTCTATAGATTTGTCTGTTCTAGACGTGTCATGTAAGTGAAATCATACATGTGGTCTTTGTAACAGACTTCTTTCATTTTCAAGATTCATCCCCACAGTGTAGCATGTATGAGTACTTCATTCCTTTTTCTAAGTAAGTAATTTTCTATTGTGTGGCTATACCACATTTTGTATATCCATTCGTCAGTTGATGAATATTTGGTTTCCAGTTTTTACTCCTGCTATGAAGAGGTATGAACCTAAACACTATACATATTAACATATACATGTAAACCAACATCTCAATAAAAATAATTAAAAAATAAATTATGAGGTTTTGATGAAATTTATAAACGTTTTAGAATGTTTACGGAAGGCTAGCTTCACTCTATTTGATTAAAGACTTGTTTAATTCTTAGTAGGTTTTGCCTTATTGGGTTGGGTTAGCAGTTCGTCTGATACCTGAAATACTTAATATAGTACATGCATAAGTAAAATTTTTAATAGTTACAGTTATTTAATTGTTCAGGTCTGCAGTGGAAGGAAGCATAGGGCAGGTTCTCTATCGATTCAGCAGACAGATAAAGGAGAGTCCTGGAGCCCTCAGTGGCTTTTTCAGGCTTTAATGCTCTTTCTGCGCCCACTGTTGTAGGGAAAGGCTGCACACAGGCTGGCAAGGCGGGGAGGTCAGGGGGACCCGGAGGCTTGCAGGCCTCCCAGCCCATGGCAAGTGTTTATTCTTTCTCTTTAGGCTCTCTCTGGTGTTCTCTCCCGGTCTCTTTCACTCATAGCCATCGCATGTCCTCTCGTAGCCATTCTGTCTCTGAGTGATGCTGCACTTAAAGCCTCAGCCCCCAGGCTCAGGTGTGCACACTGCTGCAAGCCCACATGCCAGGTGTCCACCATCAGGCATCCCCAAGTCCACACTCCCAAGAGCCTTCTGCATTAGCACAAAAAAGGCTGCAGGTGACAGCCACCGAGGCCAGTGGCATAAAAGCGTGACCAATTCACTTACCTTATAAGGTCTTTACATCAAAGAGCATAAGAGAAATTTGGTTGGCTGGAGAAGGCTAAACATTAAACAAAAGAAATTAACCTCTTATTTACAGAAAACTTAGATTTATAAAGGGAATAATGAAGCATGCCTATGCGACAACAGCCAGACCTGCTGCGTGACTAAATCCGTAAATGTAACAGGACAAAAGTGTGGATAAAAATGAGGAGCTAGGTTATGGATGGTCTTGATGATTAGCTTTTTCCTTGCTCAAGTCTATAACTTCATTTCTAAAACTGCTTACTTTCCCAAACACATCATGGTTTCATGCTTCACTTACTGTTTTGGCACTGGGGAATAGAGTTAAGTCCTCCCTTAACATCACATATAGGTTCTTAGAAACTGTGACTTTTAAGCAAAGTGACATATAAAGAAACCAATTTTACCATAGGTTAATTGATACTAACAATAGTTAAGTTCCTATGTGTATTTCTGGCCCCAGTAACATCACTAAAGTTCTAAATAAAAAGCCAAAAACATTTCTACTACTAAACAGTTATTTGTATTCATTCGTTCTCCAATACCCTTAGCCCAGTTCAGAGTCACAGGTGTCGGATCCTATCCCAACAGCTCAGGGAACATGGTGGGATCCAAACCAGACAGGCCACTCTTCCATCACAGGGGACACTCATAATGCCTTCCTCCCACCCCCCACCAACTTACTCCAACAGGAACAATTCAGACACACCTGTGAACCCTGCATGCACCTCTTTGGAATGTGAAAGGAAACCAGAGTAGCCAAAAAAAAGCTATGCAGACATGAGAAGAATGTGCTTACTCCATGCAAAAGTGGCTCCAGCTGGGAATCAGCCTTTTCTCCCTTATCAGTGCCACCATCAAGCAATGCTGAACAGAAGGACTAAACAGCATTACTAAAGGACTTACTGGAGGCCCTGCTGTACAGGGGAGCGCAACACCGAGTTCCTATACTCATGGACTTCGATTACAGAAAAGAGACAAATTTTAAAAACAGCCAAATAAATATACAACTTCAAGTAGTGATAAATGCCATGAGGATAAAATGTAAGATAAGGGAAGGGAGATGATAGGGAAGATGTTATTAGCATTATATTCAGAAAGGTTCATGTAAGGTCATAATATTAAATCACAGATTTTAATGATGTGTGGGAAAAGACCTTCAGAGGTAGATAATTTCAGGAGGAGGGTCTTGGCAAATTGCAAGGAGGGAACAAACTTAGATACTGATGGTACAACGAGGAGGTCACAGTGGCTGAAGCAGAGTGAAAGTAAGGTCAGACAGATGGATGAGGGCGGATGACAAGGGACTTGTGGGTTGTGGTACAGAATTTGGATTTCCTCATGTGATGGGAAGGCAGGGAAGCACGCTATTCGGCCTGCTTAGACTGGCTTTCTCCTTCCTGGTTAGCTGGAAAACTCCCAATTGTTTTGTAAAACCTACTATCATTTCTCGAGATAAGGTCAGTCACCTCCTCCTGTGTGCTATATCTGAGCAATAACAGATTACTGACCTCTCACACTTCTTAGAGTCCTGGTCTGTGGATTTTTTTTTCCATGGAACTGTTTTTTCCCCCCCTCTTTGTAGCCCCAGAGTCTAACATAGCAGTAGGTGTTAAGTAAAGGTTCGATAAAGAACAAACACCATTCTCCATTCAGTGGCGCAAGTCTCTCAAGCACTACGGTGTGGCGCTCGGAAACGCGAGGGAGGGCCCTGGGAGGATGGATGGCTGCAGCATTTCCCCAGCTCTCTCTGCTACTAGAGGAAGGGCGTGAATTTCAAGTATACTCCCCTGGCCACGGGAATGCCTCTGGGGAGACCCAGCCTTCCAAATGTCAGGGGTCTGCTGTCGCCCCTTTGCACGTTTTGCCCGTCTTTCCTGAGTCCTGTGGTGGAACCTCCGTGGGGGGAACCGTTGGATTGCCCAGCACAGCTTCCAAACAACCCCCGGCGAACCTTCCCCGGCCTAGTCACACCCAGCTCTCCCTCCTCCCTCCATAACAACGGAAGTCCTAGCAGCGGTGCCCACGGGCAGACGGGGCTCGGCGTCCTGTCGCCCCTCCTGGCTTCTCGTGCACGCCCCCTCGTCCCGCAGTCACCCCCGCGGCTCCCCGCCCCACTCACCTAGGATGTGGGTGATCCCGAGGGTCAGCTTCTCCAGGTGCGGCTTGCTGCTAGCCTGCAGCGGGGGCTGCGTGTCCTCCATGGCTCGCGTCCCAGCTCCGCGCGCGGCCAGGGCAGCGCCGGGGAGCCGGCGGGAGCGCCAGGCTGGAGGGCGGGCTGGATGCCGCCGCACTGCCTGGGCCGTCAAGTTCACGGCATGCCGGGAGTTGTAGTGCTCGGCGCCTGAGATCTCGGCGGCGCAGAGATGCGGGGCCCGGGAAAGTCTGGGAGCAGTAGTTCCGCGGGCCGCTCCTTTCCGCGGACCCGGCGAGCGCTCCACCCCACGCCGCGGGTGCACAGCGACTCCTCTGCCCCGACGGTCCCACCCCGCCGGGGCCGGCCGCGCAAGCGGGGGCGGGCCTCGGCGCCGTGCGGCCAATGGGCACTGGGCCTGGAGGCTGGGGCGGAGCCGTCCCGACGCTACGCCCCGAGTGGCGGTTGTTTCAAGATGGCGGACGTGGTGGGCCCCTCCCGCCCGGGAGCGGCGGCGTTCTGGAGCCGGGACTGTATCCTTTGCGGGTCTGGCAGGGGGCGCCGGCGCCCTCCCGGGTGCTGCGGGCGATCGCGTGGGTCTCAGAGTGGAGGGGAGAAGCTCTGTGAGAACCCCGGGGGCGGGACCGCCTGTCCGGCCGCCGTCCAGGTGCTGGGAATTAGATGGCAAGCCAGCCAGTTACAAGTCTTGTTTGGAGCTCCAGGGATGGGGTTCCGCATAGATGTTTCCCAGCCCTCGTGAACCCTGAGATCTGGAAAGATGGCCTAGAATTGTGGCCCGATCGGGGGCTCTGGAAGTCCCCCTGCTCGTGGTCACCTCCGGCTCACTGTCTGCGTAGTGGGCTTGTGCAGGAGAAGGGAAGCGTGTTGGTGGTGTGGGCCCGGGTATGTCCCGTTTCAGTTGGACCGGGTTCCTTTTTGTTTTGATTTGGGAGTGTCAGGACCTTGTGGGACTTCCAAGACTTGTCAGTGAGAATTTATTTCATATTGGGATTTTAGGAGATGTGTGGGTCTTGGTATCCTGGGACGTGATCTGGTGGTGCTGGTTACTGAATAAGATCCGAATCATCCTGCTGGGAAGTACCGTTGATTTAAGATAAAGACTATGGGTGTCCACTGGCAAGATTGACATTCTTGGATTGTTTGGAGGTGGAGCAGCTGTGGAACTTTTACCGATATTGTTGTATCCTCTGGTTTATTATCTATGATGAGATGTTAAGTGGCTTTCCCTGGGTTTGGTAAACTGTTCCAATCTGATCTTTGGTCCTGATGATTTACACCATGTTAATTGGAGGAGTGTTACTGAAAGGAAGACAATTATTGTTGGGTGCCAGCTGAGGCCAGTCTTTTTGTCTGTTTGCTGTATTTGGTAATAGCAGTATTAGAGGCAGCATCATCGGTTGCACATTCTACTAAGCTCCCTGTGAAACTTACACAATTTTATTGTCATTTTCCTTTATTGAGTTACTGGAATTGACGTGTCATGATTTGAAGAGAGGTGTATTTTTGCATTTCATGATACTCAGTATTTGTCTTACGCACTTTCTAAATATAATTACCACTTGTCTGTGATAAGTTGGTGAGAATCAAGTGAAATGTTCGTACACAGGATAAAAGCACACTAATGCACCATGCGAATTAAGTATTTTTTCCTTTAACTGTCACTAGGGATGCAAAGACAGTATGTGCTTTGGGAACATGTGGGTTGAATTAGAAGTTAGGAAATTGGGATGAGTCTGTTGTCCTGTAACACTGCCTCTGCTTTGATAGAAGTTTGTGATAGAGGAGGTCCAAGAAGATTATTAGCTTGTAACAAGCTTTTTTAGTGTAATCATTTTCATAACCACCTATGTAGTTTTGGTTATTATTACTTAATTTTATGACCAATGGTATTCTGATATAGAATAAATGGTGTGTGTGGGGAGCAGTCTATTGTGGGATTGAATCAATTAACAGATAGGTTAATCTATGCTCTTGGTCTTAGCTGTGTGTACTCACTTGTTGTCCTGTTGCTCGCTATTTCACCTAGAAGTCATATCCTCTTCTACATTTCTCCCTTACGCTTAAAATTAATGTAAAATACTCATCTTCCTATTGAACATAAAGAGTTGAAATTGTATAGGAAAAGTGGTGATGACTCCATCCTACAAAAATTTAGATGTTTGAACAGAATTAAAAGGATACTACTATCACCTGTTTCCCCAACCTATTCCACATAATTAATTGACATCCTGCATCAGATACTTTCATTTTAAATCAAATGCAAATTTGTTACTGAGTCTTTGCTAAAAAAGCATAACCGTAGTTATTAGTCACTTGGTTTAGTCATGTGTTTTGGAACTTGACTTATTTTCTTGTCATATTAATGATTTCCCAAACCACCCCAACGCCTTTGTGGTTCAACTTTCATCAGAAAAAGAAAAGTATGTCCCTATAATATGGTATTTTCACACTCTTCAAAGATTTTCCATCTTCACTTTTATTGAACAGTTAGAAAAATGTGATTGAGAAAGTTCCCAGTCCTAGATGTTTCCTTCATGTGAGGACAGATCACCTGTGCCTGGAGGTCACCTTTTTTTTTTTTTTTTTCTCTTTGCTGTTGTTCTTCTGTGTTAAGCATTGCCTGAACAGTGTGATTCAGCAGTGCTGTTCTGCACCGTTACATCTTTGTACCTAGTGTGTAAACAATATGTATGCTATCTTGTCATTTTTGGGTTAAATCTGCAAGAAAAAATATGCCCCTTTGGCAAAAAGACACCTTTCTCCTCCATTATTGTTCCCAGTGATATCAGAAATTAGTGTTCTTGCAGTATCTAAATGTGAATATTAATGTACTCAAGTGTATTGAGAGTATTAGTAAGTTGATATTAGAAATATGAACACTAAGAAACCTGGCAAAAACATTGCTGTAGCTATCATTTCTGTCATTGGCTTTTCAATTAAAAATAGACAAAGAATTTATGTGGATGTAACATGCTATCCAGCAAAGTAGTTGTGGTCACTAATAATTACAGATTCATGTGTTAATTGAATCAAACTTAAAAGATTAGAGTTGACAATCCTAAGTTTATTTCTTTCAGATTCCAGTAATGTAGAATAGACATTTTTCTCTCTGCTGTTTCTGCCTTTGGTGTTTACTGTTTTAATTCTGGACATTTGGACAGACTGATATGAGCATTCTCTCTGCTCTCCCATGAAGTGTGTTTTTTGGGTATCTCTGTATTTTAAGAATATTAAATATTTGGGTTCATATAACAATATGATGAAAGCAGATTATAATGATTAGAAAAGGTTGGATGGAGGCGACTTCAAATATTTTTAAGACTTTGTTGAGGTTTACTGGTTATTTTTATATTTGAAAAGAAATTTAGCATGGATATAACTAACATGTTTTGCCTGTTTAGTTTCATAAAAATAGAGTAAGGTTGTTGGACAACGGCTCTTAAAAGTAAATGAATATCAGATTCATCCTTTCATAAATGGTTTACAAGAAGGCATTCTTTGATGTTTAGGGATACCAGCATTGACCAAAATGAGACAAAAATCTCAGTGCTTACATTTCAGTGAGATGAAATGAGGTGTGGGGCTTGGTATCCGTGGGGCATGTTTGTCTTTGTCAGTCTACCTTGGTTTTACTACAAATAATTCCATCAAGTTCTTCCCATTTTGCAATAAATTTCATATTTCATCTTTCCTTATGGCTGAGTAGTGTTCCATTGTGTGGTTACCACATCTTCTGAGTCCAACCCTTTAATCACTGGGCACTTAAAGTGTTTCTATACAATCTGAGACATAAATGATTATTACCATTTTGATTTTTTTTTAGTTTGTCTACTTTTTGACACCCTCCTTTTATATTTAGTTTACATTTCCTTTGTCTTCTGTTTCTTATATTGATTTTTGTTTATTCTCTCTTGTTCTGCTGAAAAGTATGATGGACTATTTTTGTATCCTGTTAGATGGTTTGATCTCAAACGGGTACTAACGAGCCACATTTTTATTCTCCTCTTCCACATTGTATAATTTAAGCGTCTGTTACTTCTATATTGTTGATTTATATTAACTACTTTAACATTTCTTTGTGTCTTACTATATTCACTTAATTTTTTTTTGTTTTGTTTTTCAGTGAAGCTCCTTACCCTTCCCTAATCCTTGTCTTACAAAACAAAGTATTCTAAATTGGAAATCTTTTTCTCTGACTTTAAAGATCTCCTGCCATTTCCTTCTTCCCTATAAAGTTTCTGAAAATTCACAGTCTAATAGGTTACTCTTCCCCATAGGTTACTCTTCTTTCTCTTGATGTTTTTAATACTCTTTCCTTGCCATTAGCTTTCAGTAGTTTAATAATAATATATCTTGGTGTAGTCAATCTTATTTTATTTTGTTTGGAACTCTTTGGGCCTTTTGAATCAGGTTGATATGGTTCTCAGCAATTATTTTTTAAAAATAAATTTTCTATGCCTTTTTCTTTTCCCTTTGTAATCCCCATGATATGGATGTCATTTCTCTGTTTGTGTGTTCTCTGCCATTGTACTTTCAGACTCACTAATTCTCTTCATTACCTGCATATGTCTACTGTTGAGGACCTGTATTACATTTTTAAATTCAATTAGAGTATATTTTAGATACATTTGTTCTTGTAACAGTCCCATTTTTTCTCAATCTTTATCCGTGGTCCTGCTTTTCTTCATTGTTTTTCTTAGTTTAGCAAGCATAGTTATAACTCTTAAACTCCTTTTCAGATATATTCTATAGTTGTGCTTGATTGACACTTTTCTTAGGGTGTTTTTGCTCCAACATTTGTGAATGTTGTTCTTCTGTTTCTTCATTTTTAATTTTTATGGTTTTGAACAGGGAGTTTATTTTTCTTATCTTAATGAATTGGCTTTATACCTCTCCTAAAAGAAGCTGAATATAATCCTATGGTTTTTTTTTTTTTTTTTATCTAGGAACTTTAGGTATGTATTATTTTACAGACCAGTGCCTTTGTACTAGTTCAGATGATTGGGGTACTGGTGCTGGTAAGGAATGGGGCACTAGGACACTAAAAGGTCACCTCCATTGATCATCAAGTGTTCAAGATTCCTGCAGTGCTGTGGTTGCCTGAGTTGTGTGTGGGGGATCCATTGTAATCCCCTCCCTTCCAACATGTCTCAAAGTCTTAACATAAGTCTCAACCTCTAGGCTATGGCTGGGCAATTGATGCAACCTTGGGTGAGGACTAGAGTTAAGACATGGCCACAGCTGGGAGTTTTTCTCTTTGTTTTTTGGATCTGGAGCCTTACTCTTGGGTGCTTACTCCTGCAGTGAAGACTCATATGCTTCAAACTCTGGTTATTGTGTTGATTTTGGCTCTTAGTGGTGGTAAGACAGGTGTCTTGTATATCACAGCTTCAGGATGTAAATAGTAGTTTCCTCTATGAGGAGACACTGTTACAATATTCTTCATCACCAAATAGGTGACACTATTTGACTCTCCCCTCTGGTTTGGGCTCCAGCTCTTCTAGCTTGGGAGGGTTAGGCTCAATCCAGTAATCATCACTTTGCACCAGTATGGTATGGTTTTCCAGTGGTATACCCTCAGTCCTTCATGCCAACTCCTTGTACCCCCTTTTCCAGTATAATGCCCAATTCTTAAAGTCTGCGATTTGGGTATGTGTGCCCTTGAGTTAAAAGAGGAGCTCTGTACAACAGCTGCCCTTCTCTGTTGGATTGTACCACCTAGGTATTGCTCTAAAACCAGTTTAATTACAATTTTTCCTCCCTTTCCACAGTACTATTATAGCTGATGTATGCACTAGTCATTTGTTTATCTTTCAGGGTTGTTGACTTTATTATGTAATTTTTTTGGACTTCAGCTTTTGATGTTGTGTTTAAGATATTCTTTTTGTTTCTTTGTTATGTTTTAGCTATCTTTTATATATCTAAGTGGCAATGTTAAATGTAGGGAATGGGCTTCTGCTAGAGATTAACTTGGCAGACATTAGCATATTGATAATAATTTAAATACATGAGACTGAATGAGATCACCAAGGAAATGAGTAGGGAAAAGGTCCAAGGAATGGACCTTGGAGGCACTCCAAGGTTTAGAGGCTGGGAAGATTCTAAGGAGACTGAGAGTCATAAGAGTTAAAATTGGAAGGTAGGGCTCAAACTGAGTGTGTAGTGTCTTTGAAGCCAAGGGGTAAAGGTGCTTTAAGGAGGAATGTGGCTATCTATATCAAATGCTATTGATAGTACAATGAGACCTGAGAATTGACTTGTGGATTTAATAATGCAGAGACCAAGGTAATCCTTGTTAAAAGTAGTTGTTCTAAATTGATGGAATTGAGAGCATCTTGGGGGGTAGATTCAAGAATGAATAAAAGGAGAGGAATTGAAGATAGTGTATCTATCAATAGATCACTCCTTTCAGGAGTTTTGCTATAAAGGGAGCAAAAATGGCACAATAGTTGGTGAGAAAGACATAGACTCAACAGTTTTTATTTTCTGGAGAAAGGAGATTATGTATTTGGATGCTGGAAAAAGTTCGTGAGAGAGGGGAGAAAAATATCATAGGTAGGAAGGAGTGGTATTTTTGCATAAGGACCACATTGACTTTAGATAGGAATAGGAATAGTTCATCTGTAGTAAAAGGAGAGAACGTAGAGTTTATGGACATGAATATAGGACAGTTGATTAGATATGTTGGTGGAAACTTGTGGAAGGTCTTTACAGTTTGTTTCTCTTAATGAAAAGGGAAACCAAGTTATTAGCAGAGAATAAGGGTGGGTTAAGTCCAGTCGGGTTTGAGGAAAAAAAAGTTTGAAATACTTGAACTTCCTAGTTCAACTTCAAGGAAACTGCGTAGAGTCCTCCAATGATTGATCTGTTGTGTAGGCTCCTTTGTGAATGGTCTAGGGAAGTGTCCTACGTTTTCTAAGACCCAGTTTGTTAGTTTTTACATAGCTGATCTTTGGAGAATATTCTGTAAATTATTATATATCTTCTAATTGAAGACACTACCATATGAAACATTTTTTGAATCTTGAGCTCCTCCCCTTCCCATCCTGCCATACTTTTTTCCATGTGCATTTTTCAAATAGCAGAACATTTATTGGGTACCTACTGTGTTTGCAGTGCCCTGTTGGTACCAATAGATGAGAAAAATTGAATCAGTTTTTGTTGTTAAGGAGCCTGGTTAATTTCATTTTAGAGGATTTTGATGTTCTGTGTTCTTAGATTGATAGATTAGGTGTCAGAAAATTTGGAATTTCTTTCTCTGCTCCAGTATTAGCTGCTATCAGTTTCCTTGGCATTGTGGAATCTATTTATTAGACCTTTTTATTTGTCTTATATGCCTTTTAAATTTTTCTAATCTCCTTCTTTGATGTTTGAGGGAATTTAAAGTTTAGGGCACTATTTATCAGCCAAAATCCTGAAGCTGTGACAGTGCATGGTCTAGGGTAGAGTGCTGTTAGAGCCCACCTGTCAGCTCAAACAGTAGGCACCACAGTAGTCTTCCTAAATTCTCAGAGGGATTCTGGGCATTTCAAATCAGCATTCCCTAAAATGACTCCATTACAAGGATTAATCTTGTTCTGAAATATAATGAATTTTTTTAACATGTTATTAAATTCACTGTTTTACTTCAGCTATTTCCAGGGAGGAAATAGTTAATTTGTTTAGAAATTCTGGAAAGAACACATCTTATATAAAAGAACAGAAAAGTCCTCTGAATCATATATATTGTTATAAACCAATGTTACTTCAATTAAAAAAAAAACAGAAAACTGGAATTTTCTAGATAATTTGGATAAAATTGTTTAGATCCATCTTTCTGGAAGTGTAATATGTTGTTATGGACATACCCAGATTTAGATATAGTTCTGACTAAAATTTTGTTTCTAGAAGGAAAGGTTTCTTATTGGTTGTTTTTCTATAGTAGTGATAAGATCTTAGCCTTTCTAAATTCCTTTTCAAATTCAAAATAGTTCTTTTTGTCTTAAATTTCCTTCACTTGTTAAATAGTGTGCTTCTTGGGACATTTTTACGAATGCACTGCAGAAGGATAGAAATTGTCTTTGTGTCTGCATGATTGACTTGCCCTCAAACAGTGTTTGTTCTTCAAAGCTAAAGCTTTTTTGAAATTATTTATTCATGCCTAAAATAACTTGTCAGTTCTCCAGTAATGAGCAAACTAGAGCACTTAACTCTCTATTTGCAAAAGGAAAGTAAATGAAAGGAACCTAACAACATAATTTACAGTACCTCACTTGGGAATTAGCATGGATAAAAGTTTTATGGAACAAAGCCTTCCAACATTGGACAAAACATATAGTTGGATATTGGATTATCTTTTCTAGTATTTTCCTTCACGTCCTTCTGCATAGTTTCTGATGAAGAACAGTCAGTAGTATATGTTCCAGGTATGATTTTCTAAGTTAATTTTTAACCTTCCTTTGCTTCTTAAATGTTAGGAGAAAATGAAACCTTAGGACAACTTTACAGATATAACTGGATGCGAGACAGTTCATCAGAACCTAATTTTTTTTTAAAACAATTGGCATGTTTGAAGTACTGACTTATCTTAGGGGTTGGGTAAGCAAGTTAGCTTTTGTAAACTTGTAGAATATTTTACTTATATGTTAAGAAACAAGAGATTCTTATTTTTTATAGTATGAATAATAGCCTAAATTAAAAATTTCAAAGAAAAGTGTAAAACTTCTTGATTTGGGGTTGATATAATCAACTCCTTAAAGTTTACTGGTTATTGCTTACATGAATAATAAAACTGAACAATTTTAAGTACTTTAATGATGTGACCATCAGATTAATTTCGCCTAAATTAAAGTATGTATCACATGCTATAATTTATTGGTTTCAATGTGACTTATGAATGTTCGCAGCACCTTTTTAAAATATTTTAATTAGATCCTTAATTCAAAACATCATTTCTTGATGATTCATTACTTATTGAGAACTTTAAATGAAGTTTATAAAGTGTGAGTTTTCCCCCTCAGGTCCTGAAAAGTAGAGAATATCAAGGAAGAAATTGATGGGGGTAGGAACTAAGAGAATGAGAAGTTATAATTTTGAAATCTTCTTTGATGGAAATCCTTAGGAACTTCTACAGAAGAAAATATCAGATCAAGACACAAGTTGCTGAGTCCAAAAGCTAATGTTAAATTTAAGACTTCCAGGGTGAATGCTCCCTCAGTGTCCATGGAATCTTTGAAAGGTGCAGGAGATGGACTAGATGAACAGGTCAGTAATTTCTTTTTTAATTTTCTTCCTTAATTTATAATCTTTGTAAATGATTACCAGTAGCTGATTTTCTGTTGCTCTTCAATAAGGGTCCTTGAAAGAACATTAGATGATCTACAAGGATGATAAAAGATACAGAGGATTCTAGGATACTTTGAATAATACTTGCTATGAATATCAAATACCTAGATTACTGACAGAATTTGCTCCAAAACATCCATGGTAGCTTTACGTATTAGTTAAGAAAAAGTTACTAACTTGGTTTTGAAAAAAAACTTATATACTGATTTGTGTAGTTAGTGAATCAAATTTATAGTAGTTGTTAATGATTTTTATTCATGTGAAATTCCCTTATATGTAAAAAAGATGCTTTAAAAGTAAATTTAGCCTGGATTATCATTGTTTTATATGGAAAATACCATATAAAGGCTATTTTTATAAACCAGTCATTGATTTCTCTCTTTCCTTTACCTCTAATGTATTGTAATTAGTAAAGTTAGTAGTAATTCGTTATTACTGTGTAACACTAGCATCTATACAATCCTTTTGCCAAATCCTAGCTGAACAGCTTACTTCACTTTACTTTTATTATATTTTGTTTTTCCACCAGAGGTCAAGTCAGGGTTTGACAGTCTGTCAGCTGTGGGGCAAATATGCTTGCAGCCTGTTTTTGTAAATAAAGTTTTGTTGGAAACTCTATGTTGGGAGTCACTCCCATCCTGCAGTCATCTCATCTTCTAGCAACCACTCAGTACTTGTAGTCTTTTTAGTTTGTTCTGAATATTTCATGTACATAGAATCATAGAATATTAGCCTTCTGTAACTGACTTCTTTCAGTTAGCATAATGGTTTCAAGTTTCACAATGTTGTATCATGTATCATTACTTCATTCCCTTTTATGACAGAATACAAATTTTGTTTACTCATCAATTGAAGAACATTTGGGTTGTTGCACTTCTCTCTATTATGAACTGTCACATACAAGTTTTTATGTGGAATTATATTTTCAATTATCTTGGGTATGGCTGATGAGCCATGTGATGATTTCATGTTTAACCTTTAGTAAACTGTCAAAGTAAAGAAATTTTACATTTCACCAGCAGTCTATGAAGATTCTAGCTTCTCCATATTCTTGTCAACATTTATATCCAATTTTCTTTATTACCATTCCAGTGAATGTGAAAGACTATCTCATTATAGCGTTGTTTTATATTTTCCTAATAACTAATAATTATGAAAATCTTTTGTGCTTCTTGGCCACGTTTCTTTTTTCTTTAGAGAAATGTCTATTTAGGTACTTTTCAATTGGATTGTCTTATTGTTGAGTTGTAAGAGTTCTTTTATAAATTTATGTGCAAGTCCCGTGTGTGTGTGTGTGTGTGTGTGTGTGTGTGTAATTTGCAAATATATTCTCCCATTCTTTGCATTGACTTTTTACAATCTTGTTGGTATTCTTTGAAGTACAAAGGTTTTTAGAAGTTTCTTATTTTTTTTCTTTTGTTGTATGCATTTTGCAGTTAAACCTAAGAAATCATTGCCTAATCCAAGGTCACAAGGTTTCACAGCAATCTTTTCTTTTAAGATTTTTATAGTTGAAGATGTTTAATCCATTTTGATTTAATTTTGTGTATGGTGTGGGTAGTGATGCAACTTCATTTATTTGCTTGTGGATATCCAGTTTTCCCAGTGTCATTTGTTGAAGACTATTTTGCCCTTTGATTATAATGGTACCCTTGTTAAAATCTGTTGACCATAAATGTCAGCATTTATTTGTGGACTTTAAATTCTGTTTCACTCAACAGAATTTCTATTTTTATGCCAATTGCTCTTTTTTCATTATTATAGCTTTGCAGTAAGTTTTATAATCAGGAAGTATAAATCTTCCAACTTTTCTTTTTTTCAAGGTTATTTTGGCTATTCTGATTTATTTGCATTTCATAGGGAATATACAGTTGGCTTGTCAATTTATGCACAACTATTGTTGGGATTTTGATAGCGATTGCATTGAATATTTAGATAAATTTAGAGAGTACTCTCAACTTACTAATACTAAGTATTCCAGTTTTTGAATATGGTATGTGAGATGTCTTTTCATTTATTTAGGTCAATTTCTTTTTGTGATGTGTATAGTTTTCAGTGTACGTATCTTGTACTACTTATGTTAAATCTATTTCGAAGTATTAAGTAGCTTATAATTTTGATGCTATTATAAATAGATTTTCCTCCCTCAATTTTACTTTTGGTTTGTTCACGGGTAGTCTATAAACATCCAGTTGGTTTTTGTCACTTGACTTGTGTCCTGCAATTGTTCTAGATTCATTTATTAATTCTAATGTAATAGGTTGTGTGTGTGTGTGTGTGTGTGTGTGTGTGTGTGTACTCCTTCCAGCTTTCTATGCTTAGGATCATGCCATCTCAAAATAGAGATAATGTTGTATTACCCTTTCCTGTTTGGATTCCTTTTATTTCAGTTGTTTTTCAGTTGAATTCCCTTTATTTCAATTGTATTTCAGTTGTCTAAAGACCATCGCATTTTAAATACTTTCCTTTTGCCTAATGTATTTCCTTTAACATTTTTATATTTCAGGTATATGGGGGATAATTTTTTTTTCTTTTTATGACTGAAGAGTCTATTTCACTTTCATTTTTTTAACGTATTTTTACTGGTTATAAAATTCTAGATTGATAGATTTTCTTTCAGTATTCTGATATTATTGTATAGCTTCTAACTTGCATTGTTTTTGAAAAGAAAAGCAGTGCCTTCCTTTATTTTTATTCCTTTGTATTTAGTATGTGTGAGTTTAAACTGGCTACTTTTCAAATATCCTTTTTATCACTAGTTTTGATTATAGTATGCCTTGGACTAGTTTTCTAAATGTCTCTTGGTTAAGATTTGCAGAGCTTTCTGCATCTCTGGGTTTATAGTTTACATCACAATGGGAAACTTTTCAGCCACTATGTCATTATGTCTTCAGATATTTTTGTATCTCCTCTGCTCTTCTCTTTTGAAGACTCCAATTACATAAATATTAGGTGACTTGAACACACACTTCTCTGATACAGAGTTATTTTTTTCTTTAATTTTCTGATTTTTTTTAAGTTTTTTTTTTATTGTTATTTATGTCTTTTACATTTTGTATTCCCCTTGGGCAACCCACCACCAATTCACCCGTGATCCATCTCCATGGTCCCCTGTATTCTCCTCTCTTCCATTTTGTGCTCTTGTCCTTCCCTCCCCCACCCCACCCCCCCACCACTGAGTGTCTCTCTCCCACCCGGCCTCCCTATACTCCTGTTATAAGTGAAACCATTCAATATTTTTCTTTTTCTTTCTGGCTTATTTCACTGAGTATGATTCCCTCTAACTCCATCCATGTCTCAAAATCGAAACCAAAAAAATCAAATATCTGGGAATAAATCTAACAAAAGACATAAAGGACTTATACATAGAAAACTACAAAACTCTGTTGAAAGAAATAGAAGAAGACACAAGAAGATGGAAAGGCATCCCTTGCTCATGGATTGGAAGGATTAACATTATCAAAATGGCAATCCTACCAAAAGCAATTTACAGATTTAATGCTATCCCAATAAAAATCTCATCGACATTCTTCAAAGAAATAGATCGACTACTGATGAAATTCATATGGAACCACAAAAAAACCTCGCATAGCTAAAGCCTTACTAACTAAAAAGAAAGAAAACGGAGGAATTTCACTCCCTGATTTCAAATTATACTACAGAGCCATAATAATTAAGACAGCATGGTACTGGAACAAAAAAAAGACAGAAAGACCAATGGAACCGAATAGAATACCCAGAATTAAAGCCACATATCTATGAACAACTAATCTTTGACAAAGGAGCAAAGAAAATGCAGTGGAACAAGGACAGTCTATTCAATAAATGGTGCTGGGAAAACTGGACAGCCACATGCAAAAAAATGAAGCTAGACTACTACCTCACACCCTGCACAA